>NMRA01000043.1:43572-110696 GCA_002633005.1 Phoronis australis | reverse complement strand
AGGTAAAAACAGAAAAATTCCCTGGGCGGGAGGGGGGCAAACCCCCCTCCCGACCTCCCCCCATTCGGTGCTATGCGCATCTACAATCGTGGTTCGGTTTGCGCAAATGCTTACAGCCGGACAAATAATGGGCCCCCCCTTGCGATATCCTAGATCCGCCACTGTAAAGTACGGTACTTTTTCATTGTAACAAAGAATATTTAATATAAAATATACCAAATTGTCCAGTTTTCCACTAAACACAGATATCGCCAAATTATGTTCACTTGTTCTCATTTTTAAGTTTGGGTTTGAAATAGAAGGTATATACGTTTACTTTCTCAAGTAACTTACCAAACGTGTTGAGCTGCTGATCTGAAATTGTCCAGAAGGACCACCCGGGAGCAGGTACAGGCTTCGCGGGGCATGAGTTGCACAGTTCGCATAACTTTTCCTCGGGGTGGTAGTTGACGGCCGCGCACAAGTTTTCATTAACATCTCTCTCCTTCAAGCACAATGTTGCGCATTCTAGGAAACTTGCAGCATGGTGTCTTGCGCTGACATTTTTGCTGTCTTTATAGTCATTGTTTTTATTAAACCACTCACCCACAGCAAAGCCACACAACAGCAAGACAGAACAACAGGTTAAGTTAAACACAACCATTCTACGTTCTCGCATGTTCTAGCTCTCAAATGCACTGCCTAGGTAACGACAGTTAATCCTAAATTTTCTACGCGCAATTGTTTGCTTTCTTAGTACCTAATATCTTATTTCGCTGAGCTGACACAAAACATATTCTATCCAACCATTGATTATTTCCAGTTGAGGTATCTAAATCTATTTCCGCGTCGGTTTCGTTGTTCCAATTTGTCGACCGAAACAAATTCAGTTAGTTAGAGGAGGCATTTGTCAACTGAAACAATTCCAGTTAATTGAGAGGGACATTCTACAATTTTAAATGTTTACGTACCCGCCTTCCGTCACAACAATCAAGTTTTTACATAGTCCACTTACTGCTATGTAAACGGTCTCAAATTGTTCCGTAGTCAAATCTCGGGTGATTTCACGGCTTTGAAAACACTGACTATCGGTCAATGATTGAGCCGGTTCAACAAATTGTCTTATCACGACGTGTTGTTTCATGAGCAGAGGACAGCCTCACGGAAAAACGAACAGTCAATTCTTCGCGTACAAAGAATTCACTTCTGATCCGATCAAGAAGCGAATGACACCAATTTTGTGTTGGAAGGGGGTTGAAAAAGATGGCGCCTTATGAAAGGGGATAGTCATGGTGTCGTCATCATGTGTCTTATTAGAATATCTTCACCTAAGTACATAATATAATTAAGAAACTTGTTCAGCTTGTAGGGAAATTGACTAATTCCAAAACCAGGACCTGCCCTTGCACGCGTCTAAGATTTGATCATATTTCATTGGGCTCACCTTATAAACAGCAGACAAACGACAGACCACTCCATCACTGCCTAAAGAGGGCGTCAGGTTGTGATGACGTAATTAGAGGCTGGACAGGGTGGGGGATGTTATAACACTTGATGATACATGAGAGAGGAGTTAAAGGAGTACGTCACCTAAAAAACAACCTAATTTGTATCAACTTGGATCGAGTAGTTCTACTCCATAAGGGCACGTACGGTTGCATTACCTGACACCTTACGGCAGACGGAGGTGTTTAAATTATCCAGTGACGTAATTGGTTTCATACGCAGTCTGTTCAGCACTGAGTTGACAACACGGGTTACTGGTGTCAGCTTATTGCTTGAATTCATCGTTTAACACCAATAAATCATCAAACGTCGATGTAAAACCCTTAAAAATACACAGAGTTCTTATAAAAACGTGTTGTTTTATTTCGTTCTTACGGATTTATTGGTGTTTGGACACACTGTAGCCTACAAAGTTCGGCAGGCCAATAAGGTCCGTAGTAGGAGTTTGGGGTCTGTTCGGAGATAAATTCGAAGTATTTTTCAGTGCGATACAGACAGGAGAACCCAGATCTGTGTTGTTTAGACTTGTGATTTTTTGAGTTCTAAACAAACAAAACGCTTGTTATCCTAGCCAGTAGCACGGAACCCGATCGGGCCCGTCGCGGACGGACTGACTCGTCATATCCCGGCCAGTGGCTCGGAAACCGATCAGACATCACGAACATAAACCAGCCAAAGTTGGAAACTAAACTTCCAGTCAAGAAAATACTATATTAGTGAGTCAAAGAAGTAAAGTGCACGTGACTATGTTGGTGAATTGGCCACGAAACTGCAAACCTACTTACTCGTCGGGGGCCGCGAATTCAGGTTCCGCTTTGGCCACAGAACCGCCAGGGCAGAAGTTGTACATTGACAATCATTATTTGAGTAATGTAAATGTAAATAAAGGTTCCCCTAACACCTGACCGTGGGATGGAAATCGATTAAAACTTACCTGTTGCTTCTGCTTCTTTAACGTCACTCAACTTTCGTTTTCTTTGAAAAAATGAAGTAATTTCCGTCATTGCAGGGTGATGTAGATGACGGAAACGCCACTGCCGGTCGCCTGGGATATCACGCACTTGCCGATCGGCAGCGGCAGTTACATGTATTAGCCATAGTTATCATCAAGATTGCGCCGGTTGTCTGAATCGCACCCTTGAAATTGGGACAATGGGCGTACAATTTAATAGAGTTCCCCTTCAAATGCAGTAGAGAGAGAGAAACAAACTTTATTATTAAATCATATCAAAACATACATTGTTATATGACTGGGTGGCCATCAGTCAGCAAAAGCCGCTAATAGCTGACCACCGAGTAACAATACATTAAACAGATACTAACAATTAAGAAGACCAACATAAGTACATGTTCAGAGAAATAAAATACAATGTGTTAATACAGGAGGGTTAGTCTTTTGTTTAGGATCTTTATGTCCACCAGAGGCAATGCATGTACATCTTAGGGCGTTTCCAGACTGCAATGTAATGGTTGTCTACCCCCGCTCCTTGGTAATTGTTTATTGGCTAAATATACGTTACCATTGTAATCTATCCAATCAGAGTACAGTTTTGATGGTTTTTAGCTTGAGCAGTCATTTCAGCGCTCATTTCAAATAGGTTCTCGACATGTTGTGACGCTCTTTAGACTGAGTAATTATTAGCTGGGCCACGCGGAAAACTCCAGTAAGTACATGTATGTGTAATTCAGTTAAGGCTTTACGTTTAGTCTAATCGTGTAAGTCTGCTGGATATTGTATGCCTAGTGTTTAACAATTTCTTCACGGAAATTGGCGATGGATGGCCTACCGCAGGACAAGAATGAGGTGGTTTGTTATACGGACGGCTCTAAACTGGAAAATGGCCAGACAGGTGCTGGGGTCTACTTTCCAAGCCTTCCTGTTGCAGATGCAGAAAACGGGGTATCGCTAGGCAATCTTGCCACGGTGTTTCAGGCTGAGATCACTGCAATTAATAGAGCTGCTCAACTGGCACAACAATATAACACTGAGCTTGGCAATCGGCCAATTACCATTTTTTCAGATAGCCAGGCAGCAATAAAAGACATAAAGAAATTAAGGGTCAACTCTCGTTGTGTTAATGCTTGTATTAATGAGCTTAACAAGCTTGCAATTGAAAGAACCGTTAATGTACGCTGAGAATGCAGACAGACTCGCAAAGATAGGAGCAAGCGTTCTGCATTTTGTGCCTGAACCCCGGCTGCTATCCCGGTATCTTACGGATGTTGCAGGATTAGTATACGCAACTGGGTACATACCCAGTCAGCAGTCCAGTCGGCATCACTTAACTCCTGCAGAGAGACCAAGGAGAATTTTCCCAACGTGATCGAACCAAAAGGTTCAAAAAACCTTGAGTCCAGATACATTGGGTATAAGACACGTCATTCAAATTTTGACGGGCCACTGCAACCTAGCCCGACACAGACACATTACTGGGCATATGGGGAGCCCTGTGTGTCCGGAGTGTGATACTGATGTAGAATCTCCTAAACACCTGGTAGAGTCTTGCCCAGCTTCTTATAGGCTAAGGAACAACCTACTGGATGGCACTGTTACATGCCCACAACATATAGTGCATGGCAACAAATGGAAACGTATGTTCGTTTTCCTAAATGAGACTGGCAGACTTGAAAACTATCTTCACGAGGAGCCATAATTGGACTCTCGTGCTTTTGCTCAGGTGTTTTGTGCAATGTTTCCAACCAAGAGGCCTGCGCACGTCTGATGCACCGCACATGACATCAGACCACCTGCACTGTTGTTTTTTTTAATTGTTGAAATGTAACGGCTGCTTTGTGGTGGTTTTGTCTAATGCGGGTTCGAGTCCCGTATTGACTATTGGTTAGGCCTAACATTTTGAGAACATTGTTTGGTTCTGTTGTCTGACAAACTGTATTTATCGTTTGTAGATAACCGTCACCTCAAGAATAAATCGATTAAACGAAACTATCGTCCACACTAATACAATGCAAGATTATTAAAAACGTATTAATTAAATTATTTTACAATGCTTTCTACACAAGGATTGTGGATACAAGGGAAACCACACGGTTAAAAAAGCATATCTCTACAATGTACGGGCCTGGTCTAGGGTTATTCATTGCGTCTTCCCAAGTTGTGCGTATTTAGGAAATGCGCTTGCACGTGAAGGTGCGCTTATATCCACAGCGTCTGAGGCTCGTTCGCCTATTTACACTGAAAACTGTTCACTAAATCCCAAGAGCACTAAACACGCACTTTCTGTCAACAAATTTCGATTGAGGCCACCCATTGTTACAAAGCTGGTCTCGTTAGATTAATATTGATTTCTTTGTTCTCTAAGATCTGAAGCTGGTTCATCGTACAGATTTTACACGTTGCTGAGTGATGGCTTAAGCTCATTTAGTTTATTTAGTATCCAATAGATGACGCTCGCCCACATACTTTGTCTGTCTGTTACGTCATCAATAAAGGTCACGTTTAGAACTTAAAAAGCTCTACTATAAATGCTGATTTTGCATACACAAAATAACTTATCGCAACACGGTGGCAACGTATATGGATAAATAACCTTACATAGAGCCCTTTGGGGACATTTTGTGTTTACTGTCTGAAGTTTGTCACAGTCTGACAAGTTACTGCTGACAGCGTGTTAACTGCCAGGAGAGTCTACCGTACGGTTCTCTTTCTGTGCCTGTTAATTGTACTATAGATCCCCAACGTTCACAAGGCCATCTAAACCAGTCTCTGTCGTGAATCATCCATCTGCCCCAGACCTATCAGACCCGTCCGCGAAGGATAACTGGAAACTTTTCAAACAAAAGTGGGAGAACTATTGCATCATGTCATAGTTAAGTGCACATCCTCGACCCTATAAGTGGCTCTGCTATTACATGCTGTGGGTGATGATGGACTTAAGATCTACAATGGTTTTCAGTTTGACGCTGAAGAGCCCACTACGACGACTACTGCGTGAGCCAAATCTAACCCTGGAGAAATGTATACCTATCTGTAAAGCAGCGGAAACTGCAGCTGAACAAGTGAAGGCGTTACATCTTCAACCTGTGGTAACACGGGTAACTACCACCAGAAAACCTGCACACAAACCTTCAGCCACGTCGGCGCCTATGGTCTGCAAATTCTGTGGTTTGATGCATCGTATGCGAAAAGCAGATTGTCCAGCCTGGGTCAAAACGTGCTCTAACTGTAACAAACAAAATCATTTTGCGTCGAAATGCCCCACTGACAGTAAGGTTCACAACGTTGTCGCTGATGAGAGTGACGATGGCTATCTGCTCACTGTAACTGGAGACAAAAAGCCTCGCATCACAGCCAAACTCATGGTAAACGGCAACCCTGTACATTTCTTGCTAGATACTGGTGCTGACATCAATATCATTGGCTAACGATTTGTAGTCCCTGACGATATTAGACAAACGACCTGTAAACTCGGGATGTGGAATGGCACACGCGTAACGCCAGTTGGTGAAACCACTCTGTCGGTATTGAATGAGTGCATTAACCAAACCCAAAATGTGATTTTTTAGTCGTACCTGATGACAAGCGCTGTATACTGTGACTCAGAACAGTGCTCGACATGAATTTGATCACAGTTAATGACCACCACTTCATATCTCAAGTATGGAAAGAAACAATGCGTCTCGGTGACCTGAGTGAGGGCCATCTCTCGGTGACCAAAGATAACAAACCTCGTGCTTTGCCCTGCAGAAATGTACCTGTTGCATTGTGGGATTCTGTTACCCGTGGAGTCTTGGTACCCGTAACAGAACCTACTGATTGGTTCAGACAGATGACTGCTGTTGATAAACCTAACGGCAAACTGCAGCTGTGCATAGATCCTAAACCCATGAACTAGGCATTGCTTAGAGAGCCCTACAAACTTCCTACAGTGGACGACGTACTGCCTATGGTGACACAGGATAAGGTGTTTTCGAAACTGGTTGTGCAGAACGCATTCTTGCATGTACGATTGGAGAGAGAGTCATCAGAACTTACTACGATGGTAACCCCTTTCAGACGTTTCCGATGAGCAAGACTCCCATTTGGACTTAACGTGTGCAGTGAAGTATTTCAACGTGGACTTACTAAAGCCCTGAGTGGATTAGAAGGAGTATTCACAATTGCGGATGACAGTTGTAATTGGATGCGGTCAGACTAAGACCGAAGCAACAAAAAATCATGATGCTAAGCTGAGACAACTCTTTGAACGCTGTGAACAGAGACACATCGTCTTACACCAAGACAAGAAAGAAATCCAGAAATCTAAAATAACCTTCCACGGACATCTCTTCACTGACATGGGTATTAAAGCTTCTATTTTGCATATGCCGCCGCCCACTGATGTCCAAGGTGTGAAGCGCCTGTGTGGAATGGTGCAATACTTCTCTCGATTTCTACCTGGTTTGTTTACTGACTTAGAACCTTTGCGTGCTCTGACAAGAAATGACTCTACGTGGAACTGATCCCCTGACTGTGACGCTGCTTTGCATGTGGTGAAAGCTAAGCTGACACAAACTCTTGATCTCGCTTACTTCGACAAAGATAAGGAAACCATTGCCCAAGCTGATAGCAGCAAAGATGGTGTGGGTGCTGTTCTCCTCCAAAAAGGGCATCCAGTTGAATATTCGTCTCGCTCGTTAACCCAACCTGAGAGAAACTGGGCCCGGATAGAGAAGGAACTTCTCTCTGTTGTATTCGGCTTAAAACGCTTTGATCATTACACCTATGAAAGGAAAATCATCATACAGAACTATCATCGTCCTCTGTTAGCCATATTGAAGAGACCCCTGAGCCAAGCTCCAAAGCGTCTCCAAAGTCTACTGATGAAACTGTACCGCTACGATGTTGAATTTCAGTTTGTTAAAGAGTCCAAACTGTACATTGCTGACACACTTAACAGTGCATTCCAGAGTGCTATTGACTCTGAAGAAACCTTGAACATTGACTACTTCCCGGACATCTCAGACGCGCGTCTTCAGGAAGTGAAGAAGGCAACCGATGACAATCCCCTGATGTCCATTTTAAGGTGGTATATTTTGAATGGGTGACCTAATAAACACTCCATGCCTGCTGAGCTGAAGACATACCACAGTATGCGCGACATCCTCTCATGTAAAGCTAGAATCATCCTAAATGGTGAAGGGATTGTGATTCCCGGTCAGCTGCGTAACGACATAAAAGCTCGCCTAGACTCTGCTCATCTTGGCTACAACAGCATGTTACGTCGTGCTAGGTCATTGGTATACTGGCCCAGGATGGCGGAGGACATCAAGAAGCATGTTGAATCCTGTGCTCCGTGCCAAGAACTTTGACCTCGCAACCAACCCGAATCATTACGACTACAGAGTGACGGAAAGACACCATACGAAAAGGTATCGAGTGACCTCTTTGAAATTAATGGACTACAATACATTGTTGTTATCGATCACTATTCCAACTTCATTGAGGTTGATCGACTAGCTTGAGACTATTACTACCACGAAAGTGATTGGATGTTTAAAGAAATATTTCGCCCGATACGGTATCCCAACAACGCTTGTAACTGATTGTGGAGCGCAGTTCACTTCTCGTGAATTTGCCAACTTTACTACTACGTGAGGGATTACACATGTGACGTCATCTCCAGGACACCACTCCGCTAATGGAAAAGCTGAAGCAGCTGTGAAGGTCATTAAATACTTAATGCTAAAGGCGCTGAAAGATGGAACAGATCCGAACATTGCCCTGCTGGAGAAAAGAAACACACCACGTGAGGATACTGGTCTGAGTCCTGCGCAGATGATGTTTACGAGAACAACCCGCACTCGTGCCTCGTTTCGTGCGGAAACAACCACCACAGGACGAAATTGTCTCTCAGCTGACAAAAGACTGAAGCACAAGCAAGCTGTAAAAACATGGTATGCCAGGAAATCAAAAAATCTTCCGGAGCTACCAAAAGGTCAAACTGTCAACTTCGAGCTGCGTGAAGGAAATCAATGAACCCTAGGAAGATTTGTGGAGAAGCTTGGTAACCGCACCTATGTTGTGCAAGGACTGAACAATGGTTCATATCCGTCGCCGAAACCGTGTGCAAATGAGACCGACGAGTGTTAACTTTCACCAAATAAGAAAACCAGATGTCATCATTCCACCATAAGAACCATCCCTGCTAAACGGATCACCCGATACCACCGCTAAACCGTCGGCTTATGAACCAATGGTCCCGACTAAACCCGAGACCGACCCTGCTGTGAGTGGTGGAAGCCCACCATCTCCTGCTGGTGATCATCGTACCACGGACATGGAACCAAGACAAAGTACTCGCGATAAAAGAAAGTCCATCATACCTCAGTGACTATGTACACTAAGTGGATTCTGACTACATGGACCTAAGTGTTTAAGGACTTTACGTTTTTGCATTTATATTTTTGTAACTGCCTTAAAGCGGGGAGGATGTCAAGCGATATTAGTTAGTTTATTTAGGTTCCAATAGATGGCACTCGCCTACATACTTTGTTACGTCCTCAAAGGTCAAGTTTAGAACTTAAAAGCTCTACTCTACATGTAAATGCTGATTTTGCATACACAAAATCACTTATCGCAACACACGTTAAGGTTTATTTACCGACACAATAGCAGAAAGGCAGATAAGGGGACTTAATACGTTGCAACCATTTCAATTGAATCTTATCAAACTTAAAAATCAATATCAATCTAACGAGACCAGCTCTGTAACAATGGGTGGCATCAATCGAAATTTGTTGACAGAAAGTGTGGGTTTAGTGCTCCTGGGATTTACTGGACAGTTTTCAGTGTAAATAGGCGAACGAGCCTCAGACGCTGTGGATAAGCCCACCTTCACGTGCAAGTGCATGTCCTAAATACGCACGTGGATGTTGGTAGAATAAATACATTGTATGCATGGAGGATCATTGAACACATTTTTAAAATTCAGTACGTGTATGTTTACACTACGGTTCACGTGTGGAAGTTCACACGGATATATGAAACAAATTCGACGGCAAAAACTATCGATCGGGCCATCAACAAACGTTGACAATAAAAAAGGCAGAAAGTAAACAAATGCGGATATTTCGACTCGTTATCATAAATTAGAGTAAATGTAATTAAATTCTCAAGGGCAAGCCTTGTAGAAATCTATTCTGCAATATCAGTGAGCAAATGGCCCTTGATTCACAAGGTACAAAATAACTGACGTCAGACAAATTGAAGAGACAAGAAAGCCACTTCATGTAATTTTATAATTACACGCATTATATAAAATTTTCAAAAGTGTACTTTCACACGAATACGACCTGCAATTCGACGTCAATAACTATCGACCGGGCCATCGACAAAGGTCCACGTGGAAGTGAACAAATGCTAAAGCTATTAAACGCTCACGCGCAACCACTCGGCGAATTACTTCCTTCTAGCCACCTATTCCATAATGTTGCGGAACAATTACTATGCATAGCTAAAACTAGTATGAAATGCGGAGAGTAGACATTGCCCTGAATAAAGTTGAATAGATAAAACTCGCTGAAAAAGTAGATCGTTGATTTTTTTCTGGAGCAAAACCAATTGAAATGCGGTCACGAGTCCAAGTTATTGATATTTCATTCTCTACTGACTTGTGGGTAAACAAACTGAATTCACTATAAAGAGACTATGAAACCTCCGTCAGAGCACTAAATTTGAAGCAACAAAAATGATCTTACCAACGGTGTTCTTTACTACATTAGATGTGATTTTTGATCTTTGGCAAATTGTCAGATCGTCATTGCTTGAGACCGGGCTCCACGCAGAGCTCGTTGTGACAAGCCGACTTACTGTCTCAGTTGGTCAAGCTAAACGAATGCCAGGCTTCCCAACGCCCAGAAAACACTCTTAATTTGAGTAAAGAACTTGCGGAAAGTTTTAGTGAGACCGTTTCTCCAAATCCAACTAGAATTTTGATGAGGAAAAAAGGGTCACTAATAGATTTGTCAATGTTTTCCTGGTTCGTTTGTATTTCAAAACGCTGCTTTTGGCGATCATACACTCTTTGGTCGCTGATTGATATTTCAAGGTTTTATATGCCTGCCGCACATGAAGGCGTGACACGACCTGTCTCGAAATACAGTCGCGTTATTTTAATTAGTTAATATATGCCCAGTCTTGCGGACGACAGGCCGCTGCCAAATTTTTCTAAGAAACAAGAACTATTCATTACATGAATCTCATTTTTAATACATTCATTATGTAACTGACATTAATGCGCATGACATAGATGGTTTAGCTTAGTGGCACTTTCACTACTCAACCACGGCAATCGTTAAGAAAGTACATTCGCAGGGCTAATGTTCGTCTGCAGAACAAACCCAACAACATGGAATGCAGCGCCACCTTTCGTGTGAAAACCTTTGTTTTGTTTTTCACCTACACACTGTACACAGTTAGCGTTGCATAACCGATAGCAGCAACAGAAAGCAGCAGTAGGAAAGACATTCATACTGAATAGACACCTGTTCAGTCAGTGCCCAACAGGGTTCACGTCGAGGGGAGCATGCGCTACTTGCTTTCACTAATTTGCAGCGCCCCAGGACAAACCTTGCGGTCACCAGGGGAGCTTCAAACTTAGCAGCGTCTGGGCACGGAGCTGGTGGTGAGCGGGAGCAGCTTTGAAATCAGCGAATTTTCAACGACGGCGGCACAATCAGGAGGCGAAAGTGGAGGCAGTAGTGACGCAGTTTATTGAACGACATATCAATGATCTTAAACCATTCTTTACCGTCGGGCGAGGCTGGGAAGGAGACATTCAGGTTCCGCACCGGTTATCCTTATATTGCAGCATTCCCAAGTGCGTTATGGGTAGATTCCTGATGCCAAATCTTCGAAAGGCTGGAGCAAGTGAACAAATTCTCCAGATTCAAAATGGCGGCAACACTAGGTAAACCGCCCATGAAATAAACAAATAGATAGAGTAAAAGTCGCCATCTGAAGTAAAATTTATTAGGTCAACTTTTTCTCAGCGCTTTACGTTAAGTACAAAGAGTCGTCATTTGACGATTAACTGTAATACAGCTCCGCATAGCTTACTCGAGACCAATGGTACTTCTGGCACGATACAGATAAGCCCTGACCACTATACACATAAGTCTAACCATCGCACAAAATAATCCTGCTGTTTTTTCGGCAATAGTCTGATATAAGGTGTCCGTATTTTGAGAACCAGTTTAATGCCCGTTGTTCAGTGCAGAAAACTGGTTCTTGAAATAAAATAGCATGAACAACATTTATACACGTGAGAGAAGCAAATAGTTATAATATAGACGATTAATGACTACTTGAGGAAGTAGTACGAATTCAACGACACGCAATTGCTAACAGCGGGAAAAGTTTAAGCACGGGCATGCTCTCAAGCAAATACGCTTATCAGTTCTTCTCAAGCCCAGAAACCCATTTACTACATGTAAGGAAAGCCAACCGACTAGAGCGACATCTTTCGTGAAAATGCCAGAAACCACTTCTCAGCCGAGTTAGTAGGAAGAAGGTGAGGTCAGCGTTATAGTTGTGCTCTCAATCAAATGCACGTTTTTCTGAGGGACCCCCAAAATAGCCACCTTAAGAGGTACGTAACGGCAACTCTACCGTAAAGTTCATACATAGAAGTTTGTTGACGATCAGCAGAATTCAAGTGGGACATCATGTCTTACAAATGTCCGATCGGATTTATATAAAACTTTCATACACATTGATTTATGTATAGTTCTCCGCAACGCATGAAAGGCTATCAAAAATAAGACTTTTAAGGTTTTTTTACGAGTTTGAAACTGAAACGAAAACAAAATTTAATTTTGAAAATTGTATCAGGGCTGTTGACATTTCATCTTGAACATTAATACTAAAAGAAATTTGGTCAGGTTGTTGCTACCGTTGCTTTGCTACCCACGCACTTTTTCTTTTTCGCTAAATTTAATTAAAAAGATATGGCCACGTGTCTTAATTATTGACAGGCTGGTAAAATTATCAAAAATTAAATTTTGCAGACTTTCTTTTCTCAAAAATGTATACTTTTTAGAGTATTAAAATCTACTTTGGTAGCTATTTGACTAAATACAAAGACTGGTCGATAACATGCAAGGTCACGGAGAGTAGGTCTTTGAAAACCCTGATATCAGTATCCAACTGTCCCAATTCGACTCTGTAACCACGGTCTTGGCTGAGAACTTGAGATAATTGCTTAATAACCCTCTGTGGATCCATGAAAGGACGAGCCCAGAATGTGCGTTGAGATAGAAACCGGACTAAACATGAGCGCCAGAAAGATTATTTTTTTAAACTGCATCTATATCGGTAATGTTTACAAGGAGGCTTTACACATAATGGCTTAATATGCTGGCATGGAATTCAATGTCAGACACACTCCGAACCGTTGAGTTGTTAATACGGTCCAACTCAATTTTAAGGAAAACATCTCAGTGGCCCAAGTTGGTATTTCCCCTTTTCATCGACATCGCCCAAATCTCCAAACCCCATTTTAGTTACGGGAAGGATGTTTTTATCAGTAATAAGCCCATAATCCGAGAGCCACTCGGTGACACTTGCATCACAGTTGCATTTCGCGGTACCGACACAAGTGTTGTTCATGCCGCATGCGCAACTTTTACTTCCTGCCACAGCTCCGCCCCAATAATCTTGCAACACTCCATCTCGTGAATAGAAACCGTTCGCTTGGTTGGGGAAGTTGTATAAATAGAAAGAGCCACCATTGCAGTCGTATGAAATAAATTGTTCGCAACGTGTTGACGCATTAATTACCGAAACAATTTGTTCAATGGTAACCGTATACGTTACGAGAACGACGCAGCAAACCGCACATTCACAATTGCCGGCATCAGCCCTCTCCTCACGGTCGTGATGAATTATGGTCTCGGATGCTTCTGACGGTCCATTCATTTTGCATTCTACAGTAAATTCCGGCAGGCCACCTCGTCCATCCGGGTCAACAGTATACTCCCCATCATCACTACAGCCCATTTTCTTCCAATCTTCGCAGGAAGCTAGACGTAAAACAAGAATGAATACAGTTCATAGTTGTACAACAAAATAACAATTGTATGTATTATTTGTTGTCAAATGATATTGGGTGACACGAACCACCATCTGACGTTGCAAAATTGCTAGTAAAATCGATCGTTTTCGAACCGAGTCTCGAAAAATTTGTTATGTATCTTGGGACGTTGGTCCCGGTCCTACAGCGAGAGAATCCGGCTTCAACAAAAACACTAATTAGAACCGAAAGTCACAAAATGGATGATTCACTTTTTCACAAAGACGTCTTTAATAAGCTTTAAATGTTAAATCTGCTTTTCATTACTTTCTTTTGATGATGTAAGCATCGCCATCATGAAATTAAGTATCGCACACTTGTTTAAAAGATTCCGTAGTCATGATAGACGCTGGCTGAAGTCACCATACAATTCGAAGTTTTGCTCGTCACTGCCAGACGTTGGACATGACGGTCAACTTCGTCAGAGAAAACACGATTTTTGAAAAGGTGTTCCCGAAGAAAACCATGGTTGATTCCCGTCTCAACCAGACTTGGCGAATTTTGAAAGCTGCGCTCGCGTGCATAAATTTCAGTGAAGGTCTCTACCTCTTCAAAAGTCACACAAACGAACCAACGTAAGATTTTTAGAAACATCGTGGTTGTCAAGTCATACTCACCAGACGGCTGGACATCTCCTGTCCACTGCACCGTCCGCACGAGTGTCGCCAGGCCGCCACGCCTCCCCCCCCCCTCACCGCTTTTGTCATCCTAACAGATATACCAAATTGTCCAGTTTTCCACCAAATACAAACATGGCCAAATTATGTTCACTTTATCTCATTTTTAGTTGGGGTTTGAAATAGAGGGTAAGCTCACTTTCTTGCGTTACTTACCAAACATGTTGAGCTGCTGATCTGAAATTGTCCAGATGGACCACCCGGGAGCAGGTACAGGCTTCGCAGGACACGAGTTGCACAGTTCGCATATATTTTTCTCGGGATGGTAGTTGATCGCCGCACACAACTTTTCATCTACATGTCTCTCCTTCAAGCACAGTGTTGCACATTCTAAGAAACCTGCGGCATCGTGTCTTGCGCTGACATTTTTGCTGTCTTTATAATCATTAGTTTTTTTAAACCACTCACCCACACTAAAGCCAAACAGCAGCAAGACAGAACAACAGGTTAAGTTAAACGCAACCATTTTGCGACCTCACACTTTGTAGCTCTCAAATGCACTGCCAATAACGGGCATTAACCTCAACTTTTCCACGCGCATTGTTTGCTTTCTGAGTACTTGATATTCCATTTCGCAGAGCTGAGACAAAAAACAAATTCCGTCCAGCCCTTGATTATTTCAAGTTGACGTTTTCAGATGTAATTCCGCGTCGGTTTCTTTGTTCCAATTTGTCATCTGAAACAAATCAGTTAACTGCAAACGACAAGTACCTGCCTTCCGTCAGGAAAATCAAGTTTTCATGTCATCCACCTACATGTACTGCTATGAAGAAGTCGATTTTGAGAGTATTTCCATTATTGCTTGAGGCGATGTTCTACAAGTTGTGTTGTTTTATGAGCCGAGCTCAGCCATGCGGAAAAACAAACAGTCAGTTCTTCACAAACAAAGAATTCACTTCTGATCCGAGCAAGAAGCAAATTGAGACCAATTTGATATTGGTAAGGGAGCGTTTACAAAGTACGTAATAACTCAAAGAGGGTTAAAAAAGATGACNGGGGGGCGGTGGGGGATTAGGTTAGAGAGATGGTGACGTTATCACGTGACTTATTAGAATAGGCCTATCTCTACCTCAGTACGTATGATTGGGGCATTGGTTCACCTTCTAACCAAACTGACTAATTCCAAAACCGGGACCCGCCGTTTCACGCATTAAAGATTTCATTTTTCACTAGTAGGCTCAGCTTTTAAACAGGTACACAAACAACAGACCCACTCCATCACTGCCTAAAGAGGGCGACTGGTTGTCATAACGTAATATTAGAAACTGGACAGGGTGGGAAGTTATGACTCGTGATGACACATGAGAGGGGTTAAAAAGTTGCAACTTACATATGACGTAATACATGAACGGTCCCTAAGTGTATGAATCAAATGTTCACTCCATGGACGGTATACAGCGCCCCCTTAAATCTCACGGTTAAAATCATTGAAATTACTAGTATACTTACATGGGACTGTAGGTTGTCCGATCTTAGTGACTATCATTCTAGAAAGACTCCCAGTGTTCTGCCTACTTCATTGGTAACAGGATTTTAGGTTGTACTGTTATTTATGCTCTACTTGAATAACCGTCATCACATTTGGCGGGAAACCCGCCCTTAGTTGTCACGGTCTGTCCTTGACTTCAGATCATACCCCCTACTAGTCCACAATGCTCATTGCAGGGTAAATCATTCACCAAACTATAATGGATTTCAGTCCTTACTAACAGTTAACACCCTGTTATTAACTTAAGGAATATTCTACTGACATGGTGTGTGCCCACCCTGATCGGGCCAGGGTCGGTTGAGAAGACCTAACGTTAGTCATTGCCCTGCTGATCTCTCTAAACATTATCCTTAGCACACCACAGACGAGGCCTTATCATCCCCGGTAGTGGACTAGTTTTTAACCCAAATGTTTCTGCGATGTTTCTACTGCCAGTCTTACTCATAGGCATTATCATGAGTGACAGCAGCTCACGTTTTCCATGGGGTACCTCCGACCAGTCGGTCACTTGGGAACAGCGAGGCATTGCATGCGAAACATGCGGTCAATGGTTTCATGCAGCTTGTCATTGTGTTAGCAATGGTCAATATGACCAACTGGGCGATACTAGCATCTCTCGGCACTGCGCAGTTTGCGACCGGAAAATGCAAATTACAGTAACTCTAGAAGTGCCGAACCTACACTAGACTATTCTGACGGAACTACGTATACCTCCATTTGTGCCTCAACATTCATCTACTCCTACACGTTTAAGGAGACAAAATCTGAATTCCCATAGTACACTTAGGTTCCTTAACATTAGTTTTAGATCAGTGGTCGGTAAAGCTCCAGAACTTACTAATATTATAGACAGCACCAAACCAGATGTTATAATCGGAACCGAAACCTGGCTGGTTGACAACATTAAAACTAGTGAATTATTTCCCAGCAATTACCAAGTGCTCAGAAAGGACCGCAGCAGAGATGGAGGTCGTGTTTTAATTGTTGTACTTAATACTTCACTTGTTCGATCTGAAGAACACTGCGAACTCATCTGGGCAAGCATGCAACTTAGAGGACGTCGCAACCTGTTGGTATGCTCGTGCTATATAGACCACATGTTAACGACGAGACAAGTCTTCAGATATTTTCTGACTCCAGTCTTCAGGCTACTAATACTAAAAATGCTGTTATATTAATTGAAGGTGATTTAAATTTTCCAGGGTGGGACTGAAATGTGAAGTGTTGAAGCCTGCTGCCCCAAACCCACGCTTACACAATCTGTTCGTAGATACCCTGGCTGACTATGGCCTCGAACAAACGGTAAATGAACCTACACGAGAAGAAAATATCCTAGACCTTTTATCACAAACTACCCAGGCCTTGTGCCTAGAATAGAGATCCTTCCAGGACTCTCTGATCCCGCGACTGCGTCTTTCTCGAACTACAACTCTTCGTCCCTCCAAAACTCAGTGTCCCTGTTCGAGACGTGTATGCTTTTAAATGCGCCAACTTGGATGAACTTAGATTGGCATGTAGACAACTACCCCATGATATGGCCTCTTCCTTTGACATAAATACTAACACTGAGACTTTGTGGCACTGGTTCAAACAAATAAGGAAGATAGTTGTCGATCAAAATATCGATTTCGAAGCTCAGGGCAAAATCCAAACTTAGCTACCATTGGATTGACCTGGAAATCAAAGGCCTAATCTAGAGAAGAGACCGACTATATAAGGGCTTCAAATTAACAGGAGATCCAGCCACCCTGTGCGAATTAAAACGTTTGAAAGGAATAGTTCAGATGTCGCTAAGAAGAAAATACTGGGATTATATGGAATCACTAATCACAGATACTGACGTAAACAATGTGAGCAAACCCAACAATAAATTTTGGTCTCACATAAGATCTGTAAGATCTGACAATACTGGAATTACAACTTTAAAAGATCGTGGGAGACTTGTCACAGAGGCCAAAGAGCAAGCTGAGCTCCTCAATAAACAATTTCAAGATACCTTTAGTCCCAAATTCATCTCCGACGAGTTTCATACACGATGCCCCCACGAGACACTGACGTACAGTATCCTACTTGACAAATACCATCCATCTCTATACATGGTGTTCAGAAATTAATGAGGGATCTCAACCCCATTAAGTCTATGGGTCCTGATAACATCCACCCATTCATTCTTAAAACCAGTGCTGTGGAACTGGCCCCAGTTCTGACCTTCATATTTGAATCATCACTTAGGTCTGGCATTGTCCCATCTGATTGGAGAAATGCGAACGTAACCCCCGTTTTCAAAAAGGAGAAAATAGCTGAGAACTACAGCCCAATACCACTAACCAGTATAGTGTACGTGTAAAATGCTTGAACATCCACACGATTTTAGAGCACTGCGACTCAAATAACATCATATGTACGGAACAACATGGATTCCGTTCAAAATGTCTTGTGAAACCCAACTGCTGGGCTTCATCGATGAGATTAGTGAGCACGTTGGAAAAGGAAATAGTGTTGATGCTCTCATAATGGATTTTAGTAAAGCCTTCGATAAGGTAAACCACTTCTTACTGATCCACAAATTAAACCGATTCGTAAAAATCAGGCACTATTAACAACTGTATCGCAAGTCTCCTAACTGGACGACAACAAACTGTAGTTGTCAGAGGCGAGAAGTCTTCAAGTATACCTTTGGAGTCCAGGGTACCCCAAGCCTCCGTATTATGCCCCTGTTTATTCCTATTATACATAAGCGAAATTCCCCTTGGTCTGTCTGGTAACATCACACTATTTGCAGACGATATACAAATTGTTACAACATTCCTAACTCAGCTGCTGACAGAGAGGCTCTGCAGAAAGATTTAGATAGTCTTGCTCTGTGGAAGAACAAGTGGCTTATGGCTTTCTACCCTGACCAGTGTAGTGCCCTAACCCTGACCAGTGTAGTGCCCTCACCCTGACCAGTGTAGTGCCCTCACCCTGACCAGTGTAGTGCCCTCACCCTGACAAGTGTAGTGCCCTCACCCTGACCAGAAAATGCCAAATCCAGACCACCTTACTTCACAATCACACAGTCAAGGAGGCTAAATATTTGGGCGTTATCTCGCATGACCTCAAATGGTCATCCCACATAAGCAACATCCAGAAGAAAGCAAAAAACTGGATTTTTTTCGGCAAAACTTGCGTATAAGCAGCCAACGATGTAAGGAGTTCGTATATAAAACAATGGTTCGACCCATCTGGGAATACGCCTCTACTGTTTGGGACTCTTATACCCAAAGACATTGTAGCTGCAGAGAAAGTACAAAGGAGAGTTGCTCGCTGGGTCAAGAGAAGGCTCAATCGTATATCCTCTGTTGGTTCAATGTTAGAAACCTTAAACTGGCCCACCCTCAGTCACAGACGCAAAATCTGTCGGCTGAAGATGTTTTGCAAATATAAGAAGTCATGCAGTGATCACCAACTCTGATGTTGCCCCTATCGCAGATCTTACTGTCTTGGGTATCTGTACCAGAATGTCATCCAATTATAGTATTCCAATGAATAGGAGAGACTACAGGAAAAACGCATTCTTTCCTAGAACAGTCACGGACTGGAATAGCATTACATCAGTCCATTCTTTTGATATCTTTGTCAGCAAGCTGTCTGCCTTTTTGAAGTAAAATAGTGGGGTGCCTCCATTTGGGGCACCCGCTGACTGATTGCCTTATCTGTTAACCATCAAGTTATGTTAACCGAACTCTGAAGTGACGGTCACTATCTATATGTATCCTTTTAAACGTGTTATAGTTGTTCTCGTTGTTCATTGTTATACATACAGTGACACGATACTCTGGAGAGAGTGTAGTCACTTAAACCAAGATGAAGAAGTACTTGCATGACACGTGGTCTCAGTTACTCCATGTTTGCTGGTGAGTGCGCGCACAATTTATGACCTTCATTACACAAGAAGCCGTCCGAAAATCAAGCCTGCCATTCTCAAGTCCATAGTAATGTGCCATTCTCAAGTCCATAGTAACGTATCCCTCAAATAGGTTGGCAGATGAGAGGCAGTCAATAGGACACCTAACCTAAGTATTAAAATTGCCACAAGTGGGCGCAAGAGAAGACAGATCTGGTCCAAAAAACTTTGGGTAACCTCATATGTTTGATAGAAACAATTCTGACAAATTTCAATCCAGCAAGTGACTTCTTTCCAAGTCCCCACATTTTTCCCGGATCCCCATCATTATATCCTCTCTGTCGCACCGATGCCAATTTTCATTCACAAATTTGAACTAACTTTAGTAAATATAAAAAGTAAGTCAATGACGACCTTGAAGAACAACGGCTAACACATATGCAAGATTCCTGTTCATGCAAGGTAGGAATGACTGAATAGGTCACGAACAATGACTGTACTAGGCTCTACAAGCACTGAGCTTGTCGGCGACGGCCATTTTATGTCCCCAGCACGATCTCAAGAACAGGTGGCCAGCTGATTTAAAAATGGGAACTGTGAAAATGCAAGGATTCGAATTCACAACCTACAGATCAGAGGGCGCATGCAGTTCCATTGCACCACCATGATTTCTAGTACAACACCGGCTAAAAGACATACTTGTATATGGTTCACAGCCTTTGGGTGCGAACCTGTTTATTTCACGCTTTATATTTTGTGCAACCAGTTCGTAGCAAACGTTTTTGTCATTAAAACAGTATTCAGTAGCCCAAAAGACCAAATCCATTTCTCGTGTTGGCATTAATCACGAAATCGTCTTATTTTTAATGTTTAATTAGCAAAGAGAGAACTGTGAGTTTCTGAGTCATTCACTGAGGTTTCGATTAAAATTTACATGTTACCAGCAGCTTCTATTTCTTCATCGTCATTCAATTTCGTTTTCTTTGAAAAATGAAATAATTTTCTTCATTGCAGAGTGGAGCAGATGAGGGAAACGGAGTGGCAGTGTACAGCGTCACTGCAGGTCGCCTGGGATATCACCTCGCCGGTTCCCTTCGTGCCTAGCCAGCACGCAGGTTTCCTCGCTGGTTCCCTGCGTGCCGCTAGGTGGGGCGGTAGCCGCGCCAGCACACAGGTATCACAATTTTCCTCGGTAAATTTTTTACACCGGCGTTTCTGATTGGCAAGTCGAATTCTCAACAGGCAGCGTTTTACGCAAACATACTGGCATGACTGATGGACTGAAGTGTAAATGTGGTCTGTTGTACAGACAAATCGGTGCTTAAAATTTATGTTCAGGAAATCTGAACCGTAGAAATTGTGATTGCGCCTTTTCGTAATGCATCTTTTTACTGTCGATGATTTTTGTTTACGATAGTGTCCTGTATTCATACAGTATGAATAACACACCATTAAATCGGCCAGATATGTGCTTATTGTACATGTATGTGCTTGAAGCACGCGGCTATTAAACATCACTGCAGAAACGTATAGTTGCTGCGACTGACGCCACTTGCATGACAAGGCTAAAAATCATTCACAGTCCGCCATTTTTTCACGGTGTTTTAAAGCTAACCAATGACTGCCGAGGTTACATCGACCAATGCTAAAGCGCGTGCCACTGCATGATACCACGTGCTGGCTGGGATGACCTTGCAAACGCGACCCAGTCGCAAAATTACCTTTTTTACTCTCGCGACATCTAGCGACCAGATAGCGTATTACCGGATGTAGCTCTTTGACCTCTTTCTGATTCTGGCATTTGCTGGTGCAGAAACAGACTGCGATTGAAAGCGAATATACAAGTGACATTTACCTGCCTTGCGTCTTCTATTACAAAATTAGTGATTCCTTCTAATTCTTAACGTGTTCAAGATTGCAGTTGTAAAGGCTTAATTACATAGTAGTGCATAATTTCATTTTGTCATTTATCATTAGTTTGCAGCTCCGTGTTTAAAGGTCTAGAGCAGACAATTGTTTTGTAACCTGGCTTAGTTTAGTTAGTTACCGTTCGTTGTGTATTAGGTCTAATTTTCATATTATTTAAGTGTTCCAGTAACTCATAAATTTGGTTGTAGACTTTCAGACCCTTGATAATTTTTTTGTAACCTGGCTTAGACTTAGTAACCGTTCGTTAGGTATTAATTTGGGCCTGATTTTCATAATTATTTTAAGTGTTCCAGCAACTCATCAATTTGGTTGTAGACTTCCAGACGTTTGACCTGCAATAAATCATCAAGTGAGAATGAGGGCGAGTCCATAAAATTATTACGTCTCAATTGAAGTGTTTCTCTGGAACAAATTGTTTGCATCAATAAGATGTTACAATGTGCCAGAACCGTTTCGATGTTGTGTCATGTCTTTTGTGCATCGCGTTGGCAATTGTAGTTATCCAACCTCAGGATATCGAACCGCAACTCTGATAAAACTGGCAACTGTGCTTACCATTCAGCAGTGCGCAATTTCCCATCAGCGAGTGGCTAACAGAGACTCATAGAATTCACTGGAAGTAAATTTGCAACTCAACCATTAGGTTTTTTACTAAGGCTTGTATACATAGTAATGTATGTTTTTTGCATGTGTATCTTCTATGTGTACCTCTCTGTAAATAATTCTTTAAGCATGTATTTTCTATCTGTAAGTAGCACTTGTGCTAATGTCTCTTTTGTTGTGTCTACCCACTCCCTGATACGCTTTACCTATACCTACACTTACCAAGTTCGGGGTTTGGTGAAAAAACTTAATTGTGATTTAGGCCACTTATTGCCTGCCCTTTGATCTTGTAAGGAACAGTGATAACTGTGCATGACTTAATTGGCCACAGTATTTTACAATCCACACACAGGTTGTACTGTATTTTTGATTAGAGTGGACTATCATTTGTAAAATTTATTTAAGCTTGGGTTTAAGATATAACTAGTTAACATTAACGCAAGTGATCGTTGACTGTATTTTACAAAGAGTCTGCTTGGTAATAACACGTGAAAGTGATCTACTCCCTTCACGTTGGAGATGCACCAATCATGTCCGCATATCAACTGTGGTGTTAACCCATGTTGATACCAAACTGTTTGATTCGTGAACTGTGTTATACATCGGTTCTTGAAGGCGAGTGTGAGTGAAACTTTTAGAAAAGAATGGCAAATGTTACATGTGGACAGATGGTGAATTTCCATCCATTGTCTTTTGAGAATAATTCACTCACGCTTTCTACTTTCAGTCCTTCTGTGTTACAAACTAGCATTTCCAAACATGGATATAATGCAGATGCTCCAGTTAATAGAACCAATAAGGACCTGGTGGGAATGTTGCTTCAAATTTTACATCCCTGAAGAGTATCACGTGCTGCTTGCTGGTCACAATATTTGTAAATATTATTTGTGCACTTTTGCATTCTATCACATCTTCTACATTTGAGGATAAAGATACTTGTTTGTCTCCCATGCCTTACTTTCCAATTAAAAAACTACAAGATTTGTAGAATTCTAAGAAACCTGGTTTGGCAAAAATTGCAAAGCATAAGCTTTCCTCTAAACCGTCAAAGCATAGGCTAAAAACAAGTTTGAAACATTTCTTGTGTTCCTTATGTAACTTAGAATGTAAGGACCCAGATGAGGAAATTCAACCATCCATTCAATGTGACAGATGATACGACTGGTTTCATTTCAAATGTGAAAATGTTATTGAGGACAATCCACCTCCCTCTGAGGTGGAATGGTTTTGTCTAGCTTGGTACTCCAGCATACAATCAAATGAATGACTTTAGATATTAATTACTTCAAAAACAAGACACTTATTCATTTTTATTATGTGAAACTAACTGTTGCTCAACTGTTATCAAATATTAACTAATACTTGATGGAGAATATGTTACTGATTCTCAATGTTTGATTCACTTTTAATATACATTATGTAAAATATGCGTTGGCCAGTATTATGCGGCTCAAATGCATCTTCCATTTCTGATCATAGCCTTTAACTTACTATTGTAGGTATCCATTTTGTACTTTTATAAAGTTCAATCATAACAGCTAACTGTTTGATTAAATGATACATAAAATTCTGGCTTCAATCTATCAGGCTTCAAACTCCAACATGGCAGCACATATAGAGTTGCCGATTCAAATGACTCAAGAACTATAATAATGANTTTGTAAATATTATTTGTGCACTTTTGCACTTGTCTGTCATTTATTGTTGTAGGGAAACCATACTTTTTTAAACACCTGTATGTTGTGTTATCATTCAGAAACCAGGAAACGGACTAAAACAAATTGTATATGAGTACTGTGCCTCATCTTCCAGATTACTCGTCTTCCCATCTCAAACACCCATCCACAAAATGAGAGTCAAAATAGTAAAAAAAATTTCTGTAATGATTCAGTGCCAAGCGTGCTTTCTGACTTACACCATTCTGTTTTACTAATGAGGGTAGCCTGAGCAAATGCATTCAGTCCAATCATAGGAAGCGAAGATTTATGTATTCTTATAAAGAAGGAGTGAATTGTATTTTCAAAAATCTCCTAGAATTCTGCAACCATCTCAAAAAGCATTCTATCACATCTTCTACATTTGAGGATAAAGATGCTTGTTTGTCTCCTATGCCTTACTTTCCAATTAAAAAACTATAAGACTTGTAGTATTCCAAGAAACCTGGTTTGGCAAAACTTGCAAAGCATAAGCTTTCCTCCAAACCGTCAAAGCATAGGCCAAAAACAAGTTTGAAACATTTCTTGTGTTCCGTATGTAACTTAGAATGTAAGGACCCAGATGAGGGAATTCAACCATCCATTCAATGTGACAGATGATACGACTGGTTTCATTTCAAATAAGAAAATGTTATTGAGGACAATCCACCTCCCTCTGAGGTGGAATGGTTTTGTCTAGCTTGGTACTCCAGCATACAATCAAATGAATGACTTTAGATAGTAATTACTTCAAAAACAATACACTTATTCATTTTTATTATGTGAAACTAACTGTTGCTCAACTGTTATCAAATATTAACTACTACTTGATGCAGAATATGTTAATGATTCTCAATGTTTGATTCACTTTTAATATACATTATGTAGAATATGCGTTGCCCAGTATTATGCGGCTCAAATGCGTCTTCCGTTTCTGATCATAGCCTTTAACTTACTATTGTAGGTATCCGTTTTGTACTTTTATAAAATTCAATCATAACAGCTTACAGTTTTGATTAAAAGATACATGAAATGCTGGCTTCAATCTATCAGGCTTCAAACTCCAACATGGCAGCACATCTAGAGTTGCCGATTCAAATGACTCAAGAACTACATAATGAACATGGTGATGTTTTAAACTCCAAAGGACTTGGGTTAAGAATTCAAGGTTTACTACTAAACATTAGCAAAATGTTGTTTAATAATTACTGTTTATCTACAGGTATTTCACCAATCATTGTAAAGCTTGATTTTCAATTGATTACAGTTATTATTTTATTTTCAGATGGATAAGTTGTATTCTGTGTCACCTGCTGGTCTTATTTATTATTTTCGCATCAGTTTAGATGCCAGTTTATTTCTAAAGTGCTCAAATGTTGGAAAGTGTTGACAACTACACAACGGATGTTGTTTTTTTAACATATTCTGCTTCAATATTTGATAACAATCAACACCCATTCACAGTACTCAGTGTTGCTGCTGGTTTAGTGTAAATTATTTGTAATTATATTTTAGGATAAAAATACATCTGTTTTGAGGGGATGGGTTGTTCATTTGGAAGGTGGTTGGTTGTTTTGAGCAATCACTGCTGAATGCATAACTTGAAGCCCTCTTTAGCATCATCCACAGAACAAGGAAAAGTATGTTGTTCAATAAAAACAAGTTTAACTTTATTTGAGATGTCAGTCAGAGGGGCATTCATTTATAAGCTACACCTATTTAATAACATGTTACCCATTGACTTGCCATTCTCTTAGTTGTGTGCACGTAATTATTTGTATTGCAAAACTATTTTTTTCTGAAAATGTACACTATAGTGGGCATCATTGTCTTTCTAAACAATAAAGTCTAATATTTGTAAAATATGTATTTCGAAATTTGTATTTGTACTCAAAATGTTGCAACAGGTTGAAAATTGTGAGTTGCACGTGGATAAGACACAGGGTTAAGTCAGATGTGGCGCATTTTGTGAACTAGTTTCTCCACTCAATAATAGGCATCAAACTGGTTCTCAAAAGTTAGGTTATGCCATATCCGACTATGGTCCACTATTCAGTGTGTATGAGATTTTTATTTCAAATTATTCAATGATCATTTTTATTCTTCCTCATTTGTTTGAGACTTCGTTTGTTCTGCAGGTATCTGCTTTGAATAAGTCTCATCAATGCTAACTAATATTGTATATCTAGAAATACAGATCCTTAAAGATGGTTCTTACGTGTCATGAAACAATGTGAAATAAAATGAATCACCTGCAAACTACAAATCCTATGTTGTTTTCTCTGATGGCAAATACAATATTTCTTCTTACACTAAGTTTTATGGTGTTTAGAATGTTGAAATTAGCCTACATGTACATTCTATTTTTGACTTTAGGCTTCATTGCACACCATTTAGCTGTAAGAAATGAAATGCGACCTCGCTTTACATTCATAAAATGTTTTTATAGTTTTTACCTTGATAGGATTACATTTCCATTTACCACGAAGAACTACCTCTTGACTAAAGAAACACCGTCAGAATTCATGGGAATTAGCATAGGCGATTTAGGCCCCCCCTCGTTAGCTGCCGCAAGCAAATGAAAGAGCAACAGTGCGGAGTGTGAGGAATATTATGATATTGAGTCTAGGAAGTAGGACCGGTAGCGGTGAACGTCCAAGTTGGCGCGGAGTGGCTGCTCCTTTTTTTTAGTCGATAGTCGAATGGTAGATTTTCCTGAACGGAAGGTGCACCTCTGCGGGCTGGCTCCATCACCTTTTGGGCCGCTTAAGCACATGCAATTGCCAATCACACCTTGCACAATTTCCCGAGGCAACATGTTGGGCACCCCTCTATGGTATCCTAGATCCGCCACTGATTAGTACGGCCAGTTTCTCACATTTGCAAATTGGTTTGTGTTCGCAGCACTGCATGTTATTGGGGCATTGACAAATTCAAAATCTGATTACATGTTGTCTTCAAATGCAAGTATTGACAACCATGCGGCGTCAAATAAACATAACATCGGCTTTGTGACCGACTGTGTAAGACTGATGAATAGATAAAGTGTGCATTTTACAAGCCAATTACTAATGTTGAAAGTTATATTAGGCAAAATGCGAGGTATATCATAAGCACAAAGGCATATACTTGGAGTATTTTTGTTTACACCTTTACAAATTATCCAAGAATACAACTGCAGTGTAATTTGAAAACAAAAACAAAACCGACCTCCGCAAGTGTTTACTTCCTATATAAAATACTCCTCCACTTGTGAAGACTCGGGTCATTCTATTAACGCGCATGTCATGAAAACGCTATCTGGTCGCTAGATGTCGCGAGAGTAAAAAAGGTAATTTTGCGACTGGGCATCGATTTATGCTCTTGTCTCCGCGGATATTCTTGGATTTTGAATATTAAGTGATTTGTTATTCTTGGTGTCATTGCTTTAATTTTAGTTTAAAAAGTCTGTGCTGTTGAAACGTAGACTTTTGTTGTAGTTCTTCCTGGCTATGTAATCACATTTTCTTTGGTTGTGTTTCATGATTTGGCGCATGACAACTTCACGTGTTATATTGCAATTGTCATTTCTGATGTGCTTTTCACTGTGAACTAGTTGTAAATAGTAGCTTGAGGATGAGATATGTGTCTTGAAATATCACTTTTTAAGTTATGTTACCTAGTGATAACGTTTGGATTTTTATTGCACTGTTGTGATGTTAAGACAAGATCTTTATTTAGAGAGTTTTAAAGAACTGAAATAAACTAGTAAAAACAGATCTAAGTCGTGTCTTCAATGAAATATGTATACCGTAACCAATGCTTATATAAAACTGAAACAAATTATGTCTCATTAGATACAGTTTGTAATGCCCTGAAGTGTTCGTGAGTGCAAATATTTTGAGAAACCAGATACTGTGTTACCGGCTTTAGAAGCAATAAAATAATTCACAGTGCTCCGAGGCCGTGTGAGCGCATGCTAATTCAGTGTTTGCTGACAAAAAGCTGTTGTGAAACAACAACTCCGTTTTACACCCTATTGTCAGGATGGTAATCCTTACTTAGACATTCATATACATTATTCGAATCATTGGTATTGTACAACTTGTGCCTTGACGGTTCCGATGTGGAAGGGTAACCTGAATTTGCGCCCCCTTACGAGCTAGTAAGTAAATTTGCAGTTTCGCAGCTAATTCACCAAAAGAACCACGTGCACATTTTTTTCTTTGGGTCACTAGTATAGTCTTTTCGTGACTCGAAGCTTAGTTTCCAACTTTGGCTGGTTTGTGTTCGTGACGTCTTCAACCCGGCCGCGATGGGCCTGATCAGATTACGAGCCACTGGCCGGGATAGCAAGCGTTTTGTGTGTTTAAAACTGAAAAAGGCTAGTCTAAAATTACAGCACGCAGCTATGTTCAACTGTCTGTATTTCACGGACGAATAATTTCATCGAACACACCCTGCCCAAACTACCGCGACCGACCTTGATAAATTGGCCTACCGAACTTTTTAGGCTATGGTACGTTCAAATACCTAAAAATCCGTAACAGCGAAATAAAATAACGTATTTGTTCAATAACTCAGTGTATTAGTAAAGGCTTTACATCTAGTTCTGAAGATTTATTGGTGTAAACCGATGAATTCAGACAAGCGATAAGCTGACACCAGTAAGCGTGTTGTTAACTGCTGAACAAACTGCATTCGAACCTCTGACGTCATTGGTTAATTTCAACACCTCCGTCTGCCGTCAGGTGTCAGGTACAAGAGCTGTACTTGCAGTTATCGAATGGAACTAGTCGATCTTAATTGATTCAAAATAGGTTGATTTTTAGGTGGCATTCTCCTTTAAACACCACGTAGTTTAACATCTTGTGACACCCGCACGCTGTAGTGCTATAAATGTAACAACTTCGTAAAATGTCACAACTTTTACATTTTACTTCATTGTTACATTTTACGTTGCTAAGCTTCTCTTAAAATGTAGCAAGTTTTTTTTTCTGTTGCTGTTTCTGTTGACAAAGGAAGTTGTTACATACGAAAATTTCAAATTTCAGTTGATCCATTCTTGTTGTTTTATTTACCTACTTATATTCTACATTTCGTGAAACAATAGTATCCTTGGGAGGATCTGGATCGCCTTATTTAGTTTCAGATTTATTTTCTACGTTACATAACTGTTACAATTTAACTTGAATGCGCAAGGGCGAAATTGTACCATTGTTACATTTTACGAAACCAAACACATTTCACAAAGTACAAAAATTGGCCCATTTAAAGAGAAATTTTGTGTAAAATTTCACATTTTTGTCCCAGAAATTAAAATGTGGCACCCTTTTACCTAGTGTTTTTTTTTCAAAAAGGGCACCATTTTGGAGAGTATTTTTTGCGGTGATAAAACAGTGCACCTTTTAGGCGACAATTTTCGTATACCTCTTCTAAAGGAATACGCTTATCATTATCATTATTACTATGGCTAATATTGTTGTTCTTGTTGTTGTTATTATTGTGATTGTTGAATTTATTTAACGAGGACACTGTGCAATGTACACAATGCATATTTAGCAAATTGCTAATACACCATGGTCTTTAAAGATTTTAACATCACCTGATTTATGGTTCAACTCTTTCACCGGGCTTCCCATAATGGACAGCGAGTGCTGTTTCAAAAGTGTTTCAAGGGGGTCCCTAGATGCAACCATTGGGATATTGTGAGAAACGTCTTGACAGCTGTGGATGCATAGTAGGCCTACTTTTGGAAACGAGGAGGTTGAGATTTTAAATCTTGTTTACGCATACACCAACTTCAAAAATCAATTATTTCTGAACTATCCACAAGCACGATACTGTTTGTAACTATAACTATATCCTTCTGTAGTTTGTTACGAAGAACTGATTTCAGACTGGAAAAGTTTACTTGCGACTTACATGTACATCTAAACGTGAGGATACCCACCGTGATATCATTTTGTCCCATATTGAAAACATTCCTATCGATTTCAAAGAACTGGGGCTCCTTCCACAACGATGTGTAAATTCTTAAATTGTGTTATGTTGAACTCTGGAGGAAAACATTTTTTTGAGAACTGGGGACTAATCGGCTATACCTGCGGTCACCGAGTCATTAGAATAACTGGTAACGCTCATACAAAAAGCGCAACAATTCTATGTTGGACAGGCCCCTACATTCGTAAAACATCACAGTGATATTTCTGAGGGATTTGGACTAGTTTTCATTGAAAGTGGGTTGTCATACGGAATTCATGCACAAGTGCTTACTACAAAGTAAATTCAGTTACAGTCTAGTTATAAAGATAAACAACATCTACACGGCACAATTTCCATTTCTCAGTGCAGCTTGGTCGAATACTGTGTACGTTATGTCGCATCGCATACAGCAGTTGGTCTACTGAACAAGAGTAGAGTCACAAAAGCGAAGTTCTTTGCAGCGTTACGAAGCGGAAATGAAGGTACACAATAGGAATTATGAAGATCCCCGTTGTTTGATGTCTGGTTTTCGCTGCTTAACGCTACGAAGAGCTTTGTTTGCGCAACTCTTAAAAAATTGGAAGAATCCCTTCCTGCATAGAAACCTTACTGAAAATACGACGCTGTTTATGGTTAGCTACGTTGAGAATGAGCGAGTCTGTATTACGCTGCAGTAGCCAAACATCCACACAAGTGTTTTATCCTCTCTACAGAAATGAAGATGTTCTACTATTTGAATCAATAAAAAACGTGAAAGTGGCAGATTCTCATTAGTTTGCGGTACCTTAATTAGGAAGTGTGAAAAATGAAAATTGGGCAAGTACACCGATTTGCTGAAGTTCGAACACCATGTTTCACTGAAATTAAATAAAACGACCCTAAACGCAACAGGTTACCTCGACACTGACGCCCTCGAAGGGAACGAGCCATTTTGTAAAAACTATCCAAAAACAAGCATTGAGAATTCCTTTATCATTTTATCTAAACCTCGTGCACTTGTGCTCAGTTGCGACCGTTTTGAATTTTGTGAACTGAATCAACCTAGTTGCAAGCTGGTTGAACCACAGTTTTGTGTTCTGAATCGTGAACCATAACCAGCAAATTACTGAAATGTGGAACGCTTTAAATTTTAGTCAAGAGATTTCGCTATCAGCTTTGATTAGGAACTGATAGCGGCATTGCACGATGATTGGGTTCGTGATACACAAATCCGTTTCCAACACCTTCAATAATAACTTAAAAGTTAACCATGGATTTAAGGCCACAATACGATATGTTTGCTTACAGTGATGTTATCTGCCTCAATAGTTGGCAGGCTGCTATGCAGTCTGACGTCTTGTCGCCCCCTCTTCAGTAGTAACAGCTGAACCAAGATCTTCTTTTACCCGTCATACATTAACTTGTAGTTAAAAGCCTGGCTTGATGTCGTCAGATGGCCTCCAGATTCCTTGACTGGTTTCGAGCCTGAACCATAACGGTCTCCACTGGTGAATTCACAGAGACGGCCAACCCACTGTGCATTACGGGGGCCTCCAACTTCCTTCATTCTGACGTTACCGCAGCCAACAAGATGTCTTCTCAGCTGTCTCACCCAGTCTTCTCACTGCAGCAGCTTTCTTCCTCCCTCTCGGACACCGAGCTTCTCCAGCAATCACCGTACAGATCTTGGAGGGAATCATCTACATTCCACCTCTAAAGGAAACAACCAAGTCCGCCAGCCTCGAGCTCTGCATGTCTCCGCCAGCTCGCTGTACTTAGATAACTTCCTCTCATGGGCTTCTTCGTATACTTCCCCCCAAGGGACTGTGAGCTCTATAATCACAATACGTTGACGAATATCCAACCACAGAATGACGTCAGGCCGCAGTGATGTTTCAACAATACTCGGGATCACAAGCTTTCTAATTCCAAGATCTACTCTCATTTCCCAGCTTATTCCATGTAGAATGCAAGGCTGCTGACGTGACTTCTTCCGTATCTCACCTGCCCTAACGAACTGTACGTGGCTACTTGCCTTAGGCTGTATTGCTCTTGCCTTACGCTCTCCATCTATGATGTCTGCTAGGGTCTTCAGTACTTGGTTGTGACGCCATCTGTATCGGCCCTGCTGAAGTGTCATCTTGCACCCTGATAAGATGTGGGCCAGTGTACCTGTTCCTCCACACAACTGGCAGGCTGGGTTATACACTAGGCCCCAACGTAGAAGGTTCGCAGGCGATGGTAACACGTTGTAAGCCGAGCAGAGTAGAAACTGAATACGCAATGGGTCCATCCTCCACATGTCTCCACACGATATCTTCCTCTCTGGAAGATTCCACCTGGTCCATGTTCCCTGCTGGCTCAGTTGGACTGCCTTAGCTTTCCGGACTTCCTCTTCTGATGCTCTCACCTCAGCTTGGACCATCTCCCTCCGATGCCTCTCATTCGCCTTCTCCCACTGTTGGAACTTGGATGTCCCCAACCCCTAACGTCTTACGCTGGTGCTACCAATTGTATCTCTGTTCTGTAACAAGCTCTCCGCCTGGCTCACAGATGTGCCCGCTCACCACCGTCTCCTTGATCTCGTTATGACACCTGCCTCCCTCACCTTCGAATTTCTAGAGTCGCGTATTGTTGGTACCAGCCTGCACTTTCCTACTTTAAACTGCTCCGTAATTGACGCTAGTGGCAGCTGAAGCTCTGCAGTTGTGCTGTAAAGACCAATCTCTGTGAAGCTTCTTGGGACTCCCAGCCACTTGGTTACTGCTCTCTCAAGGCACTCCACTGCAGATATCGCGATGCCGTACAGCATAAGACCCCATGTTGCACGAGGCAACAGGCCTTGCTGGTAAATCCACGCCTTGTACTTGCCAGGAAGACCGCTTTTCTCTATCTTCTTCAGCCACTCTTTGACCTGAGTCTCCATCTGCTTGGTGTTGTTCTTGTCGCACAGGAGATCATCATTTGCCTAGGCACTTGATGGGGTTGTTAACAATTGATGGACTTTATTCGCCTTGAATGGTCAAGGTGAATCTGTTGACTACTTTCCCGCCTCTCATCATCAGGAGTCTCGACTTGAACTTCATACGAGCCCATATTGCAACGTCATCTAGTGCTGCCAACACCCACCGAGCTTGCACACGCATCACCGCAATTATTATCAAGCCGTCCGTAAATGCTCTCATTACATGTATCACGATACCCGACTGTAGCCTCGAATCCCTACATTCCCTTTCTTCGGCCTTTTTAGGAAAATTCATCACCATGATGAACAGAGTAGGAGAGTGTTACATCCAGTTATTATCCCTCTTTCCAGCTTGATCCAGTCTGTAGTGATGGCACCAGCAGTAAACTTCAACTAGATTCCTCGAAAATAATCTGTTAACATGCGACAGATATGCTCCGGAACGTGATAGTACTCCAATGCTACATGTACATGAACAGGTGGAGTTTACTGCGAGTTGGTAGTTTGCTCCAGTTGAGACTATTTAGAACCTTGAATGTGTTGGATCCGTAAAGACTCGATTACAGAAGTAAGCTTCTAAAACTTTTCATTAACCAGGTCGTAAGTCCCTCTGTTGCTTACGTCCTTCGACACCCCGGCGTTTTTTAGGACTAGGCATCGACATATATAAGTTTATTCCTCGTGTCACCGGCGTGGAACTAGGTGTGGTTGTTATTACGTAACACGTGTAATTCAATGTCAGGTAGAGGACACGATCGACAGATAAGATACAGTGCAAAACATTCACAAAAATTTACAAAAATGAGACAAACGTGCCACAATTCAGTCGTTGGTGAGTCGAATTCATTTCACCTAAGGAATGTCCCATTTCGAACTGCGGTCTCGTTGGGACATTACCAGATGAAATGAATTCTCGACAGGATATGGCAGTAGTATTCCTGTATATGTGGGATAACCTAATATTTCCCACTACACATTATTCCGCGGATTAATGTCTCGTGAGATATTACTTTATGTTCTCCAATCTCGGTGCTTTTTTTGTATTCACGACGTTACATTTTACACTCATCCGATAGACTCTAGGAGTGTGCGTCACATATCAAAAAGCGTTGACTGTTGTAGGGGTAAAACAACCCACCCCAGTGGCACTAACATGCAATATGCTGAGTCCGAAGTGTGATTTTGCAGGCGAAGACTTCATCTTCAAATCACAGCATTAGGTCTCATGCAAATCTGAATGTTTGAAGATACATTTGAAAGCACGTTCAAATGAGGCAAAATAGTTGACCTTGCCCGGCCCGGTAATGTCTTACTACTTATACCAATACTTCATTTTTCTAATCGGTGACTGTGATGTTCAAAATAATCAAAGAACATTAAAAGCTCTGTTATTATGAATGAGGTCACCAGGGCGTGCTGTAACATTCAATTACACTCAAAAGTCCACTTGAGCTACCTTCCCGGACGCCCGGCTATTTGATTTTGTGTCAATTTTCATAGGACCCGCAGAACCATTTGAAAATATTGAAGAGACAATGGACATTTTTACGATACTTAAATGGCCAACAGGCAGTTCTACGGTAAGCAAATCTGTGCAATAGCAGAGTGGTACGGGAGTAACATTAATTTTGTACCCTGTGCAAATGACGTCAAGGGTAATTTTTAGCGCTGAAAAATAAACCCGGGTAGTTTTTAAACGGGTTCTAAGTTGCGTATGAACATCGTGACCAAAGAGCATTTTCAACAGACAAGCAATAATTTAAAAGTGTCTCGGCCAGTCAGCGGAATGATAACTCCCTTAACTGATCCTAACTGATGCTTTACGCGTTTGCAATTCTAGATGAGGAACCTTGACACGGAACCTCATGCCAGAGGAAACGTCATGGTGAATTAGGGTCGGTCTACTGACTTGCTGTACCACATTCGAGACTACCAGGAGTCACGATTGGGCAGAGAGGGGAGCTTAAAAGCGAGATTGTTCTAAAAACCCCACGACCCCTTACCCCCCTCAAACCCCACACCTCACCACCCCCTCGACCCAGGGCCTCCTCGACCCACAGCGCACAACCCCTCGACTCATTCTACATAAAAACTCAATTCATCTGAACGTAGAGTTAGCGCTGACCTGCAGGTTCAACTAATCTGCTCGTGAGCTCGGCTGGCTTTTTCCCTGTTTTTTGCAAATTAAGAGCGTCAAATCATCAAGTTTGAAAGTCAAAATCAGAAAAAGAAACAACGCCAACAAAACAAAAGACATACCTACTGTATAACTGTCGTTCTCGGCAAAGTGTCTCGTCTGCTCTTCAGTGAATGGCAGATTTAAAGTTTTTGGGAGCGTTCGAGGAACCGGCGAATATGTAATTTCTTCAGTAAATAAAGTTTGAAATAAAAATGTTAACTAAAATATTGCATAAACTTTATGTGGAGTATATTGTAAACGAGTATGGAACGGTAAGCAAATAATAAAATTGTGAAATTGTGTCCATTCACGTTGACGTACCATGTCCCTAAGTTTAATTGAACAGAGTCATTCTTAGCCGCTCGTGGAACTATTTCCGTGACAACGACAACACGCTCACAAATCGCTAATTCATGTCATATGTTCTTACGCTACTTTCCGTCTTTAACCACAATTCTTGAGCTAGAGCAGATCCTCGTGTTGGAAAGTCTTATGGGACAGTCATACAGCGACGTAATATGATTCTGAATTGTGTAAGAAGCGTAAGGTGGTGGGTCGAGAGGGTTGTGGGCCCAGGGAGTTGTAAGTCGAAGGGATCCTGGGATGTTGTGGTCGAGGAACGATCGCTTGCAGCCAGTAGCTACCGGGTGGAATGCATTGCCAATTTAGTCAAATAGCCATATATGAGCTTCGCACAGTAGCGTGTCAAAGACAGCTGTAACACCCTCAATTTGCAGCGCGGCCCTTTGGGCATTCGGTAATTTCCAGAGAGTAGCGTCGAATTAATCCCTCTAAATCCGTTCGATACCCGTCAATGTTCCCTTTAGTTCCCTCTCAGACCACGTGCTTTCACTTGACGCCTGATAATCTGCCGGTAATAAATGAAGCTACACTGTACATGTATTTTCGCCAACCTGTGGTCTCCTTTTCATCACTGGAAACAAGTTGCGAAGCATGATTTTTGTTCAGTCCAAGTGTCGAACATAAATGGTGTTTCTTTCGTTCAATACATTTATGTGAGTAAATGGCCTCTTCTACCATATACCACCTTTTTACTTTTGGCCTGGTCCCTAATTTCTTATGCGTAGGTTATAGTTATTAGCAGCCTCTATATTGGCTTATCACCCATGGGTCTTGAATTTGAACTGCTCTCGGCTACCATGGGCTGATGTTATCCATGTGCCTTTATTTAACTATTCTCTTACATTGTGTTGTACCACTAGACTCTAGTCATAAAAAAAACTATTGTCAACTGTGGTCTCATTTTCATCTCTGGAAACAAGCATGCTGCCCACGATTTTTGTTTAGTTCAAGTGTCAAACCTAAATATTAATTTTGACGATTTTTAAATCGTCCAACACGTATATTTAAAATATACGCGTTTGTTGAAAATATTCAACATTGTGCGATGGCTCGCAAAGTGCCTCCTATTTTCTAATCCAAATAGTTAAAATAGACTAAAATCGTAAAATAAGGGATAGCCAACAACAAAACTTAAGGTTGTTGGCTGTTTTGTGATGTTTAACGTTTGTGTTTTCATGCAAGTATTGATGGGTGTGTCTGTACACGAGTTACTGCGACATTATGTGAAGCACCGAACCCGCAGTTCATACAGTGATAACATTATTCCATAGAGTTTGTGTAACGCCATGAGAATTGCCATGAAATACATACATGTACATGTAGTGTAACACAGAAAAGTAGATCACAAATGCATTCACGGTACAGCTGTAATTCAGGGATCGTGTGCACTGTTTTGATGGAAAAAATTCTCATGTGCAAGTTCCGAAAACTAGGGGCAAGAAATTTACCGATGAAAATTCGTACGCATGGACACGGTGAAAGGGCTGCTGTCTTTGATGTGGGTGTTCAGAAATAGGTGAATTACATCGATAACGTCCCCATCAAAACTCTGCCAAAACCCGTTTCAAATCAAGCGAAAAACGTTTTGCCATAATATGCAGTATACATTTATGCTCAGAACTATGATATCTCAAGAAAACTGAAACCCACAATCGATGCTATTTTCAGCAAAACGTTCGTCTGCTGTCAGCGTTTCTTGACTCCGTCTATCGTTGTTTGGTGTCAGCTTTTTGTGATAATGGCAATAATTTACATGAGAATTGTGATCTACCTTGAGCAGTTCAGCGTTGATTAAGCGGAAGCAAAACAAAGCAGATGTGACTCTACTGTATCAGACTGATATTGAGGATTTTGGTGTCTCTAAAAATCTTGTCATTTGACGTTTAACATAAATGACGTCATGTAACAACAAACCAAGGCAAATGGAAACATTGCATTGGCTAATTGTCTTTGTATTTTCTAGTTCACAGTGTTTTTGTCGACGAGTCAAATGTCTCGACTATTTCGTGCGAAAAATTACGTAACTCATCCGATGTATTCTTAAAACATCTATAGTGCGCTTATTTTGCTTTATTTTTAAATTTTATTGCTTCTCTTTAATCTCAGTACATCAAACTGTAAATTAAACCTATTGACATGACAGCGATCTGAAGCAAGCCATAGCGATCCTCATAATTCAAATCCCTTAGCATTTAGAAGTATCTTGCGCACATACAGCCAACCGGGACTGGGATTATCGCCGTAATGGATCTCCGACGTTTTCTCAGGCATCGTACACGTCTGATGGCGAACCCGTTTCTGCGAGTGCGGCAACGGTACCTTGGGTGGCCTCCACACCGTTTGCTGTAAAGATAGAAAAAATGAGCTATACTCATGATGTATTTGTTATCCCGGTTGACGAACAATTTAGACATAACACGTGTCACGCTCAGTGCCGTGTCTTGGATTGCAGAGATTAACCGCGTTTACACTATTACCGTAAACTAAAAACTGTTTTCCTTCACACATCGCCACGTGATCTGATACATGTACGCCTGAGGGATAACGGTCTACATTTTTTGTTGCATGACACGCTGATGCTTCGTTCCTCTGAAATTTTCGTTTATTGCAAGAAACGCAAATCGTATATACAGTAGCAACCATCAGTAGTATTGTGGTTAACATTATCACTGTCCACATACCTGTAACCGCTAATAAAATTACAAGTAAACGACCTGTTATCTATCAGATTTTTGGTAGACCAAAATATGAGTACGAACTTCAAAATCAGCACATGTAAAAAATGGACGCTATTAATTGTTTGTTTTATTGTTACTAAACCATTCTCAAGGCAAATGTTCACTCTATTCCAGTCATGTAACTCAGGTAAGTAAACATGTCTAGTAAACAGATACGCGTCAAAATGCACTATTGGAGCTCAAATGAACCAATGTTTTGTCAACCATTAATAGTGCGTGTTTTCTGAAAGAAAAGTGATCGAGAATTCTAAAATTATGCTTTATACTACGGTGCCTTTATTATTGTCCACCTGTTTAAGTCAAGTTTTCATGTGCAAGAAAGGCACATTTATAACAAAAATAGCCCCCAGCTGATTTTACTAAATCTTTTTTGAATGAAAACCTTATGTTAAGTCTCAAAAACGCTGTGAGTAGTTTCTGATAACTTACTTAATACAGGTTTTATGCCAAATTAGCTAGCAAAACAAGGCATTTTTGTAAAAAAAAATCAGCGGTCTTTTTCGTATATTGCTTGGTGTGCAAAAACTAGGCATTTCAAAGCAAAATCTTTCAATTGCGTGTCGCCTGATGGATCCCGGTGTTGACGTCGTTGGAAATAGTCTATGCGACACGAAGAGCAGAAAAGGAGGGACATTTCAGTTGACTGCTTAATTCACACGGAGAACTAAAACGAGGTGCTAACTCCATTAACCATTTCTTTGTTACTCCTCATTTTACTAACGTTTCTATTTTAATGTTTAAACTCTTGGGCTAAGGCCACAGTTTTATTGGTTGGTCTCCTCCAAGTCACAAACTCGTCCAACAAAAGCCCTTGCTATCGCTCTTTCTCAGAAAACATGACAAAAATACATACGTTGCAGAAAGCGCACTCAGTGGGTTTCTCACGAAGGAAGAAATTCAGCTAAGCCATTGCTTTAAATTCCCCTCTGAACAAATTTGCAGGTGCTTAATTAACCAAAAATGGATTGAAATGTCCTTCACAAAGTCACAAATTCACGATTGCCTCGGTCCCAGAGAGGATACACGACTTCGAAGGCTCGTGACCTCTAAAGTCGAGAAATTTCGACTGAACTATGTCGTTGCGAACCATAGTTTTTGCAATTCCCATTTTCTGAAGGTTATGTTTATTTGAATGAAAAAATTCCGCCTGGAAAGGAAGTGCTTTCGAAGATAAGGGGGTTTCCTGATCAGGGTAAAATAACAGAAGCCAGATGGGTGGGATCCACTCAAAACGACTTCAAAGAGCTACTGAATACCATGTGCGGTGATTACTTGCCATTAGGCCCATTTTTCAGAGTTGAGTGATACAGAGGCATGAACCTTGGCCTTCGACCTTTGCTTAGGCAGGCCCTGGAGTTTATTTCAAATCTACATGTATCTAATCTTTGATTCGTGGACTTATTAATTTATGTACTCTCATCTACACCACTGCCTCATATTGCTATTCTAAAAGGATTTGTTTTAAAGTTTTCGTGAAATGCTAGAGTTGCATACATACACTTTTAAATCTACAGAAAAGGCAATTTTATTCTACGCACTTGTTATGATTTTCATCCTTACATAAAAATGCAATATGAACATGACGAAAGGGAATACAATAACGTAATTACCAACATACATGTACTTACCCATTTAAACGACGATAGCAAATTCTACCAAGGACAGGTCTGCCGAGAATTGTGTAGTGGTTGAACCTCCGAATAACAATCCTTCTCGAGCGGCAGCGAAAAATGCCTTTAGATTCCACCTCCAAATCAGACTCCTCTTCTTTTTCGTCCACTTCCTGTTCCGCTTTATCACCGTCGGCTTCGTCCGTGAATTCTTTTTCCTCAATAGGGTTGTCATCTGCAAGCTCTTTTTCGTCGACGGAGTTGTCGTCCGAGTACTCGATTTCTTCCTCGAGGTTGTCATCCACGGCAAACACCAGCGTCCCAAACACGGCGAGGAACACACATGCTACAACCTAAATATAGGGAACTGATATTACTTAAATGAATGTTCAGATACATGTAGGGTTAACCGCAGTTTACATCAAGCATTTATTAACAAATGAGCTAATGGGTTGGACAGTGCAGGGGCGGATCCAGAATTTTGAGTGGGGGGCAGAGCACAGGAATAACCAGAATTTCGCCTCATGCGCGCGCCCATCTTATTATTAAAAAAAACAAAGAAAACGGGTTTGTTCAAGGCCTATGCATTGTGCATTCGCCCCCCGAGTCTCCCTGAGTGCGCGCATATGCTAGTCAGCAATTCGCACCCCGAACTGCCAAATAGAATCTGGGAGATTTTAGGGGGGAACATGGCCCCCTTGCCACCCCCTAAATCCGCCACTGCAGTGGTTTGGGCTTGTGTCTCGTTAATTGCAGGTGATTTCGTTTGTGCGACCCACTTGAAAACCAATGCTGACGGTAACAAAGATGACAAACTTGAGTTTTCATGAATACGGCAGTACTCTTCAACACTTGATTTTGAGAAGCAACTTAGATTGGAAAAACTAGCTTACTCATTAAAAAATTCTGTGATGCTCTATTTTATTTCTAGGTAAGCGGCTTGCGGGAAGTTCGACCTCCAGTCTTGCTAAAGAGAGAGAATTTTATTATGTCTGTGTCTAATCTACACGAGAACACATACATGTATGATGCAGTTAGAATAAAAGTCACTTATTATGTGATAGACATCAACTTATTAAAGCACCGAGCCTCTCTTTAAACTGTCTACGTTAAAGATGCATAAAGGTAGCTGCGTGTTCTAGTGTACTTTCACCCTTTAACGTAAAACTGTAAACTCTCAGGAGACATAAATATGACATTTTACAAATCACTCAATAACTAAACACAAAAATGAAGGCAGAAATTTGCTATAAAAACGAAATAAAGATATTTTTACGCTGCAAATGGAACTTTCATCGTCATCAGAAATAAACCGAGTGGTAGAACTTGAAACAAACTGTTAACGTAAGCAAGGAATTACGCACAATTAGATTGCACACAATACAGAGCTAAAATTGTGACGGAATCTGTCTTTAAAACAATCGATTTCATGGTGAAAATGACAAGGCACTAAATCCAACTCAGTCGCTCAAACTACACGGACCGCTGCAGGACTACATGTAACTATAGGATAAAAGTGTAATACAAGACTCCTTTCTACGACAAAAACAAGTGAACATTCTATGAAAGCGTTATGAACTCTAAGAACGGTGGACCAGTTTTAATTAACTTTCACTGTGCTCACTTTGCTAAATTTGAAAACTTATCTGACTTTTCGGTAAAGTTAATGAGGAAATTTCCAATACATTTTGAAAATGGTCGTAACGGAAATCTCGGATTAAATGTTGAAAGTTGGGATGTTGTTTCTCCTTGTGGAGCTTTTTGTAGTAAGGCTGTTTGAAAATAATTTTTGTCTAAAAACAAAAACGGAGCCTTCATTAAATGACCAACTACGCCCATTAAGATGTCTTCTTAAAAACAAAATGTTGGTGGTTTCAGGTAATGCGGTAGATAAACGGTGGCACTGTACCCGTGTTTTCTCAAAATCTTCACTAATATGGTTAAGTGGACATCTGATCTTACCAAACGCTTCATCTTGCTGAAGTATTCACAACAAGAGGTTGTTGAGCTGTGTGCGCCTACTGCCAACACAGGGTTTTTATGCTGTAGATAATCATCGGCGGTGAAAAAATCTCGGCCAAACATCCACGTCATGGCAAAGAATACAATTCAATGCGAAAAAGCGCCTTGTTCATTGTCATCTTTAAGAATGAGGAATGGAAAATTCCGAGTTTGATGTCGTGGCGTGATCACGATCACCAGGTAAAAAGACTCACCTACATTTTCCACGAATCGTAACAAAAAAATACCTATGGGTGTTTGAGTGTAGCCCGTTCTTAAGGATGCACACGTTTATTGTTAAATTGTTGATGTTGAGTTCCACACCATAGCATTTCGGTATTTAAGCAATTCCACACTCATCCTCGGTATTGCCGAATAAGTGATTAAAACAAGTCACAGTCAGTTTGCTAATAGTTAGCCAACTCCAGTTTTCTTACGTCGCTGTTGGTTTTGGTGCGCTTGTTGGTAAAAGTCTATTGTGGTACCGGTCATTGCGAGACTAATTGCATGATTTACAGTGACCTAATTAATTTTTAGTCATTTGGCAACTAAGTAATGAGAAACGACAAAAAAGTTAACGTCGTCGTGTTTTTTCACCTGCAATTTTTAGTGTTTGGGAATCAGAGAGAAAAGCTTTGGACTGGTTTACGATCGGCCAAGTCTCGTCGATGACTTAATTCTGTAACAAATTTGAAATCGACAAAACACTCGTTCGTAATCCTACATTGAGTTACAGTCACTAAGTTCGTATTAACCCTAGGTTTTGGCGGGATCTTCCAGTCCCTACGAGTTCCTAAGTTGGCAGACATTCGTGGAAGTTTTTAAGACCATCTTACGAATTTCGTAGATTACGACCACAAGTTTTTTCAACATGTCGTCGAGTTGCCGAGAATTACTTTGCGAAGGTTATTGACGTCATATTTTGTTTTGCTTTGCGTGTTTGTACTTTTCTTCGATTGCACGAACTACTGCACGTCTTCAAGCTTTATCTGAGGACCGTATCTTTTTTCCAGCTCCTCCGTTGAAACAACATCAAATCTTGGCAAATTTTCTTCATTGAATTTATTAGCCATTTGACAGAGCAGACGACAAATATTCCCATTTGTGTTGCTATTAGTGTTGACCTGGTGATATATGACGTCATCCAACTATGTTCAAAAGCATCAACATGAAGAAGCTAAAGGTTTCTACCAGACGGCGAGTCAGTGTTCTTTATGTCACTGAAAAGTGAGAGATAAATACTATTGAATGGTGTCGGGGTTATTTAATGGTGCCGGGTTATTGAATGATGCCGGGTGATAAAGCGCATTATGAAGAAACAGATAGAAAAAGTATTACTCAAGTTGTGCATTTATTGCCGTTTTGTATTTATTTTCTTTTCCAACGCAACAGGTCGCATTTTGCTTTCGATCAACGTGAAATTCAAATGCAACACGAGTCTTGTGAATGGCTCGAAGCCTGCTGCTTTTAGTTGAAAGGTGGTGTTGTGGTGGCCATTTTTCACTGTTTTGGTTTGCACATTCATATTTCCTGTCTCGGAAGAGATTCTTATAATTGCTATTTTCTATGGAGGGATCATTTCATTGACTATCGGTCACGTGACATTGTTTTTATATAGATAGAACATATCACAGGCTAATGGTCATGTGCTATGTCTTCTGCTCTAACTGTTGCCGTTCTCGAGTTATACGAGATTTTTCGATCACTATTCTCCAATTGAGTTTTTGTGTCGCATCTTAAGCGTCCCTTGGCGGTTTAGATCGTCTGAAATTTTCTATGCTGTCGCTAGATCGTTTCAAGCGCCATCAGCATACTGAAACCCGTTCCTTGGTCCGACTCACTGTTTTCGAGACTTACTTATTTCTTGCTGAAATTTGTTGGCCAATCATATTCGTGCTAGAGATAACATTTTGTTAATACCTCGAGGAAATTATTTTTGGGTGAAGTCGGACTCAAGGTGGCACTAATGTGACGGTCATGTGTCCATTTATCAGTTTTATTGAGCTAAAGCTACGCGATCTTTTGACCCAACATTTTCATATTTGGTGTGTAAATACACGTTGATCTCCTCACGAGCTTTCTCCAATGGGTGATCGAATTCTCACCACAATTTACCATTCTTGAATTATTCAATGATTTATGATTTTATGAGTGTATTTTATTGACTGCTTCCTCAGTGGTATTTGATGCCTTATCATTGACTTTACATTGGTGAAATAGGCGTTAAGGTCGTGATTGTTGGAGTTCTTCGTTACTTGGTTCGCCGTGAGTGAATCGACCGTGCATTGTTAGGGCACAGTCATATAAACCAAGGTTGTGTAAACTGTGGAAAAAGCCTTAGCTTGTATTATCTGTTGTAGACATCTTATTTTTAAATGAGATAAAAACTTGGCTCGTTTGACACTTTTTCGGCTTGTTGATCCCTTTTTTTCACGCATATTTTTCTTTACAAAAAGGCAACTTAAATGTTAAAGTCCGGGAGGTGCACGAGGGGTCATTTTTCGACTCAACTATAGACTTTTTAGTGTTCTCTTTAGATTTGCTGCATGTTAACACAACCAACCTTATATTTCGCTTGTTTTCGAGATTGAGATATTGCCGGAAATCAATGCTTTATTTTTGCTGCTGCGAAGACAATTTGTTGAATCATTTATATTGATGGCTCTTTGTCTTTTGTTTCAGTTTACACAACTTTTTTCTGTCAAACCAAATATCCTTTCCTTGAGGGCAAGGCCTTGTAGTGTAGTGTATGAAGTCTGGTCCACAAAATTAATAGCCACCCACTCTTGAGATCATGCAAATCGGAAACTTAAAAATTTTAAGCTAAATCAAACGTATCATTTAGTTTTTGCAACACACCCAAGACCAAGTTCTAAAAAAGTGAGCCAGTCCTGCTTAAAGCTGAAGAGTCCAGGAGTAAAGTAAATGTTTCAATCCATTGCCACGTAGACCGAGTACATTACAATAGATGCCTACCGTCTCCTTTTTGACAAAACCGAATCTTGGAATGAAGGAGAAAAGGACAGATTGACACGCCAAGACAAAAAGCATAGTCGGTTTTTAATTTTCAGCCGACACATACTGAAATATGCGCTTCACCTCTTAAAGATGCGCTCACTCATATCAATTTTAGTCAAGGTATAGAACTTTTTAAAAGTCACATACAAGCACGTAAGCAAGGCTGAAAAGCCCTGACTTTCCAATTGGCTGCAATTATCTCAAGGTTGCCGTCACAGGTTCACTTCCTCACACGCGCCATTCCCCCCATTCTAATCTCCTCTCCAGTCCCACGTTTGGAACTACTCCAGGCAATCAAAAATGAATCATTGAAGTTGGTTTATGAAGATGAAAAGAAAGACAATTTCGCATTGTTCATATTCTTTCTAATTGGTTTGTTTTTAGAAAATGAATCATCGCATCAAATTTCAAAAAAAATTAATGAATCAGAATCAACTAAAGTTATCTTTGCTCTAGCACATGCTCTAGAACATGCTAGAATTAAAGTTCTTGCAATTTTTGATTTGAGAAAAACTTTGATTCTCGCTAATCATTTTGGTGGGTTTAATTAAGTGCCGAGAAGCAGTATACCTGAACTATATTAAGTGGAATAAATTGGTCCTCAAATTCCGAGAACCTTTAAGTGAGAATCGTGATATTCTGCATAGTCTATCGGCAACCGGCTGCCGTGCCCTAAGCATTATGACTGCTTAAGAACGGATGGTGCTTACAGACCATGAGTTTTGATAAAAGTTAAATATTAAGAAGCACCTGCAACGGGTGCGTACTAACCAACAACCTTGAAGCGAGTTCAATATGTTTAAATATTGTTTCACAGTTTATATTACGGACCAGTGGAGACAGAATAATCCAAAAAATGCTTACTAAAATTGACAGAAAGCAATTTTAGAGTTTTCCTTATATCTGAGGAGTTGATAAACATCTTGGAATATTCTAAGATAGAATCTGGATGCAGAACTGATCATTCTTCTATTGTATTTTCTATTAGACTATCATATTTTACCGTGGTCCAGGATTTTGGAATACGTTTCGTTAGTGAAAAAGTTATTTTTGACAACAAAAAAGACTGTTGAGCACCCCCTTACAATAAAGAGCCAAACGGTGGTAGTCCAAATGATGATTTGTACCTCAAAATTGAGGAATCTTTCGTTTTTGAAGTGCTCATTTTAAAAACATGGTCTTAAACTATTCAGTTTAGCAAACGAAAAGGGAAGAAAACGAGAACGATTCTCAAATAAAAATTGGAAATGCAAATTACTGTTTCATTTGAAATAACTGAAAATACGCAATCCTTCGCTTTTGGTGATGTTTTGGAACAGCTGTCTGCTGAATTGACCATTTTACGTGAGGAACGCGTGAAAGTTGCCATTATCTGATTTTGTGCCATATGTATAGACCAAGAAGAAAAACGGACAAATTATTTCAGTAATATAGAAAAAAAGAAACACCCGTCGGCAAAAATATTACGAAATTAATCCCGGAAGGGTAATGAACTTACAAATCAGGAGGCATTGCTTTCATATATTTGCAGTTTTTACAAAGATTTGTACTCAACTAAAGATGATTTTCAGAAGGTGTGGACTTGGAACTGTTGTGAAGGAAAAAGAAATACGAAAATTTAGTAATGTAAATAGTTCCAAACTAAACGGGCCAATATTTATTGCGGAAGCTTTAGCTGTCAAAAATATGAAGGATGACATATTACTAGATCCCGACGCCTTTTCGATTGAGATTTATAAGTTTTTCTGGTAAGACATTTGCTCTTTCATGGTTCGATCATTTAACAATAGATATGTTACAGTTGTTTCGCCTCCTATTCTCAGCGATTTTGCTCTTAACGAAAGGTAACAAATGTCGATAATATATCAGCGACTGGCGTCCAATTTCACTGGTCAACAACAGCTAAAAAGTTTTATCTGGATGCCTTACGCAGTGCCTAAAACTGGTAGCTGATCCCCTCGTACATGGCAATCAAAAGAGATTTCTCATGGGCAGATATATTGGAGATAATACTAGAAACGTTCATGATATACTGTAACATACTGAACACAAAAATATCCCAGGATTATTAATGGTGGTAGATTTTGAGAAAACGTTTGATTTGATTCTGTGTAATGGAAATGTAATCAATATGTATATGTATATGTATATCGTGCCTATTTTTCAATTTTGGAAAAGGTATTATGAGATGGGTTTGTCTCCTCAATAAGGGATCTCAGCTTTCCGTGTTCCAGCAGCACAATTTCCATTTAGAGTACTTCGAAATAGGTCGTGGGTGCCGGTAGGGGTTCCAATTTCGCCTCATTTGTTCACCATGTGTGCTGAAATTATGGGTATCTTGTTTACTACACGCAAAATTTTGGAGTTAAAGTAATAAACGTAGGTACGAGATCTCATAGAATAACGCAATATGCCGATGGTGCCGCAATTATACTCGGTTGTTCTAGTGAATCTCTGAAAAACACTATTAATCCACTAAATCAATTCTACAAGTTTTCGGGTTTGAAGCCGAATCTAGAGACAGAAGAATGCTTTGGATCGGAGCTATGAAGTGACAGACGCTTGTGTCGAGAAAAAAACCTAAAATGAAGAATTTTGTTATTTATTTATTTATTTAGTTATTTATTATTGTAATGTTTGCAGTGAGAGTAGCCTGATCAATTCTCACTGCTTTCCACGGAGGCCGTCAGTAAAAACATAAAAAGACACTAAGACAAACAGAATAGAGAGAAGAGAATCATTTACAATACTAGGAGTTACATTTAGTTTAGTTCTTTGTCGGATGTTTTCACTAAATTTTGAAGAAAAGAGTAAAGTCATATGATCCGTTTTAAAACGTTTTTTAAAACGTTTTAAAACGGATCATATGACTTTACTCTTTTCTTCAAAATTCACGAAGTTCTTAAAAGAACTTCGTGAATCTGCATAAAAACCATTGAAATACACTCTCTGATACTTAGTTAGAACTGTTCGTAAGTACGGGGTCAATCTACTGCCTTTTTATTTTCTTAAAATCTGCATGACCAAAACAAACGAATGTTACCCATAATGCTGTGCTGCTTGATCTTTTGGCAACTCAAGACAAATAGTCGGTTATTTCCTGTACTGCTTCTAAGAAGAGAAGTTCGCCCTAGCAAATGACTTATTCGTTTCTTGGACATTTTTATGACAATATTTTTAAATATTTTTATTTTGCGCTAGCATGATAATTACATGTCACATGAAACAATACAGTATACATCATTTACAAAGAATAGCACTAAATCACTAGTCAACGAGTATCGTATTTTCTTTAGGATGTAACTTAATAAAATTTACGAATATTTGGAAGTGAAGATTTACTAACAAAACGTGGCTAAATATGTCTTTTTGCTAGTGTGATCAACAGACTAATGTTACAATTTTCCGTCTGAGTGTTTCCATGACGATTTTGCTCGCTGTATGAGCTGAACAGTGTAACTATTATGCTTAGAATTAGATGAAACCATTATCTGTGGGAAAATGACGTACGGAATTCAATAGTAATCGTGGTGTTCTAGTCGAGTCTGCAGCAGTACCCTAGCCCTAGGCCCATCAATACTGTGACTGAAACTGACCCTGTTTGTCACTCGATGGTCGTGGGTTGAATTTCTACCTGCTGGCATTTTTCAGACTTTGGACTTGAATTGCAAAACTATTCTTGGTTTTTCATTGCCATAAGAAAAGCATCGTCTATCACCAGACACCAGGGACTCTATACTCTACTATTAAATTCTACAAAACAGGGGTTCATCCAGGATTTTGAGTTGAGGGCGGGGTCAGGGCAGACCATTAGCCAGGATTTTGTTCGCCAGACATTTGCACCCCTGAACTGCCAAACGGAATCTGAGAGAAATTTAGGGGGGCCATGTCCCCCTTGGTTCCCCTCTAAATCCACCTCTGACTAGTCAGCTTGCTAGTCCACGTGAACTCAAAACAATGGATGAACGATGACAGCCTTAGGTTGAATGCAAGCAAACTTGGAAAGTGTTGGTAGACCGAAGCTTGTTGCGAGAAAAATGAGATCATACAAAACCATGCGTGGGATTGGGAGGCAACAAATTTGATGCCTGTTATTCAGTGAAGAAATCTGGTTCTCAAATTGCAGGACACTGGCAGTGGTCACGTCATTACAGGACAAAATACTATGAATTGGACCTCTTCAAAGGCAAAGGGGTATAGCCAGAGTCAGATCAGTACGAGCATTAATAAAGGTTGAGCAGGTTAGGCTACATCACAGGTGGCTGGGAATTTTATCTTTGTATTATCAGTGGTATGGTGTCGATTGGGTTAATAAAGGGCTAGGAACAGGGGAAGTTTTACGAAAGTGGTTCTTTTTCTTTTAAGTACCCTTTCTTGGGATTTTGAGTGTGCGACTAGGTCCTTGCAGACTCACTTTATCAAGAACACTAACCGTCAGCTTACATGGCAGAGGCCCTAAAGAGTGCTTCGAAAATCATCTACCCTCCTTGAATGTCGGCAGTTATCAGTTTTCTAGCATCAGTATTCATTGGCAAGTAAACGCAGTAAATAAACTTAATTGGTTTGAAAATCGTAAGAAAATTGAAGTTTCCATTTCAGGTGCGCTCACACTTTTGCGTAAATGTGTATCCTATGGAATGTAATGATCAATGTTATCCATGTACTGCTCAGATTGGCATTTTGTATGATTGTCATGTTTTTAAAAGATTGTCGTAGTGTAATCACAACTGCACCAGCAATAACAACACAATTCAAGAAACAATGACAACATGATTAGAGTACTGAGCCATGTACAGAGGAATAGGCTGAGGTGGCAATTAAATTTCGGTCTTTTCATATGAATGTATGCTTGGAAGGCAAGCAAGAAACACTCTCCTTTCTTAACTCAATAGAATCGGTTTCTACATACCTTCTGTGCTATCAAGTCACTTTTATTGTTTTCTTTCATCTGTAATCACACAAGTTTAATAGGTAACAAAACTGAAAACCTGTAATAAAATACATTTGTATCACTAAAATATGCCACATGAAATGCTGAAAAATTATGCTGTCTAACAACATCATTAATAATGAACCACTGGCTTTTTGAAGAACAACAACCAGTTTACAGCTCTTCTGACACCAACAAGAATGTTGTTGAAAACAAAATTCCCCTTTTTGTTGATGTCATGCTTAAACTTCAACTCTAAATTAATGTGATTTGTTTTTTCAGCCTCACATAAGTATACATGTATCTGAGGATGAAGGCATTGTATTCACCTTGCTGTGTCCATACTCACTGGGTGGTGGTGGGTATCACCAGCCGTAATTGTCATAATGGTGTAGCTGTGGCAGATGTTGACGAGTGTCCACTACAGTGACAAGATCTATAAGAAGCAACCTGCGCCTGTATTTTGCTTATTCCTTTGAGTATTTCTTATGAAGACAGTTTTGGAAATCCAGTTAAACACCCTCAATATTCACACGTGACTCTGGGAAAGACAACATTGCTGACATGACACTTGTAATAACCTGTTATCATGCCCTTCCAAAGTTCTGTCTATCCCCTGCAAAATCCTAGATCCACATGTGTGCAGTCTGTGTCAGACCGTTGTTTCACTTCATCATAATGCTGCTTAGTGTTGTCAATGTACACTTGAATCTGTAACTGTTAGCAATAGGTACAACTGTCTAAAATTGAATTGTTATAAACCTAGTCATTTTTGTTGTGTCAATTAAATAGCCAACAGGCTTTGAGAATAACAAAAAAGCAAATTTGCATAGGCTGAGAATGTGCTGTTTGGGAATACTGACAGGGCTGTCGGTATGCATTTATTCACGTTTATTACTGTATGCAGTCCTCATTATTAATTAGCTAAATAAGTTACTGGCTGTGGCCCTGTACAAAACATGGTCCACATCTCGTCCTAGTGGGTGTCATTCAAAATTTGTTGCAAGCGAGGAAAGCACTGACCTAAACAAGATAGGCTTAGGGGCACCTGTTCCGTCGCTTTATGTGCCTCTCGCATGTGGAGGTAACTGCGGAGGGAGAGGGGCAGTGGGTGACATAATTTAGGTACTAGCGTACCAGGGGTCTGTTTCATGAAAAGTGACTTAAAACTGATATTTGGTCTCGCAATCAACATAAACGTTTTAGACAAATACTGAAGTGGAAACGCCTGTGGCATGAATATTCATGAAAGAATATCTATGGATTATTGGTAGGTTCATAATAAGGTTTGGTTTGAGTCAAACTAAACTAAGCACAATAAAACACATTCATTAGTTGAGTTTTGTTTAGTGTTTGTCTGAAATTTAAGTATATATACCAAAACACCTGTGACAATGGATTGCCAACAGTACATCCAATAATGTATGTATAAATATATCTTTTTCAGTAAGGCATGGAATTATGTTGCGATCATTTTTTCCCGTCAGCTCGCCATCTTTTTGGTTACATCACGTGACCTAATGAATATCAGTCCGAAAAAAATTCTAACCCGGTCAAAAACAGAAATCTTTTCGGACTTTCATTCATCGAGTCACGTGATGTGACCAAAAGTTGGATTTCCGACGGGACAAACTGATTCCATTCTATTAGGAGTAAGCTTTTGAAGTACACTAGACAATGAAGGATTTTTTCTCTCATGAAGAAAATTTCATTTTTATTTTTATTTTTGATTCAGGACTTTTGGTTTCTTCGTCATAAATGAGGAACTGTAATGATGTGCTGGCCTTCGACAAAGGTACTGACTACAACAAAAGGCGCCTACTCCAACATATTTTCGCAATACAAGGGTTATGTCACAAAACTTATAGCTTTATCTACTTTGCTTGGAGTCAAACAAACTATGTTATTTACCCAGGCGCCGTATTTTATGTGTCTAACGCATATATTCGTTTTGCCTACCACTTAGTACTCAGATAAATGTGATTTCTTTATGGCATTAATAAACGGAATTTACTTAGTTTCATACTAAAAATCGAACGAGGACTTACATGTAAATGTAATGAAACAGAATTAGTAAAGTTGCTACAAATCAACATTCCATCAACAATAAACTGATTTTTGATTTACACCATTTTCCCCACACACCTTCTATCTGCTAGTAAGTTTCTTTACTCAAAAGAGGATGGGTTTCTTGGCTTGTAACGAATTCACCTACAAAAATGACATGCCGTTTCAAGCCAACTTGATGAAATGAGACTTGAGCTATAACGAACTGTCAGTTCTTTCTAATTGCGGGAATCGCTTTCACTTTGAGTAAGGAATGGGCCGAACCAATAAATGGTCAAAATCAAGAGTTGGTATATTGGAAGGAAGGCAGATTTATTATTTTAACAGCAATGATATAATCACATTAACGAACAAAATGGATTTCCATGGACACATTTATTTTAATTACGTAGTCAATTCACACAACCACGTGGATCAACACAAGCAGATGGTGGGGTTTAATAAACTCAACCTCAACCAAGTAACATGAACACATCAATCACAAAACAGGTTCTGTATCACAGTTTTGGAGTCGCATGTAGACAAACAGTGATCAAGCATTGTTGGTTTAATTATCTAAAATTAAAATGTCACACGTATATGATGCACGATAAACGAGTAAGATGTCGTGTTCTTTTGTATTAACTACAGGCTACATCCACGTCAAGCTACTGTGCAAAAGTAACAATAAAATTAGTGTCAAGTGTTCATTGAAGCAGTGATAGTTTCTTTTAAAAATGAAACAGCGTTTGTTGTCATCGCGATACCATTGATCCTGAAGGCAATGAACTGGGTGGCCCTTGGAAGTCGTGTGTTAAGTTTGTGCACGCCTTGTTCTTCTCTCAAGCATCTGCTAATTATGGACGCCAGTGGCAGTGGAGTATAAACCTTTTAATCCTTGACTGCATACTTCTTGGATTTCTCACTGAAGTACAGTACATGTGTAGTCTGTGGGTGTAAAAGATTGTGAAAAGTTACAATATAAGTAAGCATTGAAACACCAAAACCTAAGATTCAGAGTTTTTCCGGCTATACACGTAGCTCTGATCATGTGAGTTTAAGGAATTTCAAAATAGTATAAATTCGTGAAATAGAAGAATTCTAACACCTCTTGGCAGAGTAAATGTCGTGAAATCTTTGATTCTTTGTAAATTTGTACATTTATTTATGTGTTTACATTCGCCACCCAAGTTTATCATTCATAAAGGTTCATCAGCGCACCCAGGAGGGGGGAGCTCAAACGAGTCCCCAAATTTGGCAAATTGAGCAAAAGGATCCGCCTCAGTGAAACAGAAAGTCCGAGTAAACGACACAAAATACACGGGAAGTCGGTGCGGATGCACGGTTCATGGGTCTTATCCTTGTGGTCCCGTGTATTTAGTCCCCGTTGATTTCCTTTTGTAAAAGGTTCGCGTACCGAAGAATTAGAGCCCCCTATATTTTAGGCGGGGTGCGCGCATGAGGTTGAAAAACTCTTTCCTAATATCATTTGGTAAAAACGATAGAATTAAGATAACTGTTCTATACATGTACCAAGATTTCTATCTTGGTGCCTGGGCGTAAAGCGGTTGATTAAATCACTGAAATCCTCTTGGTATCCTAAAGCTGTTTCGTCAACTTATGACGACCTATGGAAAAACGTACTCTCTATGGGTATCCCTTTAAATACCTACGGTAATCCTTCGCATTTTGGTAACATTTTTATTATAGCTAGTCATAAAGCATACATAATTTTTCTGAAAAGAAATATTTCTTGGAGTCAGTAAGTTCTTCAGAACTTTCCCTTTGGAGTATGAGAAAAAATTATGAACCATTATGGTTCAACTCAAAGCTCTTTGAGAACAATAGATGCTACATGTATACAATAGCTATATAAGTATGAAAGTGGCATCAACATAATATTGTGTGTATTTATCACTTATAGACACACAGGAAGATGTGATGACAAAAGACCGAACCTACCGGAACACACGACTTTTCTCCATCTTTAATGGAATTTTACGGCTTGAGAATAACATTACGTGAATATCTTAAAGTAAGAAACAATAAAAATGTAGTTACTTTGCTAAACATCCCGTAAATACCTTCAATGCTTTGGTTAGCCAATTGTACAAAAAATGATTAAAATGAAGGACAGTTTTAAATACTTTGCTAACTAACGAGTTGTGGCGGAAAACCCCAGGCTATGTTGTTCACTTAACGAATGATTCAATATTAAAATGGTTTTGAATTACTTGACACACCGAAAACATAGCATTCTCTTGAAAAGTGTAGTAGTCGTGTCGCATATGTGCAGTTTTTGCCAGAAAGAACTTGAAAAATTGTTCATTTGCTTTGATGTGCATCTTTTTGGGCTGCTTTATTTCAAGTTAACATGTCTTTCGTTCATTATAATGAGGTGATAACATTCGCCAAATTCACAGGACCAAACATTTTGGCAAGTATCTTATATACTGAAAGATATTTGCGAAATGCTTGCCATGTTTCAATTTACTAAAACAGAAATATTTGAATATTACAAAATAGAGAAATTCATGTTCCAAAAAATTGCCAATTGCAAGATTTCAAGTCACCAGGGCCTAAGGTGAATGTGAGTGTCTGGAAATGCAGATAATTTTAATACTGTTCGTATTTACACCAGTGAAATTTTACCATTTATATTGTGTGTGAATATGAACGAATAAATGCTTCAAAACACCTTTTCTTTCACTGGTACACGCACTTTATCAATATCATTATAGATCAGATTGAAATTAAAGCTCCAGTTCATTCGAAGCAGGCCGTCGGGTCCTACCAACTTGCTCAGTGCATAAAGTGACCTACATGTGCAGCGTCATGTCAACATATCGAGCCTGGTCGTGAGCAATGGCAAAATGAGTGTGTTATCAATCAAAGAACTCGCTAGTTCCTAAGCTGAACAATTTAATTAATTTAGTTAAATTCTGTTTGAAAGAAATTATTGCAGCTTCAAACAACGTGGTCGATTTGTTAATATCACAAACGCAAATTTCGATGCCTTTAAGAAGGCGTCTTTAATTTCTGTATCCAACAGTACACAATTTATCGGTGCAGTGTGCTGCTTTCTGTATTTATACATGTTTGAAGCTGTTAGCCTACTAAAACACAACGTTGTCCTATAATAAACTTTTTTCTTAAGAGTCAATACATATTGCACTTTAATTAATGAATTCCACAAATCATGCATTAGAAATGTATTCTGTGGAAGTCATAAAAATGAGACATTTTGGGATGTTAGACTCTGATAGATGAATGCTAACAAATGACACCATTTTGGATGACTTGGGTGAAGGCTGCTTTGCGTTGTAGTTGTGACAAGGGTTGCTTGTGTTTAATACCGCGACAAACGGTGTGTAAATTTGTATGTTGTTGCGCAAATAATATGCTCATGTTAATAACTAAAGAAAGAAGAGAGACATGGTGAAAAAATGAGCAAAACAAAATATGGAATAGGTATTGAGGAGCTGTGAAGTGTCTGAACGTAAACGCTAGTCATGGGAAAGATTTTATGATGATAGCGAATATTTGATTGAACGGTGATAAACTGAAGACTGGCGCCAAGGCTGATAATTGCTTGAACATACGTCATATATCAGTATATTGATGCAACTATTGGTCTCAACTGAGATCAAGCGACAACGGCGATTGTGATCAAAACTTTTATAGCCTAGGGGTGCCCAAGTTCAACCTAGCGTACGCACTACAAACCCCGCGACATGCCACAAATATGGAGACAAAAATAATCACTGGAGCAAGTTAACTTAGAAAAAATTATATTACCTTGATGAGGTTGTGTAAATTTCACATGTATGTCAATTTGCCTCAGTGCAAGCAGTGTCTACATTAATAGACTTACAACAGTACTAAACCTAGATACAACTCGTTTAAAGTGCAACTTGTTTAAAAGTAACTGGTAGTAAGGACGGCACACGATACGAATACATACCGATCTCAGAGCGGAACCAGGATTTTGAGTTGGGGGGAGGTAGAATATTTGCCAGGATTTTGCCCGTCAGGCATTTGCACGCCCGAACTGCCGAGAGTTTCAGACATGACCATGATTTGGAACAGCTTGAATGTAATATTCGAGAAAGACAAGAAACGTGCCTACTTATTGCAGCCTATGACGGACAAAATGTGCAGACGTACTCGAATTCTAATAGATATTCTTGAGAAAGAAATCTCAGCTTAGTAGGATGTATACAGAAATGTCATTCAGTTGGCAAGTCACATAATAATTGATATAAAACCTTACCACAAGTTTCACACCGAGGAATTATCACCTAGAAACGAGGTGTACAGGACGTGTCGCTTCATGGGTGACTTAGTACGATCATTTTCCCCATAAATGGGACTGTCACGAAAAATCCAAACGAAAGTGTGCCTTTTCGATTTAATTCCCAACAAAATCATCCCTCTATCAACAATAAAAGATTTAAGTACAAATTGAAGCAATTTTTAATACTCTCCTATACTGTTCCAGGCTTGCGTATATCACTTTGCACCAGGTGACCTACTGTATGAAGCCTGCGCTACGGTGATTTTGTCAAAACAACATTTTGTTGTTATGTATTCATGATGAGAGTGGATTACTGAGATATGTTGGCGCATTAATAACGGTCGATCAAAGTTTCTGTGATGGGATCAACACCATGCCAACTAGAAAAGTGATATTGAAAAAGTATTTGATTTGTTCACAAATGAATTTTTTTCTGGGGAAGGCCTATGTTAAGATTACATGTGTTAACAAATTACGTATGCTGTCTCGACTAGTTGGAATAAATGTCAGTAAATGCAAGTCCCTGCCAAAGGAATTTGTGCGTAAAGAAAATAGTTTCAAAAAAAGGTGATTATTGTAATAGTTAAGTCATAAAATATGTAAACTGCCGCGGCCTCCTTACACGGTTGTTAGGTTTATTTCGAATTTTGCACGACTTGGGTTGACAGCTATATAGTTAGGTATCCGTCATGGTCAACGCGGTTGAATATCGTTACGATCGATATTAATGAGATGATCACTGTCGTGAAATTTGCTAGCAAGGTAATATGAGCCCATTTTCCACAAGTTGAACCCTTTGTTACATTCGAGGACTCCCTTAAAAAGCCCCAGCAATTGCCAGGGTACATGTTTACGCACCATTTACAGTATTGCGAACATATCGTGTGTAATCAGGCGGCTTTAAATCTGTCCTATTCAAAAGTTGTTTTGCATGATACGTGTATAGCAAAAGAAACCATAGACCGTAGAGAGAATCCCGAAGGCAATAATTATGGAAAAACTAACCTTTTTGTTGGTAGCTCACATTACCGGGAGGCAGAGATAGTCAACAAGTAGGTTATCATAGAAGTGTACATGTAGATCCGGCATGCCAAATTCTACCTCATGAGGTTGCGTGCGTGCCATTTGTTTGCATTTGTTTGACCCGGTGTTGTTACTCCTATGAAATTTTCTGTCACTAAAACTTTTCGCAACTCCGTAGTTTTTTAATCGAATTGCATGATTAGAAAGCCCTTCATCAGTTGTTGACGGTGTGTGATTATAGCAAAAGCGAACAATAACGTAATTTAATTCATAAATAATCATAATTTTGCATGCCTGACAGGCTGAAAAATATTATTCTAAAACTAATAGTGTACCAAAAGGTGAAAATAAAAGGGGATAATAGTAATATAAATAAGAGCAACGCAGAGCGTTGAAATGTGCCCACGACAACACCGCAAACGATGTGCTTCCATGGGCGTGTTTAGTATCATAAAATAGCCATTAGATGGCACAGAATGCGCCAATCCCGGCGAATTAAAAAGGAAGCGTCGTCTCTGTAAAATCCAACTATTTGCCAAATTTCATGAAAATAAGCCATGTAACTCCTAAGATATAGAGGCAGAAATAATTGACATTAGGGGGCACAGCTATATGTACACTCCAATTGGTCTGAAACTCGTCGTCATTTGTTGCCATTTCTAGAAAAGCCCAAATGCCAAATTTCGCAGACTCTTCAAAGGGTTAAAGGGATGCAGCCGCAGACGCAGACAAGCTTAAATTGCCCTTAAGGTGATTCAGAATGGTCAAAACATCCCAAAATTAACATCAACCAGGGTCCTTGCATAAGGAACAAAAATGTCAATTTTCGTAATCGCCCTTTGGGTGGTCCGGCAGGCAGAGAGGCAGACGTCAAAAACATACGCAAAAAATGGTCAACAGGTGGTGTAGAAAACTTCAAATCTGTCCAAAACAGGGAAGGCGTTGTCGTCTCCTTAAAGTCCTGGTCTCACGCGTTGTTAACCCTTATTACATGGTTAGAAGAAGTTATAAGGATCCAAGAAGTACCTACCCCATAACTAATACACGATCCGTACTCAAAAACAGTTTAAATGAACGCGCCACTCACGATTCGCACCCGAAGAAACACCGCCATTTTGAACTTGCCGCGAACCCGGAAGTTCAATTCATTCAGGAACCCAGGCCGAGAAAACGCCGTCAGTGCGACTCGAGCAGTGCCTGTACTGTTACCAGCCAGCAAACGGGTATAAAATGATCGACAGCGCGCCTTAATTTTAATAAAATCAAACTACAGACAATTTTATCGAATTTGCTGAAGAAATGTGGCGAATAAATTTTGACAGAAATTATTTTGCCAGACTCGGGACCGCAGCCTATCGGACCTGGTGCGGATCGAGACCAGACACTGGCGAACGGAAAATGCATGCGGTTGCAAGCTGTTTTGTCGAAGTAAAATGGTCAAATGATAAATGCTGCATATATTCAAGGGTAGTTTCAGATACTTGCATGAAATTACGGGCTGGTTAGTCCTGTGTAACACTGCCGCGGCAGACTTTAGTTAGCCTCAGTCACCCGCCACCAGTGAAGACTATAGTCAAAATACAGCTTGTTAGTAGGCCTATACAGGCGTGCGTTCAGTAGACGCTAGGACCTACGCTAGGACCTAGCTAAAACCTAGTCAAAGTCACGTGTTCTTATTCAAAATACACGGCGAAATCTCACGTATTCTCGCGAAGTCTTGCTTTTTAGCGAGGTCCTAGCGTTACTGAACGGGAGGCAGCTTTGCGCCAAGACTACCCTTAGGCCTAACTGGTCGCTGGCCACAAACACAAAAAACACGAAAATTGAACAAAGTTTCTTTTTTGTAGCAACGTTTGTCAAAATGTATCAACGTTAAATCTTCACAAATTACAAAGTAGCCGATTGAACATGCCTTTCAGTTCAGCAAAAGTCGACATTGTAGGTGCCGCCAGAAATGAGACGAAGTCCAACGGGAATTGTGAGCACATTTATCACTTAATGAGTAACAACTGCGAGGCTGAAATTTGGTGAACACTGCTAAATCGTGCAGAATAGTAAGTAAAGATATGTCTAACTAAATTTCACCGTAATTTGTTGGCGAAAACAATTTACACAAAGTTTTAAACTCGTAACTCATCCCGCTGTCCTCCAATATGGCCGACGCGATCCAAACAAAGTGACCCAAATTTCGCCACAAAACTTGCAATAACTTTACAGTGCTTGCCCCGATTTTGATACTTTTTCGATTTTTACTGAGTAGAATGTACTACCTTTCCGATGATAGCAAAGTACTTTTTCAAAACGAGGAAAAAAATAAAACCGAAAAAAATTGGTTCGACCCATATTGGTTCCTAGGTTCGACCGGCCTACGTAAGGAACTAAACACCAATGCTATTTTAACATACTAAGTACGCGTAACATTCCAAAAAAAAATCAACGACCACAAACTACAAACTATAAATACACTACATATGCAAACGAATCACGATATATTACTAATAAAACAATATAATGAAGACTTTTCGAGCAAGCCATAGCACATTCAGTTACAAGGAAAAAATGGCGGCGTTCAGGACAAGTTCCTGAACTGATGAGCCGGAAATGTGGGTACGGAAATAATCGATGACAACCGGTAATCATACGCTCAGAGAAAAGGGTCAAATACGGTTGAAAAATCGCTTTTGGCAAGAAAGGCGAAAAGAATGTAAAGGAAGGGTGTCGAAAATAAGATTTTATGTAGTAAGTATTTTCGGATACTAGAACCACATGGGCCGTTTGCAACAAGGACTTTAACAGACATCTGTTTGGCGAGTTTCATGAAAATACATTCAAGAACTAAGAAGATACAGAGGAGTGGTAGTGTCAAAGACTGAGAACGATGCAAATATGAATATATTATTAGCTTCACTTAGTTTTCACTGCATTGTATGCATGACACTTGATGAACTGATTTTTTAAATGTTTCTGGTTTTTAAGATTTTGATATTTTACTTATGCTCACTTATTTTAAGGAACTAGTGCATTTTATTTTCTGAAATTAATCACTGTTAATGGAATGTTAATAGAATTCTAGTTTCTTAAATCTTGTATGAGAATCATTAAATTTGTTACTGTACCCCACTCTTGTTTTAGTGAAAATCGAAATTTTTGAATGCTTGTCCCATTGAAACATTTTGCTTTTGGAAACTTATGTTCTGAAAACTTAGTTTTGAAAAACTTAAATTTATGTTTGTTACTTAAAACTTGTTCCAAAACGTAAATTTTTCAAAAACTTAATTTTCTGAAACTTAAGTTTTCTAAAACCTTATTAATTATTAATAAGTATTTTGGAACAACTTTTTAAAACTTAAGTTTTAAGATCTTAAGTTTTTGAAAAATTTAATCTTTTGAAAACTTAAGTTATGAAAATTTAAGTTCGTTCCAAAAAATTGTTCCAAAATACTGAAGTTTTCGCCAAAAACTTAAGTTTTCGTGAATGAAAACTTAAGTTTTTCAGACCAAAAACTTAAGTTTTTCGATGAAAACTTAAGTTCATTTTTGTAAGGGCATGAGCGCTAGAAAGATAATTTTTTTAATTTTGATGACAAAATTTATTTCAAACTGCATCGATGTTTACATTATTTACAAGCAGGTTTCACATAAAAGTAGCTTAATAAGATGGCATGGAATTCAATGTCAGAAACACTCGGAACCGTTGAGTTGTTAATACGGTCCAACTCAATTTAAAGAGTTCCCACCATGACCCTGTGTTTCGAAAAAGAATTTTATTATTACATCTTAACAGATTTAATAGCCTTTAGTACACCTGTTGCTACGAAACAAGCTAAAATTTTCAAAAATATATTTTTCTGTAATCGAGTTTGTACGCAATGGGTGGAAGACCGCCTCAGCTGTTGTTGTTTTACCAGTGCGATACTGAGGGGTTGTGAAGAAAGTTCGCGGGGAGCCGTCTTTTTCAGACATGAAAAGGCGCGTTTGTGGAAACTGCGGTAACAACAACTTGACTGAGAACGTCTTTGTGTTCAAATTTCCTAAATACGTGAAAGTTGCACAGAAATGTCATCGTTTTGTCATGGGCGGCGCACTAGAGGGGCCTGGGGGTAGGGCTATAACCCCCCACTTTTTCAGGGCTAAGCCGCCCATGGTCTATAGGCGGTGCACCACAGGAGGGCTGTGGGGGGGGGGTTAGCCCCCACTTTTTTCAGTGCTGTGCCACCCATGATTGTGCGTCGAACAAGAGTGTGGAGTGTCAGTGTGGAACATGGGATTCAGTTTGACGTAAGCCACACTTTGATCGGCACATTTCAAAGAATCGTGTTTCGACCACACACATAAGAGGCGTTACAATGAAGGACTCACCACCAAGTAAGTGCATTTGCAAATTTTGTAAATAACGAACAAACTGCTTCCACTCGAGGGCGAGTGATGCCAGGCCCTGGACCCCGGCCCAGATCGAGTGCTACTACAAATAGGCTTATGCATATTGTATTCAGACTGTCCTCATTCCATCACGGCAATAGTGAATAAGAGTAACCCAGGTTTGCTGTGGTCTTTGTCAGTGATTATTAAGTGTCTATTTTGTNATAAAAAAGTTGAGTTCACGATTTTGGGAACTGAAATAGGGACTGCTCGAAGAAAAAGTTTCATAACGGGAGTATTTGTTCGAGTTGGAAGGAATTAAACACATCGACAACCTCCTAAGGTGTTCCTCTATGCGCAAAAGGTATTTGTAACAACGTGACTTTGATGGTTTAGTCGGTGCGAGGCATAATTCGCCGAAAAGCTTCCGGCGTACAGAGCGCCTATAGCCTCTACATCGCCTCTGCTTCGGGCCAACAGAGGCGGTGGTCATTGCCTAGGGCGAGTGATGCCAGGCCCTGGACACCGGCCCAGATCGAGTGCTACTACAAATAGGCTTATGCATATTGTGTTCAGACTGTGCTCATTCCATCACGGCAATAGTGAATAAGAGTAACCCAGGTTTGCTGTGGCCTTTGTCAGTAATTATTAAGTGTCTATTTTGTGAGTATTGAGCACCACTTGGTAAAGTTGGTTGTGGCTCACATATGTCATTTCTCGTGCACGTGGGTCGAATTCATACGGCCTCAAAGCCGACGAAAGTTCGCTCAATGGGAAATCGAGTTCATTGTCTGATTCTTCAGTTACTTGAGTGTGATGCCCGTATCCACTCTCCTCTCTGTCTATATAATAATTGTCCAATTCTCGCCCAATATTGTCATTGTCTTCTAACCTGCAGTGTTCCGACATTGCAAATGATTGTCAAGCGGCCAACCGTCTTCCACCCATTGCATCATTTGGCGGGAAAGTTAGAAATAAGTATTTTTCTTCAAAATTAAAAAAGTTGCGACTATTTGGCATAAAAAGTGCCTATTTAGCAAGATTTTATGGTATTCGATTCATATTAGCTAACTGAAACCTGAAAAAGTAAGAAAATGCATGGTGGGAACTCTTTAAGGAAAACATCTAAGTGGCCCAAGTTGGTATTTCCCCTTTTCATCGACATCGCCCAAATCTCCAAACCCCACTTTAGTTACGGGGAGGATGTTTTTATCAGTAATATGCCCATAATCTGAGAGCCACTTGGTGACCTTTTCATCACAGTTGCATTTCGCAGAACCGGCACAAGTGTTGTTCATGCCGCATGCGCAACTTTTGCTTCCTGCCACAGCTCCGCCCCAATAATCTTGCAACGTTCCATCTCGTGAATAGAAACCGTTCGCTTGGCGGGGGAAGTTTTTCAAATGTAAACCGGCACGAAAGCAATCATATGAAATAAATTGTTCACAACGTGTTGACGCATTAACCACCGAAACAATTTGTTCAATGGTAATCGTATAGGTTACGTGAACGACGCAGCAAACCGCACATTCACAATTGCCGGCATCAGCCTTCTCCTCACGGTCGTGATGAATTATGGTCTCGGATGCTTCTGACGGTCCATTCATTTTGCATTCTACAGTAAATTCCGGCAGGCCACCTTGTCCATCCGAGTCAACAGTATACTCTCCATCCTCAGTACAGCCCGTTTTCTTCCAATCTTCGCAGGAAGCTAGACGAAAAACAAGAATGAATACCATGTGACTGAAGACTATTCGTAGTTGTGCAACAAAATAACAGTTGTATTTATTGTGTGTTGCCAAATGATACCATTATTGGCTCACACGATCCACCACTTGACGGTGCTGTTAAACTCGACCGTTTCGCGAAATTTGTTATGTATCTTGGGTACTTTTTGTCCTTCTGTTTCAAGACTAGCTGGAATTAGTGCGAGTAAAACATGAACGTGTTCGCCAACACGACACTTACATTGCGGAACGGAAGAGGCTAATTCGATATTAGCAACGCCATCCATTGACTGGCGATAAAACTAAGCAATATTGAAACACCTACAGAAACGCTAATCAGAAACCGAAATTCACAAAATGGACGATTCACTTTTTCACAAAATGTTAAATCTGCTTTTCACTAAGTTTTCTATGACATAAGCATCAGGAATCACGAAATTAGGTGCCGCACATTTGTCTCGATTCCATTTCCAACAGCTGGCTGATGTCCGCATTAAACAATTTGAAGTTTCGCTTGCCACTGCTAGACTTTGGAGAGGGCCGTCAACTTAGTAAAAATAAAACGATTTCTGACACTCTGTACCCACGAAAAGCCATAGTTGATTCCGTCTCTGCCAGACTTAAGCATTTTGAAAGCTGAGCCAACCTGAATAAATTTCAGTGAAGGGGTCTCCACCCGCTCCTCAAAAGTCACACAAACCGTACCAAAGTAAGGATTTTAGAAACATCGTGGACGTCAAGTCAGTCATACTCACCAGGCGGCTGGACATCTACGGTCCACTGCAACGCCCGCACGAGTGTCGCCACGCCCGCCGCTCCCCACGCTCGCAACTTTTTCATCGTCACACAGAAAGATATAACAAATTGTCCAATTTTCTACTAAACACATACATGGCCAAATTGTGTTCACTTGTTCTCAATTTTAAGTTAGGGTTTGAAATAGAAGGTGCGTTTACTTTCTCGGGTAACTTACCAAACGTGCTGAGCGGCTGATCTGAAATTGTCCAGAAGGACCACCCAGGAGCAGGTACAGGCGTCGCGGGGCATGAGTTGCACAGTTCGCATAACTTTTCCTCGAGCTGGTAGTTGACCGCCGCGCACAAGTTTTCATCGGCATATCTCCTCTTCAAGCACAATGCTGCACATTCGAAGAAATCTGCGGCATTGTGTCTCGCGCTGATATTTCTGCCGTTTTTATAGTCGTTGGTTTTTTTAAACCATTCACCCTCAGCAGAGCAACACGTAACAAAAACCAGCAAGACAGAACAACAGGTTAAGTTAAGCGCAACCATTTTGCGACCTCACACTTTGTAGCTCCCAAATGTACTGCCAATAACGGGATTTAATCCTATTTTTTTCACGCGCAATTGTTTGCTTTCTGAGTACTTGATATTCTATTTCGCAGAGCCGAGACCAAAACGTATTCCACCCAACCATTGATTATTTCCAATTGACATTTCCAGATGTAATTTCGTGTCGGTTTCATTGTTCCAATTTGTCAACTAAATCTAATTCTGTTAATTGTAACCGGCAACCGACAATTTTAAAGTGGCTGTACACCAGCTTTCCGTCACGAAAATCAAGTTTTCATTTAATCCACCTACTGTTATGAAAACGGACTCAAATTCCCTTAGTTCATTTTCAGAGGATTTCAGGGTTTTGAACAGACCAGGGCTATTCGTTATTGCTGGAGACGATGTTGCACAAGTTGTGTTGTTTCATGAGCGAGGACAGCCACGCCGAAAAATAAACTGTCAGTTTTTCACAAACAAAGAATTCACTTCCGATCCGAGCAAGAAGCAAATCGAGACCAATTTGATATTGGTAAGTTAGCGTTCCCATGTTACGTAATCAGTCGAACTAGAGGGTTAGAAAAGATAATCTTCTAAGCAAATTGACTAATTCCAAATTCGGGACCCGTCGTTTCACGCTTCCAAGATTTGATCGTATTTCACTAGGCTCACCTTATACTAAATAGAAAACGACAGACCACTCCATCACTGCCTAAACAGGGCAGCTGGTTGTGATGACGTAATTAGAAACTGGACAGTCGGGGTGGTGGTGGTGATTAAGACACGTGAGGGGTTAAAAAGTGGCAACATTTAGATGACGTAATGCATGAACGGTCCGCAAGTGTATTAATCAAATGTTCACTCCATGGACGGTATACAGCGCCCCCTTAAATCTAGAAAGTATACTTGCATGGCACGTGGTCTCAGTTACTCCATGTTTCCTGGTCAGTACGCACAGTTTTTGACCTTCCTTACGCAAGATGTCCGAAAATCAAGCCAACCATTCTCAAGTCCATGGTAATATATCCTTCAAACAGTTTGGCAGATGAGAGGCGGTCAATTGGACACCTAACCTAAGTATTAAAATTGCCACAAGGTGGCGCAAGAGTAGACAGATCTGGTCCAATAATCTTTGTGTAGCTTCATATGTTTGATAGCAACAATTCTGCCAAATTTCAATCCAGCAAGTGACTTGCCTCTATAAGCAAGAGCCATCAATACGCTAAAGTTTATACACAGAAATCTGCAGCATTACCTGGTGACCATAACTATATTTCAGGAGGTGAGGTATTAATAAAACTGTACATTTGATGTATTAAGATGTGCTTGTAGAAAGTGATCAGATAAGAATATGTAAAGTGTACAATGCAAAATACTTTGATAGCGTACTTATGAAATAAGAGTGCATTCACTGTTGTATATCTGTGTAGAAAATGAAGACCATTTCCCCTTCCCACGAAAACAACCAAGGATACCAACATTGTAGTTTTTATTCCTTTTGCATACTCTGAACATCAAATAAAGTTCCTCAACAAAAGACTTATACAATACAAAATGACTTACTTTTAAATTCTCACACCATTGGACAACAATCTGGAGAAGGCAACAGGGCTGTCTGAGACAAGACAACCGCCAATGAAATCAATAACAGACCAAACTCTTCCTTGGTCTGCCCTCAGCTCAGTGACACTAGTATCTTGGGAGCTTGGAGAGATCAAGCAATTATTTGGAGGGATATCCCCATGCATTACAAGTTACAAACGCCCTTGGATGTATGTGATCTCACTATCTGTCACCAGGTGTCACTAGCCAGTAACTAGCATTATTGAACGTCCTTGAAGACTTAAGTTGCACATACACTGTAGTTCAAAATGTCAATGTTGGTGGGTCTAACAAGTCCATGGCAGGTGATCAACAAAGTTGGTGTTATCTCCCCCACATCACTAATTAGGAAACCAGCATCAACTTGTTCTTTGCTTGGGAAAGACAGACACTTATTGACCTTGTGTGACCCCACTCGTCGCAGGTCAAATGTTGGTGACCTCTTACCATTCCAGTCATTACAGGTATGCAGCCCATCCGATATACATTTTTGACAAAAGTTCCTCGTTTGTTGCGGCCTGAAAACAATATGAGGCTCATTATGGCATTCGGTGGAAAATGCAATATCACTAGAGGGCGCTTTCACTGATCATAACACTGTGAAGAACAAACATAAATATAGAAGGCCCAGTGGAACATTGAAATTGAGTGCATGAGAGCAATGTTTCAAAGAACAATAACAATAATTGCAGGGGCGGATTTAGGATTTTTAGTTGCTCGTCAGACATTTGCACCCCCCAACTGCCAAATGGAATCTGGGAGAGTTTTAGGGGGGTCATGGCCCCCTTGGCCCCCCTCTAAATCCGCCACTGAATTGAGCACATAATTTAATCCTGAGAAATTATATAAGACATCAATAAGTAAAGAACAACCAAATATGATATTGGAGAGTATGACATTTTGAAGACCACAGTGTCACAAGTACCTCCTGGGACACTCAAAGCAGTGTGATGATACCTCACTGTAGACAGACAAACCTGCTGGAAGAAATTCACTCACAAAATTTTGGATATGCCTGTCAAAAAGTAACCACACATGACAGTTCCTACTTTCTGATTCATTCTATTACTACAATTATCCACCAACAACACCGCTATCTTCAATCACCCACTCCTACCTCTCCCACTCTCCCTCCCACCCACTTCTACCTCTCCCACTCTCCCTCCCACCCACTCCTACCTCTAACACTCTCCCTCC
>NMRA01000043.1:0-42117 GCA_002633005.1 Phoronis australis | reverse complement strand
GTTAGCTAATTATTAACACACTACAATGAAGATATGACACAACACTTAAGGTCAGGCCTAATCCACAGGTCTGTATTGTTAGCTAATTATTAACACACTACAATGAAGATATGACACGACACTTAAGGTCAGGCCTAATCCACAGGTCTGTATTGTTAGCTAATTATTAACACACTACAATGAAGATATGACACGACACTTAAGGTCAGACCTAATCAACAGGTCTGTATTGTTAGCTAATTATTAACACACTACAATGAAGATATGACACAACACTTAAGGTCAGGCCTAATCCACAGGTCTGTATTGTTAGCTAATTATTAACACAACTGGATTCTTTTTGGAGAACAGTAGCATATGGGAGTTCTGTATGAATACGATCAGACTTTTCAAAGATATGAAGCCAAATTTGGCCATTTTTCTATTGTCCAACCAACATAACCTGGACGTATAACTCCCAATCCGGAGTTCAGGGTGGTATTATTGACAACAATGCAAGGGGCAAACCAACCTATTGAGTCTGGTCTCAAGCAGTAATGAACTGTCCAAAAGTTAACGTTTGGACATTGCATTTGTTCAGTGAAATAGAAAGCAGGAACCAGAACACAACACAGACTACAACTTTGTTCACATGGCCATGCAGTTATTGTCCCAGGAGAAACCTACCCGGATCAACCAAGCATCCACACGGACAATCACGATGACACAATTTGACACTACCTCATAGGTCGTGTTAGAACTAATTCTACTTGCCTCATGAGTGGATCTGACTCTTCTCTCATCACTTTCAACGTCACTTCACATGCTCGTCTAAATATACCCTCAAAACCCATTGGGCCCTGGAACCAGTGTTTACAAAGTCAGTGGTAAACTACAAGTCCAACAATATAGAAATGCTCAACATAATCTTTTCTGATATTCGTGAATTTCAACTTTGGCAAAAATTCTAAAAAGCCGTAGTAAACATTGAAGATAGAAACTTCCATGAAATATTTAAATGTAATATGGGCTAATCAAAATGAAATATAAAATGCAGTGCACAAGACAGGAGATTTTGCCAGAAACATTCTTCAACCCAACTGACGGCACATCAAAATAGAGCGTGTAAATAAATTTAAATATGACAATCCACTGAAACACAATTAATTACAGTAAATCCTGGCTCACGTACCATCGCGTCAATCATATTGTGAGTGAGCCGGAATGGTACCACTTCCGGATAATCAAATGTCTCACCCTGAAAAAACAAAATGGCGAAGGTCAGATGAAATATTAATCTCTGATTTACACACAAGGAGTAATAGTACGTTTACACATGGCAGCCAGGGATGCGATCTGTAAACACAAGGCATTCACGAAATGCTTCCAACAAGAAATCTAAGGTTAAGTGTACCTCCACTTATTATGTGTTCATGAGATATCTGAGTAATTAGTGACAACTGCATTTAGTAACTATGGCGAAGAGAGCTCAAAATAAAATATATGTGACTGTCAAGCCTTGTGTAACGTTTCATGAACTGGGGTCATGCTGCATCTCAGAATTATCTTTCCCTGTTAAGATTGGGATATCTGTCTCATTGAGGAAGGGGTGCTTTAGTGAAGAATCGAGAGGAAGTTCCGCCAACGGCCTTGGGAACAATAGGACATCACGACAGGATTGGGACTTGACAAATAACCTCACAGCTGTTTACCAAGTCCACTAGCCACTAGGCCACCAGGTACCCAAGTTTAAGACATGTTACTAGCATATACAATCATGCTAAATCATTATCCCACAATCTAATCATCAGTATTAAAATATTGTTGCCAAGTGATCTGCTTGCCTTATTAAAGAGACAGTTGAAATCCACGTGAACTGTGTCACCATTTTGTGAATCCAACAGGATGTTCTCTCCGTGTCTGTCCCCGAGTCCCAAGATGTAGCCGACCATACTGATGACGGCTGATGTACGGCAGTAGGAAAGGCGGGCCAGGTACCTGGAATATCGCGGCAACCTCTTCACAAGGCACGAGGAGTGGTAAAGCACGCTAAAGCTAACATGCTGAAGAACGATTTTTATAATAAACACAGCCGCGTTCACATAGCAATAACAGCAGCAATAAGATGACAGCATGACCTGCTAATCAGAAACCTGGCAAATGGCGACGATGTATCCACACGAAAAAGCAAATAGGTGAGAGAAAGTTAAGACTGAAAATCAAGAAACAGCAAATATGCAACAGCATGACAAGTGAGGCAGGATATAAAAGGCTGAAAAGCTGTTCCCATGTGGTACAAATATTAGAAATTACCCCCAAAAACTTGAGGAAGTGAGTTTAAAATGTACATAGGCGTGATTAGTGGATTCTTTTGTCACCATGTGAACAGACGTGAGTGGCTCTTGTGTCACCATGTGAACAGACGTGATTGCACTGAGAGAACCAACACATAGACAGAGTCGACAATGTTTTATGATTAACAAACAACAGTAAGACACAGAAGATTCCACAGACAGCAGAGCTGAAACTCCATTCAGAAGTAAAAGCGAACCCACGACTTCTCGATTATACGCCTAATATGCTAAAAGCCATGTCCCCTAAAAACAAAGCCCCAGGCATCATGAGAAACATATTTACCATGAGGTGGGATCATCAAATGTGCGCACAAACCACTCGCCAAAAACAGGAGGATGCCTCGACAGTAACCTCTTGTAGGCATTAAGTTTCATCCTGAAAATTAAATTTATCAGTTTCTCTCGGTAAGAAAAGTCATAATTCTATGTAGACTGATCTTCAGCTTGTTCAAACAATGTGACAAACAGGGAGTCCATGTTACGCACAAAATGGCAACACTGAGTCTGGTGTCTACCAATAATGGACTGACTGTGGCTCCACTGAATGCATTCATGATCGTTTTCTACCCAATCCCAAGTTTAAGAAGGCCTCAGTCAGCTTCAACGTGGAATAATTGTCTTTTCATTTCATAAAAAACTAAGGAAGCAAACATTCTCTGGCGGATTACAATAATTAAAAACTGCAAAATGCAAATTTTTCTGCTCTTGAGACTAACTCTGAACACATCAGCTCACACTTTCAATATCGTTCCAAATTTAAAAGTGTTTTTATTTCACAACTCTGAGTGAAGAACTAGTTGAGAGTAGCGAGTGGCTTAAATCACAAAATATGTTCAAGTCAGAAGGCCAGGTGTATACTAGGACTGATTTACTCACTGATTGCTGGCGTTCACGTCCACCTTGTGAGTCATGAGCTCCTGTGCGTGCATGTAGAGACCTTTCTCTTTATACAGCTTCAGAAGAATGTGACGCAAGCCGCTGGTATTGGGCACCCACTCCAAGAGGCCGCACTCTTCATTGAGGGGCACGACAGTCTGACAGAGTGGGGACACAAGGATGAGGGCAGTGAAGAAATTTCAGTAACAATACACATGGTAAGTATATGGTGTGTTCAGCAGATCCATGATTATTCAGCTATCAAACTGTCAGTAATAAATATAGAGGCAAGCCTAGGATCATGGTCACATGGGAATACATAAGTGAACCCTCACCTTCACTTGATGACCACCAGTTCCATGCTGCCCTTTCACACCTATTGCTACCAATTTAGTGCTGTCCTCTCCCTCCAACAGCACCCCTTATTGGGATGCTGCTCCCAGCAAAGTCTAAGACCACCACCCCCCCACCATAGGGTGACTACGCCTAACCCTTGCCTATTGCAAAAATTCAGACATCTTGACTTACGTATGTCCTGATGTTCAGCTGTCGTTTACGTGACTCGGGGTTTTTCCACAGCAGCTTGTTAACAATGCTGTTAAACTCCATCAGACGACAGTCCTTACGAAGATCATCCTACAAGCAGACAACATAGGGTTCAATAATTATATAGCCTCAAAGAATGTTTCCAGCAGTGACGGCCTGCGCTTGACCTCTGAGATTTCCTTGGACATAAGTGCAGATAGAAAACGCAAGTACTGTGTATTAACGGGTATTTCACAGTGTAGCTTTATGTTCAAGTGATTAGTGTATCTCAAAAGAGCAGCAATGAGACAGCAGGATGATGCCACGTAATTCAAGAAAATGTGAAATGTCACTAAAATCTCTGTAAAAATCATCAACCTAGCATTGAACAAAACAACTATTTCAGTGGGTCACTGTTACGCAATTGACCATGAGGTATCACAAATTTGGACTGGATAGTGGGGGTAGGCTTGATTTCTGACCTTTGGCTTGCACATCATTGGATAGAGCGTCCCATCACTACCTCGTATAGTGATCTTCTTGGGCTTTTGCAGAGAGGGCAGCACCTCCACCTGCAAACATCGAAAGATGGTAACGACCAACTCCTGTTCGAACACTCAACTTTTCATGAGCCACACTTCAGAAAAATCCGATTAAAAATGAAGACTAAACTGATAGCAAACAAACAAATCTAGACGCAAGAAGGAAACTCATAATGGCCACACGATACACTTGTGACATGTATTAACCATCTGGCACCTTCACTGCAAAAAGTGTCAAAAAGCAAATGTCAGCAAGTTGACTACTTTTCGTAACAAAAAAAACTTACAGTATCTTCGATGCCATCAATGAACACAGGTGTGGCTGGGAAGGGGTCATAGTTCGAGAGGTCAGAGGTCGACAGTGGCAAAGTGACAGTCATGAGAAACTGTAGTGGCAGCATGATCCTGCTTACACCTCTGCAACTGAAACACACATTACCATTTTCTGTGCTCACGAACCACTTCTTTTCTCAGTGAGGATTCAAACTAAAAGAAACGTAACTAATTTCGTGTAGATAAGAAAAAAGTGTACACTTGTGCTATGTGAACATGCCATGCAGGACTGAAGACTTCCATCAAAATGGTACAAACAGCGACATCTGGTGTGTTTGTTTTATTAGTCAACCAGTGTATCACTTACCAAGCTTCTACAAGATCTGAAATGTGCAACTTTCTTTTCACACATTAGATTATTAAGCACGTCTACACGGATTAATTAGGCAAAAAACTACACGTCAGGTTTTTCATCAAAATGACCGCCATGTTTAGACTGCGTCCAACACTTACCTGTCTTCCAAGAACCTCTTTAACGACCTGAAATCTTGCGATATGCTCATGGTCAGTCGATGACCTTCGACTGGCTTGTTGCAGAGGTCAAGTAGGTAGTCGACCAACTTAGTGGCCTGCTGGAGGAAGGCAGATAAATCAGGAGACAGGCGCCTGGAATGAATGAAAAGATTATTATGACAACAGAGACAGATATGGTAACAGTTGAATGTGGTAAAAGTGTGAATGAAACTGGCTTGTGGTCTCAAAACAAGAACGTGCTGCCTAAACTCACAAATACAAATCGTAGTTCAAAATATTTGAACACAAATTTGTGATAATTGCGTCAGCCAGACTTTGCTCGATTGGTACACATCTGCAAAACATGATACAAATGGATGTCAGATAAGAATTACAAAGACACACATCTTCATGCTATGGAGTACAAAATAATGTGGATGGCAAAAAGTGAAAATCACCAACAAATTTTTAAGTATTCATGAGATAGACGAAAATGCTTTACTTGGCCTTGTCGAATATCTGGTGACATCTATTGGCACGCACTTGGTAAGAAGACTGAAAATAAAACAACAAATAATCGACATCTGTTATCAAAACATGACAAATACCAGCAATACAACCACTCAATTGTCACGCAAACTTCCTGAATGTGACCAAGGCATTTGTCAAGTCACTGAGCATTGTTTGGAGTTCTCGTACAAATGATCAACTCCACATAACTACAACTTGTCTCATATCACATTTCCATACTTTTCAGACGATATTATGCCACCAAGGGCAACTATATGCGTGAAATCTTAATCCATACTAAATGAGGGCACTCATACGTCTGGTCAAAATTTAGATAAAAAACTTTTGAGTTTTAGCCGTTTCTTCAATGTCCTTGTCAAGTAATCTTTGCCTAGAAATTACCATGCAAATTTCCAGCTTAGTTTCTCTGATGAGTGGAGACCACACTATAGTGTAATATGTTTTTATCATTTTTCATGAATGCAATTATTGTATAATGATTGTTTAGTTGTACTCGCACCAAAAAGCTTGTCGCATTCACCCAATGATTTCGACTCACGAGCACTCAAGTAACGAATGTTCTTCCATGTCATATTGCTTAAACCTTGACAAGTGTACCATAATGATATTAATGCATTTGAAAGAATGACAGGCACTGTAAGCAAGTTCCCCTAAATTTCACAACAGAGAACCGGCAACTTTAAGCAGACAACTTAGGCAAACTATAAAACCTTGGGATGACCAGACATCTTAGGCACACAAAGGAGCAGACGTGTTGTGACCACAACAGTTGACAATGCAGTGGCTCCACCAACCTTTGACACAGACATCATGTTCCAAGCTGCCTGCTGGGGGAATGTGGAAAGCAAGTTGGCAACGATATCTTGCAAGAGGGCGCTGACGTCTACATGAGAGTGACAGATGCGCGAGATGAGCTGGGGGAAGGCCGTGAGGAACTGGTAGGGTGCTAGCACAGCACTAAAGTTCTTAACCACCTACAAAATTGAAAAATTTAATCATTCAGTTAACACAAGGTCAGGATAAAGAATACATTTCCAATATATTTTGACTGTGCAATAGCAAAATAAAGTACATGCCAAATTAAAGTGATTTCAATTGACAAAACAGTTTCCGTATCATGGCGGAATCATGCCAAGAATTGCACAGTGACACTTGGCTTTCCTCCATTTCCAACTGCTGCCAACTGGTTTGTAAGTCTTGTTGGTAATTGTCCATTAAGTTGCACACCCAGCCAAAAATTAATAAGAAGCAGGATACTATCTAATGCTGGCCACAGTTCAGACTGTAGACTGTAGATAACAATTAGCCAACCTAGAATCATTATAACATTAGCACCATGCTGCATCCACAGGTGATGTAACTGCCTACAGATGGAAGGTTTCTTTGAAGACACAGGCAGATTTCAAGATTACCTATAACCAGTCGAGTTGACCAATCTCGACAGGTGTGAATGAAAAGCAGTGAGCTATGAAAACTAATCCAAACGACACGAGAATGACCTTAGCTTAATCAATGTCTATAGTCAACATGACCGTACTAAAGGCACGATAAGAGAGTGGGGAATTTGTGGGAAGCAACTTGCATCCCTGGTCAGGGCTTGGAATGACCCATGACAAAGAAAGCACTAGTTTTTACGGCCCTAAACATGCGCGCACCCAGCCTTGAAAATGTCGATGTGAACATTTTGGTGACAAAAATCGGGGGACTAAAAAAAAACGTATCACCTTCCAGTAGGGCGTCTGCGTCTTTTTAGCTCGCCTGTCCACTCCCACCTCCACACATTTTTGACTGCAAAGTTGTAGTATTTGTCACTGCGATTTTTACAACCTCACGAGACGCCATTGAAGAAATCCACCACGCTTTCCCAGGTGCCCCAGCAATGTTGACAATTTATGTTCCTCCGAAACATAAAGAGCAAGTTCCATTTTTCGAGGTGAAAGTCGTCGGCAACGCCGCGGTAAGAAAGAAATTTGCCGCGGAAATTTTTTATCAAATCCGTTTCTTTTTACACAGAAATATAATAAAATACGCAGACAGAACATTAGAAAAAAGCGTAAATCCGCGTTTCCGCAGAAAATTCCAAGCCCTGCTTGGTTGAAGAACTTGTTCATTTGTAAAGCAAGGAAAAGTCTGCGTCAATGCCTTAACATTGGAATACAAACCCTGTTCAGTTGCTTGATAACTGTGCGCTGAGCCTGCAGGGACGCAAACGTCTTCTTGTCCTGTGATGTTGTACACTTCTTCTCCATGTCAACAACAGACGAACCGTAGTCCAACCAGAGACTGAGTAGACGAGGCATTGACTGGTAGATGTACTGACTGCCATGTTGGAGGCTTAGGCCAAAATTTTGGATCACATGAATCATGAACTGCCTGGAATTCGAATAAAGCATTATCCAACATGGCGGAAACTATAAACAGCAGCTATGTACTTGGAACATCTGATGAAAATTCTAGAATTTGTGACCAAAATGAACTTGAACAAACAAATACAACATGTATATGAGACAACAACTTGGCTGGATGGCCAACTTGTGGATCCATTGAATCCATCATCGATTCGAATATAAAATTATGTAGATCTTCCTTGAATGCCATAATTCTTCAATAATTTTCCATGAAAACATGTTTTTATATCAAAATCCTCCTTTAGTGACTTCTAGCTAAACAAAAGAAGGGTCAGATCAAACAAGTTTGATTCACTTGTGTATAAATACACAAGTGAATCGTGAGCCATGAAGAATGGAAACACCTTATGACAAGCAATAGTCTCAGCACAGCTCAGCACAGCTCAGCACAGCTCAGCAAAGCACAATACCCTTGTTCATCAGGCTTCTCAAGGTCATATAGTCTCAACACAGTTCAACATAACACGATTACCCTTGCTTATCAGGCTTCTCAGGGTCATATAGTCTGAACACAGTCCAACATAACAAAATTACCCTTGCTTATCAAGCTTCTCAGGGTCATATAGTCTTAACACAGCTCAACATAACACAATTACCCTTGCTTATCAAGCTTTTCAGGGTCACACGACCTCAACAGCTCAACATAACACAATTACCCTTGCTTATCAGGCTTCTCACGGTCAGTCAACGTAGTCATGATCTTGTCATAGAACTTGGCCAGGTGAAAGTACCCATCTTCCCAATGTGGGTGCATGTCAATCACGTCCTTGTACTTCTTGACGATCATATTGGTCTCGGCATTCGCCATGTCCTCACTGTACCGAGCAACAAGCAACATCGCCTGAGACAGAAGCCAGAACACTCAGTCAGTTCTTTAGCTTAGAGTAGTGAATATTAACTGTGTTTCATAAGGTCCGAAGATGTTCCAAATTATAAAAACTTGCATTTTTGACTGCCCAAAACGGAACAGTGAAAGAAACATCCGCTTGCATCTCAAACAAATGGTACAAGGAGCAGTGTTAGCCCTGCCCTTTCATAACACTTAGGTCAAGTGGATCCAACTGCCAAAACCTCTTAGGTCCGTTTTGATTCCTTGAGGTAAGTGAAGATAGTTGTATGCTAGAGGAACAGAATGGTACACAAATTGTTTTGGCAAAAGCACATTACCCTTACGATACCTTCAGAAAGGAGCCAGTGGGATAAAGTTATACTTCCTTTAGTCAAGGTTGTGGATTCATCACCAGCTGGAGTACACTATTACACCTCTGAGTCAGGTCACTAGCACCTCAGCTTGGCTTTAACAAATTACTAAATCATTGATGGTTCAATGTGGTCAGTGTAATGCGCCCACCTGAGGAACCTGTTTATGTCTGGTACAACATGCACTACAATGGGTACTTCTACCAGATATAACACACTAGAAACCAATCGAGAAATGAAATGATGATTTTCCTTTTTTTAACTGTATTTCTTACAACTCATAAAAATATGTCTGCATAGACGAACATACAAAACTTAATATGCATCTTCTGCAACTTAAATGCATCAAAATTACAAAAAGTGAAGTCTCGGACTAACACTGGAAGCGTCCTTGTTACTTTAGGCAAACAATTTGGCCAAAAGGGGGCTGCAATGATCGGAATCGTCAAAAATTGGTTGTGCTGCATGTTCATCAAATTATATAATTATTTCAAAAAAGATGATCATGTCCAAAAGAACTGAAATACGTAATCCTGCAGATTTAATGTTATCTTACTTTCCTAACATGATCAGGCCACTTGAAATACAATCAACATTATGTAATACTAGGCAAGAAAGGGCCCAAATCCTAATAGTCAGGTGACACAGTGAATGTTTTTAAGTGAATAGAACTACTATTGGTAATGACAAGTCACCATGACTGGTTCTAGAATATTCTTGTCCTGAAAGTTATAGTCGTGTTTTGCTTAATTTCACAGCAGAGTGACAGAGTGCCTGGCTTCTCACCTTGGCTAAAGTCACTTTCTCCATGGACAAGTTGCCTTCACTGGACTCCACACTATGACGTGATAGTACACCCTTTTGAAGACAGGAGAACGCCTGCTCTTTATCACCCTGAAAACACATTAATGAATGACACATCAATCTTCAATGACCAGTATGACACTCGAGGAATCCCCTTAGAGGAATACATCATGTTACATCATTAAAGTGACACCGACCGCCTGAACATGCAATAGGCCTCTGAAAGATAATGTTGATTCCAGACATTGACTTCCAGTCACTTTACATTTATCAGTTAAGTATGCTCAAAATACTCAGACATCTAATTGTATAAGCAGGCACATAAAAACATGTTATATCCTTATCAGTAAAACTTTGATAAAATTTTAGTTTTTTCTTCAGACTCATTTTTTGAAGTTGACCTTGTGGGGATTTTGCTCGATGTTTATAAAGTAGTCTATGACCCTTTAACTAATTATAACAAAACAACTGCAGCTCCAACTTTTGAGCAGTTACTGGCCAGTAATTCTACTGAAAATGTCTATCACCTTTTGCTATAGCAAGCTATTTCTACTGGGTCATTGTATCCTGGACATTGAGGGACTTAAATGATACAACCAAAAACACACAAGATTTTTGTTGAGTAGGATTGACCTCCACTTATTAGATTTGACCAGGGCTATAAAACAGCAAAATTCGTTTCATTTTCGTGATTTTATGATGAATCACTGATTCCAGACGTTGGCTTCCAGCCACCGTAAGTTGGAATTAAGTGAAACTGAGGACTTTAAATTATCATTGAAACACGCTTAAGACAATCAGCTACGCAGACATTTATATGCCATTTAGTTCTACTACCAAGGCATCTTACAGAAACCCCTGAAGTTGTGAGTTCAATTCCATCATGGCGCTGATCTCAAATACAAAAAGTTGTACTCGATATTGTCCCTTTAACTGAGTGTTATCTTAAATATACAAAGTTGTAGTCAGTAATGTCCCATTAACTAAGTGTTATCAGACCTTGTACGAGAGAGCTCATTCCACTACAGACTCAGTAAATGGGGAACAGTAACCACTGGTTAATATGGTGATAGCCTACCTTATCCCACAGCCACTTTGCTTTCTCAACACTCAGTTCAGGAATGTCATAATGACTGGCGTTCAATATGGAACTATAGGCTGTCTGGAGATGGCCAGCTCTGAAGTATAACATGTAATATTATGGAACTAGAGGCTGCCTGGAGATGGCTAGCTCTGAAGTATAACGTGTAATAATATTACAGTTCAAAATAATTATAAAACTAAATGAATATATGACCAATCCTGTTATCATTATATAAAGACATGTATAGTAATAACCATAGTTGATAAACAGTTATTTAATTTACAAATTTATGACAATGGTAAAAATGTTTTACTGATTGAAAGTAACTTGAAACCTCAAAATATCACTGCTCCTATAAACAATGAGTCAATCAAAACTTTATCCAGGCCTCAAATTCAATCTCTGAGTTCAGACTCAATTAAGAACTAGACATAAAACTTAACCACGTGTGCCATACAATTTGAATACTAATTTGAATGTTAAGTCAAAGCATGCCATGCTATTAGTCAATGTTCAACTCAAGTTTCAAGTACAGACACTAGAACCCAGGCCAAGAACTGAAAATTCAAGATGAATACATTTAGTAAAAATAATTATGTTGATAAAAGTTCTAACACGCTACTTTCCCAATCAAGCAGACTAACTTATCGTCTGAGTCTCACGGTGCTGACACCTGGTGTTTATCCCTCGCAGGCTGCATGACGTAACAGCTGCTATTGATTTTGCAATGGATGAACCAAGTTTCACTCACAAAATATTTAAAAAATTTGCTCCCTGATTAAACTCACAAGTCTTTCACTATATAGGCACATGTGTCTAATTCTGTAAGCACAGACACAGACACAGCTTCACATACAAGAGGCACGTGGTCCTAAACAAACGCATTACACAATGCTTCCACCAATCACTCACTTCCTGGCTACTCTTGCACTTTGTAGCCACAACTGACCGACCTCTTTAGTGGTGTCCAACCCCGTCACATCCTGAGTCACACGGAGTAGGGCTCGACGGAGCGTCAACACCGGCTCCTGGACACGGAATGAGTACTGGCAAGAGAAAACGCAATTAATTACGCAATAATTAATGAGACAATGTTAAAAGATATAAGCATGTGCTTTGAGGAAAACAGTCTTTCTCCGCCATCACTGTTTAAGTTACACCTACCGTTAGTCCTGTTTGCTCATTTGGCAGACATCAGTGGTCTGTTTTATGAAAGTGGTTTAAGACTTGGGATAGAAATGTGGTCTTACACTCTCAATAAACTAATGGCGGAAAACCTGTTTAGCCAGGTGATTATAGAAGCATCAGTTCATAATTATTTTTAGAATTACCTGTCAGCAACTGAAAGCAACACGTTTGTTCTCAGGCAGTTTGAACTCAGGTGAAATTCAATTATTTTTCAGACATAGTTGTGCGGAGCGTGAGACCAAATTTCTGACTTATTTTAAGACTTAGCCACTTTTCACAAAATAGACCCCAGAAGAATTCAAACTCAAATCAAATATTTGACAGTTAACAAGAGAGAGTGTCATTTTGTAACTTGATGCAATCACTATTACCGCATGAATGTGGTAAAACAGGACTGTCTACTTTCCATGTAAATTTAAGACCACATATGCATTAAGGCCATTCTCAATCAATCATTCCACAATTAAGGCCTCAGCCAACATGTAACACAGACTTAGCAGAAAAGGTACTAAATGGAATTTCACCACTAAGATTATCTGAACGAAAGCAATGAAGAGTTGACTTTCCCTGGATAAAATCTCCCTTAAATGTTTTGATCGTACAGTTGAACAGATACTGAACAGCTCTTACATACATACAACATAACATATATTGTCACATCACATTTACCTGCACATACTGACACCTGGTGATCCACTGACTCATCACATTCACATGCAGGTACTGACACCTGGTGTCCCATTGTCACATCACATTTAACTTCAGGTTCTGACACCTGGTGTCCCACTGCCTCATCACATTTACCTGCACATACTGAGACCTGGTGTTCCACTGTCTCATAAGTTGCATCACCTCATCTCTGCCAGCCTTCTGTCCAACCTTCGTCATGAGATCCACGCCTTCCTCTAACTCTTTCAGCATATGTAGTCTGAGAATAATATTATTCTTGAAAATAACCACAATAACTTTTTTCTATACAAGTGTGACCAGTTGAAATATACTGTGGCTATAATGACCACAAATATAACATACTTCTCTATCGACGGTGCTAACTAAGGTAAAAAAGTCCTACAGACAGCGCTAAGGTAATGTTAATGTCATTTAAAAAATGGCAACTTTCCGAGAGTTAATTTTTTTGTTTGTCACATTTTTTAATAAAATGACTCTAAACAGGGTTGCCTTCTCCTTTAAACTTGCAATTTCATTAAGAAACAATCTCAACATTCAGTCACCTGACTACGTTCTCATAAGCTCGCTGGTACGCCCCAATCTCCATGGATGCTGCTGACAGAGGTCCCATCTGGTCGATGCGAAGAACGTTAATTTGTTTACTAAATTCATCTAAGTCCTGAATACAGAGAAGACAATATACCAGAAAAGGCTCCACTTGGCATTTTCCTTTAACAACTTTGACAAGCCAAAAAGCTTAATATCATTCATGTCTGAAACGAGAAGTTAAATAAACTTCCACAACATAAAAACAAACCTGCTGTTACCAATTCAGGTTCTCAAAAACTGACGGTGAAAATTCTAGTTTGGGACAACCTCTACAAATGAGCTTGGTCAAAATAAGTAAGTTCTACTGTTCCAAACCAGAAAATGTTTACCACACCTGTTTAGGGTGGAGCTCACGGACTGCCACAACCTTTGTTTTACATCAATTTTAATGTTGAAAGAAGAGCGGTCAGTCTCACTTTGAGTGCCTCATCAGATACACTTACTAATGGTCTAACCAGAGTAGAAAATGTGGGTGATGATCGAATATAGTGTGCCCGCATTTTGAGAACCAGTTTTCCCCACTGAATAACAGGTATCAAACTGGTTCTCAACATAAGGGCAAGTTATATCCGACTATTGCCCAAAATGTGTGCTAGGAATTCAACAGTTGACCGACTACTATTACCTGAGTCTTGGCTGATAGAAGCAATTGGCCAACCCCAATTGACCAGTCATGCAAGTTGCTCTCCTGAAAAATGACCAAATTCTGTCTTGTTACCACGACAACCACTGTGAACAATCTCCCATATCAGCCCAACTTGTCTGAGAAATTCATTAAAAACAACCAAGCATGTGTTGGATATATAACATGTTTCCTTTTAAGCAACTTTTAAGTCAAGTAAAGTGACGTTACTTTGTGTTGTGGGAAAATTATGCCACCACTGTATTGTCATGGAAACAAAATCCAGTTTTACAATATCATTAAAATAACTATCTAAAAACTTTAAGGATGGCATGAACATTTCATTTGTTTTGTCAACACTCTTTCACATTAATTTTGTCATCCCTCAGATTTCAAAAAAAAATCGTTACGCCAATTTTTGACTCTTGAAACACTGACCCTAAATATTTTTTTCATCCTGACAACAGGATCCATTTAATATTTAGCTAAACAAGCCTGCAGTAAAGTGCAGTGACCTCTAACTAATTAAAGTGCAGTGACCCCTAATTAATTAAAGTGCAGTGACCTCTACTTAATTAAAGTGCAGTGACCTCTAATTAATGCTAAATTTGACCGAGTTCTCACAAGTTAATTTCTAAATAAAGAGAAGTGTGCAAATTAAAACTTGCACACTTCTGTGGTCCAAAATGCCTAACTTGCTTCATCCTAGATAACATGCCAGGGACTCATCCTTGTCAGTAGTTGTCTATTATGCAGCTTAATGGCAAAAACACCTGACATGATTTCCAGGGTCTGAAGTTGAACACTGGACAGACTGGTTGATCATGATAAGTAAAAAGACACTAATTCATCAGAGTGACCCAGCCAGGGAACATAACCACAATATGCTAATATCCAGCCAGGGGAGACTATCACAATATCCTAATGTCCAGGCTAATACTCAGCAAAATGGTCTAATCTCTGTACTGACTCAGAAGTTGACCAATCGCATGGCACGTTTTGTAAAAACTTGCATATAATTGAACTTGAATCATGCTGTGTGACTAATTAAATATCAAGTCTGAGTTCAGAGAATAGAGCCTGGACTCTCAAGATACATAAATGCAGTCTGGAAATAATTACTACAATGACAGTAGGCAAGCAGAGAAATAACTGCCTGCTACAATTTCAGAGCCGTGCAGATCAGACAGCTTCACCACATCGCCTGGGTTCCTATAGCAGTCCAACCAAAACTTGCATAATAAGTAGATAAACACCCTGATTGTTGCCATAGCAACATCGTGACCACCTGCTAAATCACATTAAACTAACTTATAATCAAGGTGTCTTGCTCCCATTCTCAGAACAGTTCAGGACCCCTGAAGGTTTGTACGCGTGCCCCAAGGTACAATATGCTTCGTTTGTTGTTGGTATTGGTGGGCACAGCCGCCACAGTCTACAGCAACCCCACTGATGGTGAACAATGCTGTAATGACCAGAAGTTACAAGAACTGATCGCCAAACAGCTCATGCAAGAGAAGATGATCCAGGAGATGACCATAAAACTGGACAGTCTCACTATCAAAATGAATCAGATGAACACCCTCAAAGGTGAGCTGGCTTCACACCTTAGTGGGTGGGGACAACACATCTGGACCCCCCAACATTCTTGTAGGGCCTCCACATGCATTGACAACAATGGCCAGACCTTGTAAACATGACAACAGGTGACCCAATCATCACGTCCCTGCACCAGTGTGGTCACCAGTGTGGTCACCAGTGTGGTCACCAGTGTGGTCACCAGTGTGGTCACCAGTGTGGTCACCAGTGTGGTCACAAGTGATTGGTCAGAATTCCAACATTTCCCACATTCTAGCCAATCACATGGGTTTGCCTGGTCTGTGACTTGATTCTATTGTTTTGTAGACAGGGTCTGGGTATTGGGACTAGGGCATCCACCACAAGTTTTCGGTGCTACTGGCAAATGTGGAAGTTTGTTGAGAACATCTGCTGTGTTCATCATCAAATTTCAAAGATCACCCAAAACAATTACAAATTTTGTCACTTAATTGATCAATCACCTGTACACTTAAAATTCAAATAGCCACGATGAGTATGTGCGTCCGTGTTACAAATCTTCAGAAAATGCTAAAAGGTCGAAGGTCAATTATGGCAATTATTATGGTGAGATTTTAGCGTCAGACAGACAGACAGACACACAGACAGACAGACAAGATCCTCACGTGACCACATCTTTAAGTTAACAGAGCGAGGCTCTTGTGACCAACATACCAACACGAACAACGAAACACCCGTCCGACTCTATACGCACACATTCCGCAGTTTTACTAAAAACTCTCTAGTCACGCAAGCAGGGTTGATTTATCTCAATTTGCTTTGTGATTTCCGTAATTTTACTAATTTAATATTTTATACTTTCATTGTTGTTAAGCACCATGTTACATCCCTGTTGTATTCCCTCTCTCACTGGCCTCTCCTGAACATCCGTGTTCATTCAACGAGGAGGCCACCCAGACTAAATAATTTAACAATGATAACAAACCTGACCCCCCATGGTTCATTCATATCTGACAGAGTGCCCCGATGGCTGGGTCAAACACGACAATACGTGCTACTACTTCGACACCAAGCCAAGAATTTGGGAATCTGCAAGGGATGCCTGTATTCACAAGAACGCCGCACTTGTATCCGTGGAAACATTCGAGGAAGACTTATTCATAACAACCTCACTTAACAGCATCCCAGGTAAATGTTGCGTTAGGCTGATAAAACAATGATGGAATTAAATTGGCTTGACATGTTTCAGTGTTAATTAAAACACCATCCTCAGAAGCAAAAAACAGAGTCAGTCTGCAACCGTTTGTGTCTGTGTATCATTACTTGTTGTTGGGTCGAGCAAGGTGGTCATTGTTTTTGCTTTTTTGTTTTTAATAATTGATAAACGCAGAAATATGTAACGCTGATTTAAATCCATCGTTGTCTGTAATCAACATTAGGCTGATACATTAAACTTTCTGTGACCAAACTTTTACTAATATCAAAACCATCAATAGCTATTCAATTGCAACGCCCCCATTAAGAAAGCTTAGCGTGCACAAGGGAACTTTTGCGAAAATAGGCCCATGATGAACATAATTTTGTGTATACTACCCAAGGCTTATCCCAAGAAATTTGCCAGTTTAGTAAGAAGCGGTTCCCAAAACCTGAACGAAGTTTACTTTCAATCTTTACTAACCAAATGTTTCCTTTGATGGTGTATTACTGAGTCACCCTACAGTAATGATATCCTCCCAAGGTATATTCACACCCTACAGTAATGATATCCTCCCAAGGTATATTCACACCCTACAGTAATGATATCCTCCCAAGGTATATTCACACCCTACATTGAGTATAGATAGCTATTCTTAATCAAAGTGTCAATAGTTCCCTACAGAGTGCGCTGTTTCAGGAACAAGAGACCTAAGTGGTTACTTCACCAGTGGAAAAGAAGTAGCAAAGAAAACCTGGAAATGGACGTCGACGGATAAACTGATGATGCCTTACGCACCATGGTGAGAATTTTTATGAAGAATTGACTTGAGCAATTAAAAAATGAAACATCGTCATAAAAACACGTGGTTTCAACCACTAAAGCGAAATGAGTGACCAACAACGATTGACATGAAGTAAGCCTGTATAGGAACGGCTGGCTACATTAGAAACTGAGCACAACTTGACACGCCTCACTTTTATAAGTCAATGCTTGGGGCATGGAAACCATCGTCAACTAATTGTTCTATTGTGGAGATGTTTGACAATGTTATTTACTAGCTGTCATGCCGGGAAAGCGGGATTTTGTCCGATTACTTTAGACATGCCCTGCGTGATGATTCCAACATTGTGTGTTTGTAGGTTTCACAGAGAGGGCCCTGGACAGGACCACGGGGAGGACTGTCACGTGTATTGGGTCGCCGATAGACTGAGATGGCATGATGCACACTGTGCATGGAGTAACATAGGATCCATTTGTGAGAAACCTTTGTAAAGCAACATGGCTTCCAAACCTATAGAATTTAAAGAGTGTACTTCGTGACATAAATTTTTAAGTTCTCAAAAGAATTTGTTCTGTTTATTATTCATCAAATGATTTTTAGAGCTAACAAATGGTTGTACTTTAAACAATTTAGGTCTTGACAATATCGCATGCATGTTCGCTATCTCTATTTATCCATTGACTAGCAGCCTTTTAATATACACAGTTTCCATGATCATGATGATGGCGTCTACATGGTGTTAAATGTCACCTCAACATATTGACCAAAACCCCAACACTAAAATAATATGATTATAATTCATGCTAACATTACAAGTCGATTTTATTCTTCAAAATGATGAATAAAACACTGGGCCAATATTTCCAAGAGGATGTGTAATGAATTTTCATTCTCCAAAGACAGGAGAGCCACGCATCCATTAAAAGGTAACAGAGGGCGAAAAGTTCTGGCATGGTAATGTGGCCATCAAAATAAAAATTAAAACTTAACACAACAACTGAATTGAAAAACAAAACCTAAAAGTTACTCACAGTTTTCAAGAATGTCTCCAGTCTATCCCAGTTGCCTAGTCTCCACGCAGTCTCCACACGGTATGTATTCAAGGACTTACTCCAGCTGGGCCTGTGGGAAACACATAGATTTGTTGCAACAGGGAGAACAAAAATATTTGGGGTGGAATTAAAGACTGAGATAATCTTGCCTTCGCTAAAATGAGTCTCACAACTGGAAAGGCATAAACTAAATTTGAATTCTCGTAAATAATAACTTTTAAAGGTCAACGCGACCTACTTGTCGGCCAGCACTCCAGTAGCGTGTACTAGTGCGGTGCTAAGTTGACCTAGGTCCAGTAAGCACTTCAGCAACCCCTGGTGGTGAGAACACTCGTTAGGCTCCAGCTGGATGGCTCGCTCATAGCATGCTGATGCATCACGTAACATTCCTGTGTAAAGACACCATAATATTATATCTTCACTACCAACAGCTAACCACAAGAAAGCAAGACACCATGAGATGAAGCGCCACATACTGACAAGTAAGGAAGCAAGAAACAAAGAGACGAAGCGCCACATATTGGCAAATAATCAAATAAGAAATGAGATGTGGCATTAAAGGAAACCATGAACATTTAATTCAAAAGTACTTCAAGATCTTCTTGTTCAACTGATAACTTTGAAGACACCAGAATGAAGAAAACTATGAACTTGCAAGACATAACCAAATTTAAAACGCAATACAGCTCTTGTTGTGCATAAAAACTTTGAAATAATCACAAAATGAAGACCACTATAAACTTCTCAGTTGTAGACACATCACTCATTCCAAAGGGATTTTGTTTTTTTTTTGTGAAAAAAAATACAAATGTTGATCTAGTTAAATCACAGTACTAACTTAAACTGACACTTACCTGTGCTCTGATGGGCCAGTACTTGCTCCGCCAAACTTGGCTCATCGCTCCTTACTGCGGTAACGCCATCTACACCATCCGGCTCTTCCAGAGCAACATAGAGTTGCTGCAACGATAAAAAGATACGGAATTAAAATGTCCAATATAGTTTTATCAGTGTACTTCCAAAAGTATACCAATTGACAGGTATAACGCAACAATGCCCAAAATGACAATATCTCACTTCAAACATATAACACACTCCTTCTTCATTGAAAGTGATTTCAGCTTCATTGTGGAAATAAAAATTAAACAGTTTCAAAGTTGAATACCTGCACAAAGTCTAGGTGTTCTTGAAGATTGGCAGTCTTGACGTACTCCTCGCAGTACATGAGGGCACGCGTGTATGCCTTACAGCTGTGTGACACACTCGACAGCATGTCTTTGGGAACACGCTCCAAGAAATCTGTGACACATGCATAACCTTGATCCTGTTTCACATCCACCCCTGTGGGTGAACAAACATAAACAAATCCTATTTAAAAGAGCTCAAATATTTATTTTTGCAATACTGGCACATTTTTATGCAATGGGTGTACATTTCCCAGAAGGACTTCGTGCACTCAAGTTAATTTTGAACTCTACTAGTACGAGATTTGAATTCTGTAGGATGTGGAGTTGAATATTTTTATTTCCACTGGACAGCACATCAGTTCATCAAATGTAATTCAAAAACCATGGCTAGTATTCAACAATTAGACACAGTCTGCACTCATCATAGCAACTGTGTCACTTCGCACCATGACAAGTTTTATTACAAAGAACTGTCAGTGTCAGTTTACACCGTGTCAGTTTACACTGTGTCAGTTTACACTGTGTCAGTTTACACCGTGTCAGTTTACACCGTGTCAGTTTACACTGTGTCAGTTTACACTCATGTCTGTGTCATGATGTCCTGTAAACAGCGCATAACCAATGAGAACACTCACGGATAGCCTTCCTACTGCTGACAGCAGCAGCTGTAAGTGATTGTAGACGGTGCAGCTGCCAACGGCGAGCGTGGTCAAGGATGGAAAAGATTGTCTGCGCACTCATCTGCAGAAAGTCCGTCAGACGCCCGTGCGGACGCTCAGAGTTCTTTATGTGTTTCAGTACGCTGGTGATCTCATTAACAATCTGGAATGCAGTGCAAGGCATGTTTCTGTTTTGTTTCAAAGAATGCATTCATTGAATACACTGTAAGTCAATTTTACTGAAACTGGTCTCATTTGTAAGCTTTGTAGAAAGCTGTTTATTGAGTAAAACAGGGTTTCAAAACAAAATATCCAATTTAACATTATAAAAAACAGTAAACTATCCTAAATAAATGCAAACATAAAATTCTTAAATATTTTTTCCTCAGCTAATAAAAACATGATGCACAGAAAATCAGTGGAGTCAATTTCCAATGAAATCATTGACTGAACATGGACGAAGGAAAATAGTTGTTATTTCCATGAAAACCCACATTATTAGGCAAGCACTTCAAGGTTTAAGGATAACTATTCATAGAAGCACTGTGACTGGGTCAGCAGCCTCACCTCAGCCTTGTCTGTGTCTGACCCGTCAAGCAGTGCATAGACCACTATGTGTGGCAGTAAGAACAACACAATGTTCAGGTCATGCTTCAATACAGCTGAACATGATGAGAACACGCGGCTAGCTTTTACTTCTTTCACCTGTAATAGGTAAAGGGTGTCTAGTAACCAATGTCTGGGGGCATTCAGCAACACTTCACATATGTGACAACCTGCCAGTGAAAAGTGACTGAAGACTCAAAGACTGCAATTTGACCTTGCGCTTCACCCAACTTTTTCTGAAAAATAATTAAATCTCACCTCAAAAAAATGCCGTCTTTGAAAATATCCACACATCTGCTAGCTACTGGGAAATTTCTGTATACTATTTATAGCTAAACCTTTTTTCGACAATTGTGGAGAGTGCAAGACCAAATTTCTGTCTTAAATCACTTAAACAGGCCCATGATTATTAAAAGTCAACCCCAAGACACTTACCTTAGATGCAACAAACCCAGTCCAGTTACAAACCCAGTCTCTGAACGTATTGCCTTTACGGCTCATGTGGATAGGCTTGGGCATACTTGACCAGTCATGCTTGGATGACAACAGGTACCTAGGACAGGGGAGATAAGTGAATGAAGCTAATGTACGTAAAGAGGGGGTGTGGTTAAGAAGGGTGTAAGTTATCATATGACATTTACAATATTCTACATTTATAAAAGTACTTAATGCCTACTGTTGAGGGCTTTACGGTTATTTTTTACCCATAACATGCGAGATAAAGAAGTTGATGACCAGAATGCAGCAACAAATATAACCCTTGATGGATTTTGAGGTCTTCTCTTTCATCTGGAACCGGACCACGCTAAGTAAAGGAAAAATACTAAACTCATGGGAGAATTAGAAAAACCTACCACAAGTACATCGCATGCAACACAAGTCACTAGACAAGACATGGAAGAGATTTGGCAGTCATCTACTAAGTGCACTAACTTCTAGACCACTGACCACTGTCCAGACTGGAAACATTGCAATACTACTAGTCATACCACTAATCTCTGCACATCTCAATTCCTTACTTAGACGTCAGCAGGGGAGACAAGATCTCCTGAATGTGTTCAGGGAACCGGGCCCAGAGGGCGCTGTTTGCTCCACCCTCGGCCTGAATACCATAGATCTGAAGAAGTTCCTGAAGGGCAAAGGCTGAACAGTCCTGTAAAAAATAATGACAACACAAAAATTAAGTATAGTCCTGTAGGTCTATAAGCAACATTGTGTGTCACTTCATCACATTTCTGTTTTCAAAATAAACAGGACAACATAGAAAATTGACGAAGTTCCGACGTGCAAAATGCAAATAACCATCACGTCTCCTTCACTAGAACATGTTTTAATTCTGGCTCAAAATCTTGCAAGATGTTGGTCCACGCACTTTGTCTAAAACGTGACAACACACAGTTCAACCCATTCACAAATAAGCAATAACTGGTTAGGTGCAACAACGTTACATTGAACTCCGACCCAAGTTCTACAAAAATGTTTATATTCTCTTTGACTGAAGTTCTACTAAACTGAAATATCATTCTGGCAAGAAGTTCATCATCAGAGTCTAGACAGAGTTCTGTTGAAGTCTTTTATATTCTGGAAACTACTGTACACTATCATATACAATAATCGCCATGGCAGCAACAACCAAACTAGAATCTATGCTTGGAATAACTTCTTACCTGTGTGCGAGTGTCTTCTGCAGACAAAAAGGATCTGGCAAGCTCAAGTACCAGCTCATGGGCGAACATCTCGTCACTGACGCTGGCCTGGAACTTGGTCGACTTCTTCTGAGTGACGCCTGACTTGGGGTCAAGTCTAAAATTGAATTGGATTGTTGGCACCACAGATTCAGCAGATGGCATTTTGGGGCCCGAAAGCCAAATACAGCCTCTCCTTAAATGTAAATTTCCCGCTACATTATTCTTAGCAAAATGATAATGGATAAAGCATGTTTAATAAAATTATTGAATGTTTAGTTTGGTTACAGTTTAGATGTTTATCTTGTGATAGTGAAATTGGGAAAGTTTTGAATTCCTTGAATTTCCTATTAGCCTCATTATATCTTTGCAAAATTTTCCCCTAAGACTCAACTGGGCAATTTTCAATGTGAGAGGTAGAATGAACAGTTACCATAATTCCATAAACCACTCATATGAATCCACTGGCACTTTGCAATAAACAGAATAATGTGTATCATAAGATCATGGAAAACCAATGAGACTAAACTGCTATAACTATTAAATCAAAGATGTCTTTAAAAGGATTGGTTTTGAATGTTTGCACTTCTGAGTGTACCAAGCTTATAAGGGAAGCTTCCACTTAAGTGATGACAATGCACAACACTTAGCTATTGTGTCATAGTCACTTCATACTTGGCCGGGTCCATAGCTCCCAATTCTCCAAGACATTCTCCAATCAAACCAAGAACAACCTCCGACTCCAAACAGCTGTTCAGCAACTAAAAACACAACAACATGATATTGCTCAGCGAATGTGCTATCTTCAACTATTGTGAAATGACCCATTTTCATGCAAAGACAAAATGCAAAATTTTCAGTTTCAGGATCATGTAAGAACCAAAGACTTGACTTCTGACCTCTGAACTGATAACCTAACCTTTAACAATACTGGTAAGCAAACAGTAGAGTGTTAGAACACTGTACAATACATATTTGCTGTTCGAACTGTACATATCTGACCTGACCCCAAATGACCAATGACCTAACACTCACCACGGAGACCATCTTAGATATGATTGGATGGGCCATGTCAGAGCCAGACAACATGTGTTGCAGTTCACACTGGTGCCCTCTCAGCAGCTGCTTGAGCTGAGACAGGGCGTGTTGACGAACGTCCACGCTCTCGTGGGCCACACCCTTCAGGCTGTGACTAAGTAGAGTTGCCAGGTCATCTGGACTGAAATATATTTCAGATTAGGAGTCACATGACCTAGCACGAAGGGAACTGGACTTCCATTGTTTTGCTGTAAATTGAGAATGGAGACTCCAGCACCATCAAACATTACTCATACATTATCATACAATCATACATTACTCACACTGAAGGTGCAATAATAGCGTGACACACGGCAAAACCAAAAGAAAAGGAAGTATGACAACCACGGTAGCGACACCAAGCACAACAATAAATTAAGATGATAGCACTTATCATACGCAAGTCAAAATAAAAACGGCGTGGAGCATTTTCAAGTCACCATTTGTATCAGTTACAGCTGGTGATCAAAACATTTGAAATAAAATCTTAATTTTAAAAACCATCTCTTATCTAAAGGAGAGCTATTACCAAAGTTATAGTGCTCGTTATTTGTTTTCTAGTATTGACTTGGCCCTAAAATCAGAACCATCCACTGAAATATCTTTTAACAGAATTTAAACAAAAGCTTTAAAAACATACATGTATAAATCATCGTCAAATACAGACCAAGTCAACAACAAATGCTGTCAAATCAGTTTATTGCTCAGAAAACAAACTGCCACAAACGGCAATTTCAATAAACAGGAGAACAACCAATCACTGGCCAATCTAATAAGAGCAGACATACTTGCTCTGAGATGCTTGGTTCATCTTGATGACTGCATTGACCTCCTTCAGCTCTGGGATGTCGGGAATAAAGTAGAGTTCATGGAAGTACTGTTGTAATTCTTTCCTGGAAATACAAGATAAAGAATGATGGACTAGACTCATTAATCAAAATGGAGACTTAAATCTCTCATTGTTAGATCAAGTTTGAGTCTAATATTGGAATTAAAACTTACAAAAATTAGTGACGTTGCGTCCACATCCCACGGACTTCAGCTTGGCTTGTGACGTTATCGTTATTCTGGCCAATTGGTGGCGTTTTGACCAGACGGCACGGCATTGATGTCAGTACACCATCCCATACGTGTGCCAAATCGAATCGTAAACCGCCTGTTTTATTTAAAGAGCGACTCTCAATGCTAAAGATGCTCTTGCCAACTGGATGTCTCAAAATTTTCCTGCTTTCCCTCATTGTTATTTCACTAAAGATCAACAGTCGAGACATGGGAACATTTTGTGTGAAATATTACAGCAGCATTCTATACAATACTTACTTTATACTAAACAAAGGTGCCTCGACTGAAACTGACTGTGAAGCATGCTTGTTACATAATTGTTGCTGTTATTCTAAGATGAAAACACTCTCTGAGAAGGCCATTCATTGAAGTAAAAAATTTCAAGTATTTTTCCAAGCAAACTCTAAACCAGCACCAACCTGTGATCAATGACGAGGTAGGAGAAGACATCTGCTATCTGGCGCGGTCGCTTGTACAGCAGCGGCAGGAGGGTGACCAGGATCTGAGCCAACATTGGACCGATAGCCGGCAGGTCAACACTGGACGAAAATGAATAAATTTGATTAGTTTCTCGAGGCCTCGAACTTCTCAGCTGAAACCAAAGCCAAATATGACTACTCAGCTTTCAGTAGTATCACAGTGGAGTTTTGAGAAAATAAACTCACAAACAACATTGCGTTCAGTTTAGGGCTCAACCTTTGTTCTCAACATAAAAGCAAGAATTCGCGTTTGGCAACAAAACAATAGTGACATATCTGTTGGTTACATGAAAAAGCAAATGCCACTTAAGTGGATGGGTACACTTCAAACACATTGTCTTTGCTGAAGAACTTTTCCGATAATGAACTCTGAAATAAATCTCTTAACTGAGACATTACAGACATTTTAACTACAATTTGCCAAATAAAGCCATTTTTCCAGTTTTTTCCTTCAATCATAAACAATTCTGTGCGTTGGTGATTACTTAGCCTGTCACAGCTACAAAAGTCAGATTATCGGCTAAGCCCTGTTTACACAATAACCTTTACACCCAAGTGTATATTTACACTCTAGTGTATTTACGTACACTGTGCCATTAAGTCATATAAACGTAAATACACCCGGGTGTAAAACTACACTGACTCATAGGTCATGTAAAAGTAAAGATAAATTTACACACACACAAATAATACACCTGGTTTGGTACGATCATACCTCAGATAAACAATCATAAAGATCCAGACTTTCACTAATCCCGTTAAACAATACAGATGATTGAACTCGATCGGACCTCTGGTGGCATAAAAACGAACTAGATGAATGTGCGTAGTCTCACCTGCGCACATACTTGTCCCAGGCCTTACAGTTGAGGTCCAAGAAGAGGGGTTCCTTTCTGCACAGGCATATCCTCAGTGTCGTCATTATCTTTACACGTACGCTCGTGATGTGCTTCTGTCCCATCAGATCCATAATTGACATCAGGCTCTCTAGTGTCTGAAAACAGAAAGGACACATAAAGTTAATTTCGTCATATGGCAAGACTCATTCCACACAAGACTTGTGTCAAAGTTTTATTGTAAACAGAAAACCCAAGCACACTGTGATTTATGCAAAACATGTAAAACATATCGAGTTACAGTATAAGTAAATCCTTCAACATTCTCAGTGCTGCCTTCTCTTAAAGCATACACTGAGGCAGTCGCTTCATGAGCAAAGATTATCCAAAGAGTCACTAAAATGGTGTCTTCTATGGTTGGATCAAAATCTTCTCAGACCTTTCAGCACTCTCTCATTCACAATTTCATTTAGCCAGACGAGTGTCACAAATATTTGAACAGGCATCCCTCAAAGGGAAATCTGGAGTTCCGACAACTTAACAGTACGTTGTAAAAGCATGGCCCATGATAAGACAGTGAGCGGACAGGATGAAATAGTAACCAAGTTTTTGTCAAGTCACTTACTAGTTTCTTTTCCTTTAACGGGACGCTCGCATTCAGCAAGTGACTGTCAAAGTAAGCTAAAATACCCAGAAGCCTCGGCTGCAGGAAATCCGCCTACAAAAGGGAATTAACAAAGAAATGTAGTATAGCACTACAACAGCAATATAACAAGTTGCTGAGACAAAATAATAATTACCAATGGAAAAATGATAATTAGCTATGACAAAATGATAAGTACAAATGGAACTAAAATTCCTTGCAAATTGGGTCCACTGGACCTGCGTGTAAGATGCACACTGCTTACCAGGTCTTCCATGCGTGCGATGTTCTTGGCACCCTTCCACTGTTCATCCTTGGACGCCAACATGGCTAAGCCATTAAAAACCTACAGAGATATAGAGAAACACAGAGGCTTAAGTTTACAAACACACTAACCACAATCCATTTTTTGTAAGTAAATTTTGTAAAATTAAATTAATATATTTCACACCTGCCATTGTGTGAAATGAGATGTCTAAAGATAAGGGGCATATTACCTGAACAGCGCACAAATAATGGTATGCTCATAATTGATTCATTTTCAGAGTAAAAGGCTAAGGTGAGAAACACTTCTAATTATCTAAGGTTGAAGTGAGGTCCAAATTAGGCTGACAGGTGCGATAATAAAAAACTGCTTCATTAATTTTACTTGAAGTTGACCATATTCAATCATTAAAATGTAGCACTCAATATAAGTTAACAATCCCAACACAAGTAGTACAAGAACTGTTGTTACCACCATGGTATGAATAGTACTCACCTGTTGACGATGAGAGCCGAGGGCAACAAGAAGCTCATTAAGAACCTTTTGATAGTCCAGACGGAGCAGGCTCGCCACTTCAATCTCTGTTTCTTTCTAATGAGACAAAAAACAAGTGTTAACTAATGACCTAAGCACTGCATGTTCTCGGACACAATCACCAAGGCTAGATACCGGTGACTTGACAAGATCACATCATATAACATCAGTCCAATGACCAGGGCTTGGAATGACCAATGACAAAAAACGCGGAAACTTTTACGGCCCAAATCATGCGTGCTACTCAGCCTTGAAATGGTTGATGTGAACCTTTCCCCGACAAAAATCGGGACTAAAAAAAAAAAAACGTTACCATCATCAGTAGCATGCGTCTGCGTCCTTTTAGCTCGTCCGTCCACTCCCAACCCACACATTTTTGGCTGCAGAGCCGTAGTATTTGTCGCCGCGGTTTACAATAACACGAGTCGCCATTGAAAATCCCACAACGCTATCCCAGATGCTCCGGCAATGTAAACAATTTACGTTCCTCCGAAACATAAAGAGCAACTTCCGCTTTTCGAGGTGAACGTCGTCTGCAATGCCGGGGTAAGAAAGGAATTTGCGACGGAAATTTTATATCAAATCCCATTTTTTTTACGCGGAAATATAATAAAATGCGCAAACAGAACATTTGAAACAAGCAGAAATCCGCGTTTCCGCGGAAAATTCCAAGCCCTGAATGACAGATCTTGCTAGCTTTTTTACCCTGCCTAAACTAGAAACGAGGTCTCGGCACTTGTTGCATTATGGAAACAAATTACTGGTGAAAGACCAATTCAACAAACAGTCATATACTTTCCATACATCGATTGCAGGAAAAAATGACTGGAGAATATATCAAGCTGACAGTTTGAAATATTCAGTGACTGTATTATTTCAAAACAACTGCTATTTAAAATAGCATAACCTGAACATCCGAGGCTGATTCAACACACTATACCAGGAGGTAGGCTGACACCTATGGGGTCACTATCTGATGATTCAAGAGGATACCACTGTAACATTGTGTGGAGAGTGCCAGCAGTGAAGAAGACGTCTTTACTAGTCAGAATACTACTCTCTTGCAGTCTGACTACTGTACAACAACATGTTTTTGTAACACACAAGATCACATGCATATGAGTCACACGTCATAGAACTGTTTGGCAAGACTTATATAATAAACAATTCTAACTAATTGTGCCATATAAGGTAAGTGTAGTTCCAGTACAAAACACAATACTATCATAACCACCAGCCGATACGTCACCTGCAGATAATGCAGCACCATCTCTAGGTCAGTTTTGGAACAGTAGCAGATGATATGACGGAAGATGTGTTTTGTGTTAGTGATGAGTAACTTCTTGCGGCTCTGTCAAATACAAACTGATGCATTATAAACAGTCTTGGCGACCAAATGGCAACAAAACTCACTTCATAACATTTGAAAAACTATAACCCTATTTGCCCAGGTTAAACCAAGGGCACATAAACTGCAAAAATGGGGGACGGTAACAAACCCAGCATGGGTGTTAAAAACAATTGAATAGTTAGAAGAGAGCAATAATTCAAACAACCTGACTAATGCCCACACATTTGTCTTTATAACAGCAATTTCACAAGTAAAAGCTCAATAAAACTTATGCCAACTCAGTTTAATGTTTCTCATTAAAGTTAATTGTGCTTCAACACATTCAAAGCCTTTTGTGCAAGATTGCATGAAAGGGCATTGTAAGGGATTCAACTTTGTCCTACATTCTGAACGTATTTGTAAACTTCATGAAACACTGTTTGTCCTTTCTTCTGCAATTTAATCTTCATTGCTAAATCAAGTTTGTAAACTTCATGAAACACTGTTTGTCCTTTCTTCTGCAATTTAATCTTCATTGCTAAATCAAGTTTTAGCTTCGATACACGTCAGTCAAATTTAAGTCAGCTACATTTGGATTCTTAAAATTCTTGAAAATAAACATAAGAATTTTCATGCAATGTCGCTACACTAAGAACTTAGTCCACATATATATTTTCATAGGAATAAGAAGATCGGATGAAGGAGAAAAAAATAAAATATAACAGTTGAAAAATAAAGTTTACGAATACATAGACATTATGTGACATATGAGAGTTTGGGAATTGGTGTAACCAGACAACTACAAAAACAGACTTACGCATCCAAGCTTTTTGGCAAACAGCTTGATAACAGATGAAGCAGCAGGTGATGCCTTCATTACAAGGAACGGCAGAAGATATTTCTCACCAAACTGAAAGCAGCAGACATCGACAAAATTCAGCCAATAGAAGATTTACAAGATTTCATCTCGTCATGAGGATACGTCCAAGTCTAGCAAAGCTAAACACATTGACATCATGAAAACATACAAGAGATTGAGTCACAAGTACTTGTAAAAAAACATTTTGTGAGCAATGTTGTATAAATAGAGGGTGTCAAGAAGGAGTAGAAAACATCACCAGTTTAATATATCGCATCTCGTATGGATTTTACTTTTTATTGCGAACCAGTAACAATAAAAAATTACTATCACGCACAATTTTATAAAATACCACTTCACCTTTCCACTGGCCTCAAACCAGAAAATCGAAAAATGAGTAAATTGCGGCGACACATGCTATTTTAATGAACAATCTGTAATAAAGAACTCACCTGAATGAAGGTTTTGACGTCAGGTATGCTAAATACCTGGGAGATCTCTGTCAGTATAACATTACAGTCCCTGCCTTCTCCACTGAGGACGGCAGAGTGAAGAGCATCACTCACAAACTGTGATGTAAAACAGAAAGGTAAGGATGGCAAATTAAAAAACTTTGCAAGAGAACTACACTGAGCAGATTGACTTAGTTTGGCGACAATCACCTTTTCACTTGGCTCCACAGGTAAACAGAAATTAACACATCACAACCTTGAACAACACGGGGAAGGTGAGAAAAATTTTGAGAATTGAATTTCGTCCTAATATTTGGCTGAATAATGGAACTGGTTTTACAAATTCAAGCACAAACTAAACGGAATAACTGACAGACAAAGAAAGTTGATAGAAAAGAGAGTAATAGACGTACACGACAGATCTGTTCTTTATACTTCAAATACAAATCATGTGTCTGTATCCCCTTATGTCTTCCCAAGCCTTGCACCTGCAAAACAACAGTCCACTCAAAACTAATATCATACCACAAATAAAATTATAATATTTCCTCATTTACCAGACAGCACATCAAACATGGATGTTTTCAAAACTGCTCTTTCCAACTGAAAAGTGAGTTACGTTGATTCTTCTTCTTCCAGCAAACATCTGATATTTAGCAATCATGATAAACAGAGCTAGATAGTCTGCCAGTCGTGTACACTAGCCTCACCTGGTGGTAGGCAGTGGAAGCTATCAGCGGGTGGAGAGACAGCATACTATCTAGAAGACTAATGATGACTACAAGCAGCAGCTCCCCAGAGGAAACTCTACAAAACAATAAAACAGCGGAAAAAACATTGTGAAGCAACACAGTTTCAATTTGGTTTAGAGAACCATGAAACTGGGGTCATTAGGCGGAACAAAAACTGTGAAGTTGAAGTACAGTAAAATCTCACCAATTTTGAGCAAAAATAAGATGACAAAAATTCTCGTTTATCATTTTTCAAATAACTACAGTTTTTTCAAAATGTTAGGTGGCAGTTGTGGTATAATAAAATAAATAGTTCTCTATCTTTAAAGGGACATTTCATGACATGTGTACGTGGGTGTGAAGGTTTTTCTTCATTGTTCGTTAGTTATAAAGTTGTTGAAAAAAAAATAATTAAAGTATTGGCACAGTTTGCTTGGTTATAGCCATCCTCAGTAACATTCTGAGTAGAGAGCTTTTGAGTTTAATTAATGTTGTAGCTACAAATGAGCTGCAATGGTAATATATCTCCAGGATTTAACACTGTCTAAAGCATCACTCAATCTCTAGAAATGTTTGTAGGAGACTCCATCTCCACTGAAAATTTACAGACCTGCTAAGTCGCCCAAGAGTAAGCACTACAGATTCTTGCAACCGAATGTCGCCATTGGCAACCGCCGTACTGTAAGCAGTCTTCAGCTTCGACACGATAATCTCGTCCGTCTTGCTCGGCATATCATTTTCAGAGTCACCGACAAAATCACCGATGACGCAGCTGAAACCAAAATGGTGCATTGTGGTCGAATGCAGGTCTCATAAAATTCAAGTGAATATTCCCATGACCAACTGGGGTTACGTTCACTAAGACTAGGGTCATGTAAAGTCTGATAAGGTGAAGCAGGATTACCCATCACAAGTTCAAAATTCTTAGTTACACCATCAAAATAGCTGTGACTAAAACCAATTGTCTGTACAAGAATGTTGAACTATTGGAGTGACAACACAAAAAACCTATAACTAAGTACAAGTGAAATACAATCCAAATGTTCTAACCACATCTGAACACAACAGAAGTGTCAGTTTCGCATATCTTGAAAAAACAACAGTTACTATGCACTTTCACCCGAACTTAGCTTTAAAGATCCTCAAATTACACTAACTATAACACTCCACTGTTTTCTATGCAGTACATGCACATAGTAAGGATCATGCATCCCACTCGAGTGCTAATCTCAGTCTCAGTCCCAAAAGAGTGTCAGTCTCATACGAGTGTCACCCACACCTAAGTGCTAGTCTCACCTGAGTGTCAGTCTCACCTGAGTGCCAGACGTACATTGTGTGACTCATCCTCAACAAGTTTCAAACAACTGTCAAGCAGTGTCAGCGTGTCTTCATTGTCGGCACGAACCTTGATGTGGGAAAAGAGGCGACCAAAACTCCGTATGCATGCTAAAATTAAATACAATTTTAGAAAAAGGGTGAATGTTGAGTGACACTGAACAGATAGTTAAAATATTTGTTGCACGCCTGACAACAATTTACTTTTTTGCAGAATGAGAATGTGGTGATGGCAAACTAAATGAGAGAAGAATGTTAGTGATTACAAAATTCTATGTTGGTCTTTAAGAATCCAAACTTAAAAATATTTCTCTGAAACAAAGACAATCCTTTGAGAGAACACCTCAAAATTTCCAAATTTTCACATTTAAAACCTAGTACATTCCTTGAAAGCGCCCATGTCCTTGAGAATGCCCACCTCACAAAAGTAATGGCTCCCAAAGGATACAGACCATGCTTACCTAATGAGTAACCAACAAAGTTTAAATAGCACTACCTTATTTGGGTAGGAAATTATCCGTATTCCCTTACACTTGTGTTTAATTTGACTTGTTGCACGTTTGTCCATCATAAATTAACTCCCTGAATCAGCAGTTTAGGTAACTGCCATTTCCAGTTGTCTACTTAAATTTCAAACGATCAACTTAACACAATCCCTTTACATTTAGTTTAACCAAGTCGTGGGCTGAGTATTCAGACTGAGATCGAGAGTGTTTAAATGGTAAATGAAGCAATAGTTGTTACCTATTCTAACTGTCTCGTCACGGTCACTAAGTAGACAGGCGAATGGAAGAAACATTCCTGGGTTGACAAAGTGAGGTCTTCCTTCTGAAACATGTGGAATACAAGAGTTCAGTGCTGACCAGCAATACAGAGACTGGACATTGCAAAATTGACTCGGTCAAGCTTCCTCGAAGATAAACTCAACATGGGAACGTAACAAGGACACCTTCTTCATATTCCATCATGATCAACGTTTGTTTAAAGTTGTCGAGTTTCAAATACAAATTAGGGTTTCCAGTCACAATCACTGGTCATAAGCCAGGATTTCTGGTTGAGGAGGTGCACACAATGTACCAAATAGGCAGTGGATTAAAAACTATATGTGGGCAATAGAATTACAAAAGCTCTCTAATATAAGGACAGCTAGTAAAAGCAAACATTTCTTTATAGCTTTAAGCACAAACCTTCATGTTTATCACAGTAAGTACAGGCCAAAGAGCAGAGTTGGTCTCTCTTTTTGGACTTGGCATTCTCAAGAAAGTTTTGTCTGAAAGTAATAAAGTGTCACATGATTTCAACAACTCACCTAAGGTGAGGTGTGGTGATAAGTCTTAAATATTAACTGAGTCTGTAGGATCATAATGCACCAATCAATGTGTCACTGTCACAATACTGTTGTTAACTCCCTCGTTTGCAGGGAGTTACTAATCCATTAATAACTAGTCATTTGTAAGAGCTAGCACCTAGAGCTAGTCAACTGGGCTACAGGGTACTGGCCAAAGCCTTTGCTAGGTCTTGTCAGACCCCACTTAACCCACTACATAAACCAAAGAACACAACTTTAAGGCATAGTAGCAAGATGACACAACAGACAAGAATGATATCCTGATTACACAATGGAGCAATAAACAGCACTTTTAATACCAGTGTTAAACAATGTCCTCTAAACTCAATTCTAAGCACAACAATAAACAGATTAACTCGTTCATTTCATTATTGAGAAGAAACAGTCTAACAGCGGTACAACAAATCATGGAGTACATGCACTCCTATAATCAACAAACCTCATCAGGGTGGTGCGCCTGGAAACACCGCATGCTAAGAAGCCTACGAGTGAAATAAGACACGTCTTCAGAACAGGAACACCAACCAGGGGGCTGCAAATAATGAGAGATGTATAGGGAGGTACAAAGTACTTCACAGTAACAGACATGAAGGAACACTTTTGAATTATCAAGAAGAACCATTCATGGTGTATAATTACAGACATGGGCAAATTCAGCTGAGGTCACTAGTTTGTTCATTACAGCAGTAGCAGGCCTGCCTCCCACATGACTCATCCCCAATGCAATGCGAATTCCCGTGGCTAAGTAAAATTTAGCTCATACTTGAGTGACAGATCACAATGCTGACAGTCTTTACCACTGCTCTCAGCTTGAACTTAGCAACTGCATGATGGGAGGGACCAAGAGAGATGGGATTGTGGGAAACAAGATAATACTTAACTCATTTCTCGAAGTATTGATTTTAACAAAATATGACTTACTGAATACACTCGTATATCACTTGATGCACCGTAGGTCCAGAGTTGTGAAGAAGATAGGGAAATGACTTAAGAGCCTGGCTCTGTAGACGTGCTTCATTCTGAATTCAATTATCAAACAAAAATGCCAAGTTACAAATTGAACTTGAACGTCATTACTGATTATGTTACAGATTCCCTAAATTTATTGATTGTCACATTTTGTATTGCCATTTCATTATGTATTTAACTTTATAATTTGACTATGGGTGTCACTGTGATTCTGGGGGCCTGACTACGTGGACTTCGCTTTGGCATAAGATTGGTTACTGATTGATATCACGCGCCGTGTCTTTCCTTGTTCAGGCACTTGAGGAGTTGTAGCGAACACTTATGGCCGCAATTTTTGGAATGATACGTAGTTGTGTGTATGAAAAGTGTTGTTCACTGGTTTGAACGTATTATGAATACAAGTTAACACTGCAACTCTATTTTCATATCTACTACACTACGAACAATATCTTCAAAGTCAACAAATGTTTTGTCTACCATTTGGATGGTTTGTCTTGCAATCCATCACAGATTAGACACATCGGAGCATTGACTGTTGCTTAATACTTGATTAATACACAAATATTTGAATGCAAAATGCAACTTTTGAGTTTGCAATGAAATTTCACCTGTTGATTATATTTCGAGACCAGCAATCCCGTATCTTAAGACAAAATGAAAATGAAACGTAAGGCAATATTTTATAACAAAACATCACAAAATGTTAAAAACGCAAAGAAGCTGCCAAATCATTTCCCAATATTCAACTTGTCAATGAGAATTTACAAATAAAATTATGCACGAGAGTACTACAATCAGGGCACATTTCACGAATCAATCTTGTCACTGAAAGCCACATATCAATACAGAAGAATAAATTATGTCATTTGTAAACAAAACGTGCACACTCAAACATACCAATGCTAGTTTGTACAGGTGAATTCTCCACTGAGGACAGATGTACTTTGGAAAGAACGCTAAGGCATGCACGCCACCTGGTGCAAGACAATGTCCTGTAAAAAAATAGATTTGCAGTATAAACAGTAATAAAATTATTACATAAATCTTTTGTTTTAATGACATGCTAACTTAAATATTGCTTAGGGTTAGAGAAACAAGCACAACATGTTTTTGTTTTCAGCATGATATCAACAAATAGCATCGTTCTCATAGAATCCCATGCAGTGACATCTTGAAAAAATCATTGTTTTGATTCATGTCATGCACTGTTTCAATTCATTTTGTTTTGTTTCAATACAGCTAGTTTGCATTATTAACTGAATGGAGTTCACTGATTGCTTCCGCAGTACAATCTACAGCTACGAAGTAGAATTATTCCAGTTTGAACTGGGATATCGGCTTTATGTAACAGACATTTTGCAAGATAAGAAGCAATGCTCTTTTTTGTCCTATTTCCCATGACATCATGATGCTAACTTGGTACAGCAGTAAGCTTGTAGGACTTTCATGGTAGTTTTCTAAATGTATGATTATAGACATCAATGCCACAACATGGAGATTTGGAAACTAATAAGTGGTCTGTCTAGCACTGTGTGGGTCATAAAGAGAGGATGTCCCTCTACAACAGTGCATCTTTAATACATCCAGGAAATGACTTGATAATGGCAACCAAATTCTTAATAATCGTTAGACAAAATCTTATCCACTAGCATACCAAGTTCTTCAGACAACGCTTTGTTAAGTAGTGGCATATCACCAACACAGCCATGATGGAGATCATGGAATGACGTCTCACTCTACAAAAAAATAATTTAAATATCATTATATGATTATCAAATCAAAGTTTTCTTCAACAGCCAAATGAGACATACTGACATGAGATTATTAAACTTCACTTGACACTCAACTTCGAAGTTGACCAAACAACATGGCACATTTCATGTGAGCTCAAATTCCTTGTGATGCGATTGGTCAATTAGAGCAAAGACTAAATGACAGGTTAAATGGTCTTAAGAACATGTTACACCACATTCAATGAAGTCATCACCATATTATATCAAACATAAATTGGACACCTCTAGCTATCTCAACATGTAATTCCTGAACTTGTCAAGATCAAGCTAAATAGCAAGCAAAATACGTTACTTAAGAAATTTGAAATTGCACTTTAGTCATGAATCAACTCCAATTCTAAAGTGCGCTAATTTTTCAAATGATCTATTACATCACAAGAGGACCATGAAATCAGCGGGTACTAATTCACTGTATAACTGCCTTGTAAAATAGCTTATCAGCTGATATGCATTCATGTGAACCCTGCTGATGGGATCCAAGTTCTTCATTTTCATACTGGTTGTTGAAATGTTTCAAAGGCACAGTTGCTTCATCCACACTTGGTGCAAACCAACTCATAGAGTTCTCACTCACACCGTCTCACTCATGTTTATGTCGGTCAGTTGGCATCATAACAAGACAGCGTAAATTGTTGTTTTTGAAAAATTCAAATGATTAATCTTTTTGTAATTTAAGAATAGATGACGAACATCATCATTGATCCAGGTGAATTACTAAAAATCAACAATCATAACTTTTGGAACTTACCTTAAAATAAATACGTAATTCTTAAACCAGCATAGAAATGTATAACGCCAATGTTTGCATTACTGTAAAATAGTTTTCTCCAACATTACGGAGCTGCCTGGCTTCTTCAATCGGGGAGTGGTCGATCTCCAGTGGAAGCCAGGTGGCTTCGCAATGTCAGGAAATCTATTCTACACTAAGTTCCAGACGTTACTATTATTATTACTTTTTGCATCAATCTTATGAATCCTTTCACTGATCAGCACCACCTAATTATGCTATATTCCGCTAGCAAGCAGTGAATAGATTGCAATAAGCCCTTTAATTCTGAATTCAAATGCACTAACACAAAATAAGAGCACACTTTTCAAGAAAGGTGGTCCAATAGCCGATTGTCTTAACTTACATGCAGCCTAGGGCAGGAGGCTATCATGGCAAACTGAACGAGAACTTCATCTGGAATCTCCAGAGCATCTGCAAGTCAGAACAAACCCATAACTTGATCTTAATCAAACATCACTTTACAATAATTTTACGTCTTCTGACAAAAATAACAAACTGGTAAAAGAAATTAACACAATTGTTTTCAACTTCTTTTCCAAAACTTCAACATACGGATGTTACGTTTTGGCACAGGCAAATAATTCAACAGTTTTGGCACAGGCAAATATTTCAACAGTTTTGGCACAGGCAAATACTTCAACAGTTTTGGCACAGGCAAATATTTCAACAGTTCTGGCACAGGCAAATAATTCAACAGTTTTGGCACAGACAACTCTGATTTTGAACTTTACTAATTCTAAGATATGTGTACTTTGTTAATTGCATTATGTAACAAAAGTATGAAATTCTCCAGAAACTTCCCTACAATATCTATCCAATAACTAACACTACCTTTGAATAGTGCTAAGTGAGCAATCGACTTTAGAATCTTCTCGTAGCTGTGTTTATCACAGCTAAGCATACACTTTTTCCAAGCAGCATATACAATACTCCAGTCAATGGTTCTAAAAATAAAAACAAGAAATTATTACTACAACTGCAACCAAACGCTTTGTTCATTTTTTATTTCAGAGAAATTCCAGTGTAAATCCACACAATTCTTTATGAACATTTATTTTGCCAATTTCACACACTGGGTTTTAGTGGGGGAGAAACCAACGTCAGTAAGTCATCTGAAGTGTGGTTCATGGTGGAAAACACCACATCTCAACATGCTTCATCTCAAAATTCTCAAAAATAAAGACCCTTGCTCCTTTCTGTGTTGCTCAATTAGTTACTAAGCCACATCTCAGTAAAAAGTGATCACAGACCACGAAGTAGACGGTCTTTCAAGAATAAGAATATAACTCTCGACATTTTGCTTGAGCGAAATAACTGAAATTTACTGTAATATCAGTAACACGTGACTAATACATGAAAATTATGAAAATAAAATCATAAAATGTCATACTTGCACTCGGATTCTGCTAAGACTTTCAGCAGCACGCAGACACCCTCCAGTTTACATTGAATGCCATCCTAAAAGAAGAATCAAATTAGTTAAGATTTTATAACAGGTGTTCGTCGTCGCGGTAAAACTGACCAATTACAACAGGCCTCTCATTTCCAACCCTTGTTTTAAACAAGAATAGTACATTATTGGTTATTCTTTTTGGACAGAGGAACTGGTTTCTTCCTTACCTCAGGAATTAGTGTTATGTGGCCATACCATAGGCAACATATACAACCCACAGAGGCCATGCCATAGGCAACATATACAACCCACAGAGGCCATACCATAGGCAACATATACAACCCACAGAGGCCATTCCATAGGCAACATATACAACACACAGAGGCCATGCCATAGGCAACATACAACCCACAGATACAAAATTCATCATCAGAGGACCCCATTCAGCACTAATCAAACTTTTTTCTATAAAGCAGTTAATCATCAACATCTCACACAATGTGATTTGACATTTTGCATCCAGAGAACCTGGCAACTAATAAACACTTATTCAAGTCACCATGCGAGAAGGATTTTTGCAAGACTGAGCAGTATTCTTCTGGTAAAATGACCCTTTTATGTTAGAAAACTCAGGAGTGGTGCTGAAATTCAGATGAGATTCCTTTCCATTGTTGAGTGGTATGGTTATCCTATTTTCCATCACCGCAACAGACAGGCACTAATCGTCATAAAACATGTACAAGCTTTGAATAATTTAAGTAACACCTGGAATCAAGTGGAACTACCTTAGAAACAAGTAACCACAGCAAGAACAGTCTTGCCAATGTTTGGCGAAATTATTACAGAAAGATCCAGGAGGCCTGGGGTCATAAGATACAATGAAGTCAATCAGTAATGTAGGATTATGCAGGGGGAGGTGACAGGCTGAACCACTTACTAGTAGTCATTGGCAATAAAAGACAAATAAGGCTGCACGAGAGAAATTTGTAACTATGTCACAGTTGAAGCAGGAAAGCTTGGATACCACACTGTTGAGTCTAAAATAGCATACAGGATTAAAAGAACCATCAAAGATGAGACAGGACTTTACTGAGCTTCTCTGTCATAGCATTCAAGATCACAAAATACACAAAGCAAGAAAAAGGGAGTTTGAAAAATGTACCTGATCATTAACAGAGCCGAGATCTTGACAAAGTTTGTAACACTGCTGCTGGACAAGGCTGACGCGCCTATCATATACTTCTCTGAAACAGTGTCACAAAATAAAATGAAGCTCAGATTGTGACGTCGCTAGATAACTAAGCTTTAATTGCAACTGCTCCTGATTAACATAATCAAATATGGTGTGTGTACACTCAACTATCAAACATATGCATTCTTAGTGAATTGCTACACTCCGCAAAAGTTAGACAAAATTCCTTCTTGCCCCATACGTTTTTTGGTTAAAGTTTGGAAACTAAAGAACATTAAACTCAAAACAATGTCAAACAAAAATAACAAATGTTTAAAAATTTACCTCTTGGACGATTTCTTAAACTCCAGCAACCACATGCAGATGACTTCAACAACAAACTAGAAAAAAAATAAGAATTCTATCACAAAATCTTATAAAAGCCCCTTCGCACCAACTGGTATAATACAAAACCAGTCATTTCCCTTTGACAGGGTCATTTAAAGTCTTTGAGGATAACATGTTGGCACACGAATTAAAGTTTTAAAAAAGTGCATACATCAGCAACAACACTTTGTCAGCTCTTCACAAAGAACACAAACCAATAAATATAATCTAGCTAACAAAAACACAAGCTAGATTTAATGTGACTATTCTTTTTTGACAATGAAAATCACACAGGGCAGGTACAAGGGGGGTATTCAATTAGATAAGATTGGACTTACTTGGTCCAGACAGAAATTTATTACATTGGCATGGAGACGTACAAAAAGGGGTGTAAGGTAATGGGTGAAAAATTTCATTACCAAGGTACAACGAAAACAATATAAAGAGATTTAGTTTCAAAACTAAGTTACGAACCTCAGCATTTTTGAAATGCCCCAAATGGTGTCTCTGAACAGTTTCAGCCAATAGCGGCAATATATTGCGCACGGATTGCGAGTCTTTACGATAACACAGCAGCACTGCTTCACACACGACTTGTATGACCATAGGATTCACGGATGTCACAATTTGATTGGTTAAGAGCGTGGTGATGGTGGAAATTTCACAATCTTGCGAAAGTAAGGCACGTACAGAAGAAACAGCAGTTTCTGTCACCTGGGACATCTCCCTGTCACATTTAATAAGAACATTATCTGGTTATTTCATCACAAAGTACCGGAAATTTAAAACTTAAAAATGGCAATGGCAAAAAAATAATCAAATCATCAAGTCACTTGCACAGGTCCCAGATTTCGAGAACCAGTTTGACACCCGCTACTCAGTTTAAAAAACTGGTTCTCACAATGTGGGATCAGAAACCATCAAATCAATATGTACAGTAACAGAACGATAGAATAGAACAGAATGCCATCTAAAATCCTTACAAGAAAACTTAAGGACGTCACTCATTTTATGAAACAGTGCAATGACTTCCACAATAGCAGGTGTGCAGATTTACCTGTCTACTTGTCCAGTACTTGTAGAGCATCTCTCTAGAATGCAGACGACACATGAGAGGAAGTGACCCAGTTCTGGAGGCGATGGTGAACATGAGGCAAGCAGGCTGTTGAGGATGTCAAGAGAAACCTGCAACACAATTTGAAATACTCTCCATTAACGGAAGGCATGGCACGCAAGTCAAAGGATACACTCACTTGTTAACAAATCGAATCAAACCACCTCAAACAATGTTTAAAGCTAGATAAAATTTAAGTAATACTGGAATTTGAAATAAAACTTACAATAACATCACTAGTCAAGCTGAGGTCTGTGAGAGACGGACGCAACGTCTCTAACTCTAGTAAGTTTTATTTCAAATTCCAGAATTAGATTCAAATTTTATCTGTTTTCTCAACTGGATGCCCCAAAACTTTCTTACCGTTTAAACTATCAACAGGATTAATTAAACTTAGAGACAAAATAATGGAGCAGGATCTTTGGCAAACATAAAAACTTTGGAAGAAAGTTTAAAATTGCATTCAAGTCCTGTTGAACCAGCAAGGTCGGGATCAATTACGACAAAAACCAAATTGAATGAAACAAAATCGACTGACACTAGCCTCAAAAATATAACTGAAATCCAAACGGTTTGAAAAGGCAATAAAATTAGACAGAGTATATGCCTTTGTCTACCTCTTTAATAGACAGCATACGCCTTTGTCT
>NMRA01000429.1:352065-395321 GCA_002633005.1 Phoronis australis | reverse complement strand
TAGTTAACTTGACAACAAAGAAAGAAAATGGCAGACTGTGAACGATTTTTAGCCTTGTCAATATCTTTGAAAATCAAGTTTTCTCTCTGCAGTGTTAATAACATCAGAAAGACCAAGTTAAGTTGTCTGCACAGCCAATGCAGTTGATGAGGTTGACATCGGTAGCCGAAAAGAACACTAGCATACTGACAACAACGTAAACAAAATTCAGTGACAGTAGAAAAATTGCACACTGAAAGGGCACAACCACAACTTTCTGATTCACATTTCTTGAACATATCCCAATTAAGCACGGCCGATTTCTCCGTACAACAGACCACAAACTATATCCACATTTAAACTTCCTCCATCAGTCCGGGCATGCCTTTTGGCAATTCAACCAGCCAAGCAGAATCGCGGGTGTAAAAAAATTTCCCGAGGAAAATTAAATGCTGCCTACATGTCTTCTTCCCTTAGTGGACTTGCAAGGAACCAGCGAGGACGAGTTTCAGCCCAATCCGACGATTGAGGTGCCCCCTAGTGGCAACTTTGTTTTTTTACGTTTTTCTGAGTATCTTTGGAGTTCATTGATGGATTTTCATGAAGTATTATTATGGTGATAGCATTTATCCATTTTGGGGTAGATTTGACATTCTGTGCCACCTATTGTCCATTTTTGACACTTACAAACACCCCTAGAAGCAAACTGTTTGCGTTGCTGTCGTGGGCGCATTTCAACACTCTGCGTTGCTCTTGTTGTCATCTTGGTGTCTGTTTTTAGCATCTGCCTCCATATTTGAACTGCTTGCCAGTGAAGCATTATCGTGAAAGTTTAGAAAATGAGTTCCTTTTAAGGAGAGCATGACTGAAGTTAATTTTGGAACTGTTCTGCAGTAATGCTTCCTTGTGACACTTTTAAATTTCTTAGCATCTGCTTCAATATCTACCAAGTTCTTTGATAGATATCCATGAAAGCAAAACTGGATATGATTGATGCACCACAGTATTCATAAGATGTAGCCTGCTTCCAAGCATCGCTGGTAAACAACACAACACCCACTTGGCGTTGGAATTGGATATTGTCTGATCCGTTACTAGCATGAAAAAAAAATCAGTTAAGAATGGTTTTTAAACCAAAAAAGTCCACCCACAATTACCATTTTTCTAACAACGATGAATTCAGCGTGACCTCACTATTCAAGTAAGTCAATCAGGTTTTGGTATTTTTCTGCAGATGCACAATGTATGCACTATTGGCATTGTTTATCTAAGGGAAAAGTGAGAAAATAACTAAGTGGGTGATGAGTGTTGAGCCGCGTGCTCCTGTACAGATTAGTCATGCAATTTTGTTCATGACGGATTACATAACGATAATGCTGTCACGAGTAGCTGTAGTCGTAAAGTTTGTCATTTGTGTTCCTAGTGTTGGAAGTCTGTACAACATATGTTGATTTTCAGATGGATCTGACTCATCGTTGAAATATTTCTAAAAATGATCACCCCTTGCTTCTTTATCATTTGCAATGCACGCAGTGGATTTCTTTCAGTCTCTGAAGAGACTAATTCCACTGCTATCACAGTCTTCAAAAGATCACTGATCTTCACAGAAGATCAAACACAGATGTATTTTCTCTGGATGTTTTTTCTAGAATCATGATGTCCTAGGTGAGTCCTTCCTTCAAGAACTTGGTTTTCCCCTCGAAGTTACAGACATTGTGAGAGGTCATGTGAATGCAAAGCGCTACCTGGTGTTTAAAGACAAAGACTACTACAACAGTGAGTGACTAAACTAAACATGAAACCCGGCATTCTTTTGATATGCGTCACAAGGCAGTATCTTTTAGGGCAACTTATAAACCCACATTCGTCGAAGAAGGGAAATTTTAATTTAGGTCACCCATTCTACTATAAGATTGATTTCGACTTATTCCTTACTCAGTAGAGAAGTGATTTCTGGGCCAAAGAACTCACAGTTTGTTATTGCTTGAGACTGCAGTCTGCACATAAGATGACGCGCCATGACAACCCAAATTGTACAGGCTATTCTCAAGCAATAACAAACTGTCAGTTCTTTAGAAGCTTTGAAATTACTTCCAACTTGACTAAAGGAAAAAAAGTGTTTCAAATTAAAAGTTTTTGTGTTGTCAGCTCCTGAACAGCTCCTGTGCACCACCTAACGTTTGAAAGGTCATTTCCTGTTATAATAATGGTTATAGATTGCTGGTTACTTAGTTTAGGATCAGTGGAGATGTCAGTTCGTTGTTTTGCTGAGGCTACTCTTGCCATATTTATTAACCTACATCAAGCAATAGCGAACTGCCAGGTCATCCCTAGCCCTGCAACTACCTGTATTTTAAGTAAGCAAGAATTCGAGGCTAATTTTTATGCGCCCATGTATTTATATGTGGACGCATTATGTCGTTATATATGTCCGTCCATCCGTGTGGCGTCTGCTGCTCTATCTCCAAAATGCCTTGACGTATGGTCATGAAATTTTGCGCATGTGTTTCTTCCATGGATGGGACAGCATGAGCGAACTTTCGGACGGATCCGACTACCATTGTGCCCCCTAGTGGCAATTTTAGTTTTTTACGTTTACCTCTGTATCTTCAGTCCTGAGCGAATTTTCATAAAATTTGGTATATAGGCATCTATTAGTGAGATCATGCTATCCTCCCGTTTTGAGATGGATTCGACGTAGTTTGCACCACCTAGTGGCCAGGTTTACTGTTTTCGAGTCTGTTTTTTTGCGTCCGCCGCTCTATCAACCAAACCGCTCAAAGGATGATTGTTAAAATTGGCATATATGTTCTTACTTTGAAGTGGATGGCTGACGATGATTTTCCGATGACTTTGACTACTGTGGCCGCACCTCCTAGTGGCATTTTTGTTTTTTTTTGTGCTCATAGCTGTATCTCCTAAACTGTTTGCAGCATCTTTACTTAGTTTAACAAGTATATTTATATGATTTTGACAACGGATGGCGACGACTTTCGGACGGATCTGACTACTGGTGTGCCCCCTAGCGGTCTGTATCTTCAACTGATTTTCATTAAGTTTTGAATATAGGCATCTATTGGTGAGACGACGCTATCATCCTGTTTTTGGATGGAATTGAGGTATTTTGCACCACCTGGTGGTCATTTTTGCTGTTTTCAAATCTTGTTTTTGGCGTCCACCCCTCGATCAATCAAATCATTCTAGGGATGGTTTTGAAAATTGGCGTATATGTATTCAGTGTGAAGAGGACGTTTGATGATGGTGATTGACTACTGTGGCGCCGCCTAGTGGTAGTTTTGTTTTGCGCCCATAGCTGTATCTCCAAAAAACCACTGCAGGATCTTTATTAAATTTAGTAAGTGAATTTATATGAAGATTACAGACCAAGACTTTCAGGCGCGGATCGAACGGACGCTGTGCCCACAAGTGGCACTTTCATTTTGTTGTGTTTTCCTTTGGTTCTCTGGGGTTCCTTGACAGGTTTTTATGAAATATGGCATGTTCCCATTTTTGGATGGATTGTACGTTTTTACGCCATCTAGTGGCCATTGTTATGATACAAATAAAAGTAAACCATTTGCGATGCAATCGTGGGCGCATTTCAACGCTCCGCGTTGCTCTTGTATAAGTTAAATTTGTTAAAAGTAAAACTAATGCTAAGCTATGATTAGGTGAAGTTGTCTGTTTTCTGCTATAATTCTTTGAAATTGTCCTTGTCCAGATTGATATTATTTATACAATTCAAACAGGCTGACTGGCCTAGCAATGAAATCAAGTTTTGTTCCTATGTATTTTTGTTAAGAAATTTGATAAAATAACATTTGCTGTTCTGCATGATCTTGCTGTAAATTGAAGCAGCCTGATTGTGTAGTTTTAACAACATGCAACTAAGAAAAAAGATCAACAAAATCAATTCTTGTGATGCGCTTATCATTAGCTTTGGTACCCAGAAATCTATCTCTGATCTGTTTTTAAGGGTTATCTGATGCCAGTAAGCGAACGTTGGTCCATCAGGGAGGACCCATGACTCCAGATGAGGCGGAGTCATTTGAGAGGTCACCCCGGTTCAAGGAGATCTTGCGTATGCGGCAATGGGATGAACGAGCCAAAGAAGTAGACATTGAACTAGACGGTCTGGGGAAGTTCAAGCAAATGTCTATAGACTATTTGACGGCACTAGAGGGCAGTTAAAGAAATGCTATGTAAAATAACAAATTCTGTAAAAATGCCTTCAATCAGCTGAACATTGTTCAAATATTTGAGTGCATCTTTACTACAATAGTGCAGTTTCATTCTGTTAAACGAGTCACGCACATCAGTTGGATGCACGAAATCCTTGAAATTCTTCCCTATATCGCCAGTTACTGTAACTACGGTAGACAATAAATTTTATTTTGAAATTTTGTTTTTAGCTCAAGGATTTTAGGAGTGTGCACTGTGTCATTGGTGCATAAAAAATTCATTCACTCACTGTACTTGCTAAACTCTGGCAAAATGACATTAATATTGTGTCCTTTTTGTTTTGCCATAGAATAAAATGCATTGGATTCATATTATAACACAATGACAATTCAGACAAAACTAATCTAATTGTTCGACAATGTCTGATCAAGTATAAAACACGATGCCAGGGACGGGTCTTATTTACCATGCTCTCAAGAATATAAAATTATTGTGGGTACTTGGACAAATTATAACTTTGTGTCACCTCCAGTTGCTATCATTGCAGTCTCCATGGATATTGCAATTTTTTGGGGTCCACCGTCCACGTCCTACCTGGTTCTAATGAGCCTGTATATTATGAAAATGCAGGTTCCAACTGTGGATTTAGTGTTCGGTTTTAAAAACTGAATGCAGTTAGTGTTTAGACCCATCAACAGTTGTGTAAGGTACCTGGGTAACTGCCAAACTCACACGCATAAGATGCTGCCATCAAAACACATTTAAGAGGAAAGAACAGAATAAACCCACAAGTCCCAATGTGTGAATTACCCATAATCCTGTTTTTCTAAATTAATCCATGCTACTGGTGTCAGTCACCGCATTTCACTTGGTGATCTAACGATCTTTTAGCCCTGTGGGTACCATAGGTGCATCGTGTAAAATTTTGTCTATCAAATTTGAACTGTGAAGGCAAGTTACCTCTTTGTCTGCTCAGGACACGTAAATTGAGAAATAAAAGGAAAATCAGTGCTAGTGTCACTGAACACTTCGAGTGTTTTAGTGAAATTTTTCAATCTTCATAGCGGGTGCTTTATATTAACCAAAATCGATGTGATGGGTGGCACTTAAAGCAACATCTTTGTTAACTGTTATTTTGGTACATGCTTTGTGGTGGAATCATTTTGTTTCATTTTTTAATGAGGAGTTTGGGTTACAAATTACACATGATGAAAGCATTGAGTGAACGGGTTGATTGTTTTAACGGGAAGATTGGTTGCTAACAACTACCCATTTTGAAGTTTGCAATTTTGGCTTGACCTATTTCCAAGAGTGCAACTCATGTTGAAAAGGCTTATGTCGAGTCAAGCCCACTTTCGGAGAAGTTTAGTGAAGGGACGTATCCAGACTTCGGTAACAACTGTCCACTTTTTCTTATAGTGCCACGTAAGTTTCATTTGTGCATCCAATTAAGTCATCGGTATGGCATTTTTGTGATAAAAATTTTGTGGCCATAAACGTGTAAGGGCTGTTCCAGTAAAATCCGTGTGGGAGGGGGGGACAGCAGTAGAAATAAAAATTCATGGGTGGTGGTCTTCAGAAAAAAACTCAAATTATGGGTGGTCGTTCCTGTAGGAAGTGATGCATTAAAAATGGGTGGTATTTTTTGACCTGTTAATGTTGACAAGTTGGTTACTTCAGCCCAACACATCTTCAAAGAAATCAAAACTCAAAAAAATGCAATTGGCATATATCCTAACTTATCCCAATACAAAAAAGCCCATATTGCCAGTGAACAGAGTGCAATATGTTCACTAAGCCATTAATCAAGTCATGGGCAACTTGATTTGAGCCAACTGTTTGTTTGCAGTCCTATTGAATTGAAAAGTTATGCAACACTAAACTGGTGTTAACACATATAAGAAAATTGATGACTTTTAAATACAAAGTATGAGGAGTAAGATAAACAAGTTCCAATATTCACTTGACATAGAAGTATAAAAAAGTTTGTGGAGACAGTTTGAGATTCATAGATCCTTATAATTGAAAAAATGTTCATTGAAATTATAGACACATGGTGAACAGAGACACCTGGTGGCTGCCAAAAGTATTGCTCACAGGCTATTTTAGTTTTTGACAATATTGGACAAGACAACTAGTTCCTGTCTGTCAATCATCTAAGTTCTTAACAGGTCCTCCTGGAAGCAATTTGTTTGCAAGTGTTGGATTTTATATTTTAACCTATTAAAAATAAATAAAAAATTATGGGTCATGGGTTGGAGAAATAAATGAAAAATATGGGCGGTGGGTACGAAATAAAAGTGCCTTCCCCCCTCTCATGCAGATTTTGCTGGAACAGCCCTAAGTAATTGTTCAGTTTGCATGTGTGTGTGTATGCGAGGCCTTCTTTGTTTCGTGGTATTGCATATAGTGAATCCTAGCCTTGTAAGGTCTTTGTTTGTATTGTGTAGCATTAACAATAAGGCAACTAGTTGCTTGGGGGTCTCATTTGCTCATCTTGATACCTTCGCAGGAAGTTGAAATTCTTTACTATTCTTGTTGTGTATTTAGACAAGCTGCATCACTTGCCTCTTATTTTGCCCAGGTAGTGATTTTACGTGCTGTAGGCACTAATGCTGGTCAAATGTGCTGGTGTCAAGACTGGACAAGTAGTACATTTTACCAAAACTTTGATACTTCAATCATCTTGATCATGTATATTGTTGTACGTATTGATACACTCTGATTTGACTTTCATCATCAAGCAGCCATTTAGTATAAAAAACAAGGTGATGATTCCATGTCATTTTATTAATAAAAATAAAACCATTTTTGGTACTAACATATACACTTCTTTCAGTAATTCTCTTTAATGGAATGAAACGATCCCTTATTTTGAAAGAAGAATGAAACCTATCGTTGTACTTACTATTTCTAAGAGACAGCCACTCAGCCTTTATTGTTAAGTGCCGTGATGGCTGAATGACAAGTGGTCACTACAATATTGATGAAACTCCTAACGAGGAAGAGGAGCAGAAAGTTATTGAGAATGCCATCAACATTAATGAACTGCTCTTTGTCAGTAAGCTCGAGTAATCAGTCCTTTTTCTTCTGCGTTTTTGGAGAGAAATAAGTTAAAATTGTCCTGGTTCTACGGGCTGGACTCTGAAAAAGAACAAAAGCAGATCATGAACCTAGATAAGACTTGGTTATTTAATTGTCGTGGTGCACACTTTTTCAAAGAATACATGTTTCCTTACATTCTGGTAGCCAAGCCCAATTATTAAGAGTTAACAAATTATTGGCAAAAATATCTTTATAACAAAGCCTGAAGAGTTACGAGGGAGAAAATCTGATTTCCTGACTGACAAATGACTTTTAGTACTGAAGCAATGCCCTGCATGTGCTGTTACTGTTTAAAGTAAACAGGTGCAGTAGTTCCTTTTAAATGTCATATTAACTTGAACACAATAGTTACCTCCAGGCTGGGCGATGCTGGTCGACTTCTGGATGACNTTAACAGGTCCTCCTGGAGGCAATTTGTTTGCAAGTGTTGGATTTTATATTTTAACCTAATAAAAATAATTAAAAAAATTATGGGTCATGGGTTGGAGAAATAAATGAAAAATATGGGCGGTGGGTACGAAATAAAAGTGCCTTCCCCCCCTCCCATACAGATTTTGCTGGAACAGCCCTAAGATGAAATAAGAAGCGAGTGATTTCAGCCAAGAATAGTGCCTTCATTCCAACCGCTGTATAACCATGGAAAACAAGACAACTTGTCACGGTTTGCTGTAAAATCCAATCAAGACATTTGAAACTCACCATTGTGTGAAATGGGGCGTCCCATGATAATTGCCGTATTAACTAAACAGTGCTCAACATACCTTCAAGGAAGTGCTCACTTACAGGGATTAAGACTTTGTGCTGATGGTGTACAGGAAATCATGGACAATGCCATGTGGTTATTGAATATTAAAGTCGTTTTACAAGCTTTCTCAAAAGTCATGTCGTCCTTTTTCTGGATGTATTGCCTTTCGGGTAAAATGCATTTTTGAATTTATAAGATAAATTTATACTAAATCAAAACTTCAAGTTTCGATGAATAACTTGTCCACACCTTTGAAAATTCCTAGCATTTGCAAGCCTGCTTTCAATGTATGCAAAAATGATTGGTATTCCAGTGCATGTCCGCTTATAGTTTTAGCATTAACAGTCATTTTACTGCAGACATGCCTTCAACCTAACCTTGAGCATTCTACTGCAGGGCCTTTAGGCAGCATCCCAGGAACCCCAGTGCAGACGAAAGCCTATCCTAGTATTGACATAGAGTCACTGATTCACTTCAACACCATGCTGGAGCATGTTCAGGTTAGTTCGGATCAGACCTAAGTCTACGCAGTATCGATAACAATGCCTGCTAGACCATGTCCTAGTTAGTCTAGTATTGACTGGCGTGGATTTGAGGTAACTGTCAACCTTTATAAAGTCCAATGTATCAATTGGTAAATAACCCTATGACTGTCCATCCTCAACACTTAGAACCTCACACAATTGGCAAATTACCCTTTGACTGTCCATCTTCAACCTTTAGAACCTCACACAATTGGCAAATTACCCTTTGACTGTCCATCTTCAACCTTTAGAACCTCACACAATTGCTTGCAACCACGCTGCCAGCATTTCTGTGGTATTTGTATTTTTCATTTAATATACACCTAGAAAGCCTGCAATATGGGCGACTTTGTGTTCAAACTGTAGCAGGGAACTGTGTCTCAAATTTTTAATTTACCCCCAAACAGCAATATCAGCTCTCAAAGTTCCATTTTAAAATAATTGTAGTCATAAGTTTCCATGTTTGACGTCGATGTCTTCATTGTCAAAAGGAATGTCATAAATGTGAGATGACAGGCTCACCTATAGATCCAAATTTAAGTGCAATGTTTCGTTCAAATCTGCTAAAAGGTCTGCAGGCTTGCCATGTACTCAACTAAAGTCGTCCACAGCAAATCACTTATTATTTCATGCATAAAAATATGTTTAAAAAACAGAAACACAAAGTTTGACAACGATGACTTTTTGTACACTAGGTGGCACTAATGACTAGAGGCTTTTTTAAAGCTTCAATTGTATTAGAGCAAAAATCTGCATTCTGCACGAGAGCATATGTGGACTAATGGTCCCTCTTGACTACCTTCATGCATGTATTTGTACACTAAAGATCACTGAAAAAAGTGGGGAGGTTAAAGCCCCCCATCCCCCCTGTGGTGCACAGTCCATATACCATGGGCTGTGCAGCACTGAAAAAAGTGGGGGGCTATAGCCCTTCCCCCAGCCCCCTATGGTACGCCGCCCATGAAGATAGGACCATTCTAACACAAATGCACCAACATATTAATAGCTAAATTTGACCAAGCTTGGTCAAGTGTAATAGTTCATCACCTTATTTCATGCTATGAACATTCCCACTAAATAAAATTGGTTCTAACCCCGGTGTTTAAGGTAAACGGCGGGGTATGGAAAATTGAACTAGACCGTATTTATCCACCTTGGCTGAGACGCGCTCGGCTCATGCTCAAAGGGATGCCGCCAAGCTGCTCTATTCATCGAGTCACGAGCGAGGATAATTGACTTCGCTCATGCGGATATGATCAGCTGATTACAGTCTAGCCTAACAACTGTACTTTTTATGGAGAGAATTTTACGTAGTTTTTACTGTAATATTTGAAAAGAGGAGCGAAAACAAATACGAATACAACTTTGAATTTTTCAAATCGGCCCAGGATAAGAGATTTTGCAACACAGAAACACTCACGATTACTTTCATTCGGCGCGCACGAATACAAAAATATAGGACCCAAGTTAGGATTGTATAAATGTAGAACTACTCCGTGTGTTATTTAGGTTTTGGAAAAAATGCATTTTAATACTCAAAATACGTTTTGTATAGCTATTACAAGCTCTAAAACGACTTTGTGTAATTTCATTGAGATCGTTCTTTGTCATCCGTCAAACCGGAAACTTCCGAGATGTGACTCTGCGAGCGCACTCACCTTGCACGTTACAGCCGTTTAAGTGAAAAACAATCTAGTAAACGCCATTTTCTTGCATAATCCTCCGCCTTTTGTAACAAAAAAGTCTATCGTCGATGACCCGCACACGCACGCTCACTCACTCTCATACGCAGACGACCTTCAAAACAAACGTCACGTGACAACAACATGTGTGTTCATCCAGAGATTTTTCTCGTGTTGTGGAGTACGATGTAGCGCACATTTGGACTTAATCGCAATTAATCTGGACTCCACAGGAACTTTAAAAATTGTAAAACATCAGGAAGATTTCAGGTAATTTGTTGAGTCGAAACTATATTTTTATTCAAGAGTACAAGTTTTCCTATTGACGATCGCGATTCAGCGACGCATCAGTCGGCAAGTTTTCGCCCTGTGATGAGCACAATTTTTTGAAAAATTATCGTAATTTAACAACGGAAGTTGATAGCAATGCACCACAATTTTGTAGAAAGGCTGTCATAGGCTACAAATACGTCACAGAGCGTAAATTTGATGAATCCTAGCTTCCGATTTTACCCGTTTGGGAAACCGGGTTTCAACTGCCGTAGGCTCACTACAATAAGCGTCCCCTCCCCGTGAAATGAATTTTTCTAAGCGTTTGTTTGAGCCAATACAGTATACAGCTTTCCACCAAGGCTAGGTGATGCAAGACATTATTACTTGTTCTTTGTTGCATTATAGTAACTGGTCTTGGCTAATTATCATTTTATGGCCTGGTCATCCATTCAGCCCAAAGTAGTTCCAGAGGTGGCTTATCAGCCAATTATTCACGCATGCTGACTCACAATAGAAGCCTGATAAGAGTGAAGGTGGATAAATGCGGTGCTCCTACAGTTTCTTGTTTTAGTGGATGTGTTCACGACATGTTGACATTTTTCTCTAAGCTTTCATGTCCTTGTTTTCGATTTTGATTAAATAGCTAGTGGCTACAGAGTCAGCCACAGTGGTCTTCACAGCAGAAAGTTCAAGCGCAATTGAAATAAAATTACAAAATTAATGTACGTATTCAAAAGACCATGTCCATGTGGGAGTTTGTATACCAATTCTTGAAATAGATGCCCTGAACCAGTTCCAAAAATCGAAATTGTCCTAATTTGCTTAAGAAATGACTAATCTCTCAATACTTCAAGTTCGTTACACACGTCAGGTTTTCACACTCGATGCAATTAACTATAACTCTATGCAAGAATGCCAAAATCACCACGACAAAATTCAAACAACTTGGTGCAGTGATTAGTCTAAACAGGTTGTGGAGAATGCCGAGCCAGAAATAAAATCGTTGGATTCTTTTCGTAATTAAAGGGATATTTAACCACCCATTTGTACATTAATTTTTTAGTTTCTCAAAGTTTGGCTATGGACTAGAGTATGATTATTATTGAAGTACATGGTTTGGCATTGTCTGGTAAATTATTTTTGAAAGTACGTTTGATGTCTTCAAGGCTAGCGTGTCTGTCTTCTACAGGGTGCAGTGATGACGTCCAAGGTGATGCCAATGGAGATGTTGGACATCAATAACGGAGGAGGCCAGGGATACGGCTTTATCTGCTACAGAATCAAGATTAAGCTGGGCTTCAAACTGGTGCTGACTGGAACTGTCAACGACAGAGCTGTGGTGAGTATCGTAGCCACTGGTGTATTCAGTGTCATGGTGATGCAGTTTGGGTATCACTTGGATGGCTAGGATGAGTGGAGGTCTACCAGTTGGTGTTTGCACCATTGTTACTTGCTCCCCTTCTGTCTCATGCTTTGTGAGATGGATCGATAACAGGTTGTGGTCCTCTAACTGTTAAGTGCAATGTTACAAGCTGCATGCTGGTACCTGGAGGTCAGCTAATTAATACGGCTTCAGATAGTGTTCGCAGATGTTCTAATTTGACAGCTGGTTGACTGATGTCACTTGGTTGTTTTTTTTTTTGGTGTTTTAATATCATGAAATTTTTTTGGTGTTTTAATGTGAAATTTGTGATTTTAAGCAGTTAAATTAAAAATAATGGATAATTTGCCTGGATTGTAATCAGGCATGTGTGAAAATCTATTGGTTGGTTCTAGATCTTACACAACCATGAGGAGGTGGGGGTAGTGAAGGTAGAAGATGGGGCTGGTGCCACATTCCAACTGAAACCAACCAAAGAGGTGAGTCGTGTTAGCAGACCAACAGCTGGTTATAAGAGATACCGTCTGAAAAGTGACTGCTAAGCTTCACGTTTTGTGATGGAACCCGTTGTTGGTCCATGTATGTGACTTGTCATGGTAGAGCAGTGGACCAAAAAATGTGGATTGCTTCGACATAGATTCATTGTGGAAAACTTGAATTATTTGTTTTTGAAATTTGCAACTTCGATTTGACTTAGTTATCACGACATGAGATTTAACATTAATTTCCTGTCTTCTCAACTACTGTCATTTTAGCAGCAAATTCATATCATTCAGACATGTGATTGATTTTAAAGATGAGATATGCTAGCATGATATATGAAGCTGCATGAAAGGCTGCAGAGCCATTAATGCGATTGTTGGTATCTCTGTCCTCTGATTGGCTTAAGCGCAGTATGATCATAGCTTCTGTTAAGATTAAATGTTGACCACCCTAGCTGTGGAATGTCAGACTTAAATTCTTGTCTCAAGGACGTCAAATGTCCCTGTTCACAATCTGACCAATCAGATGGATAAAAGTGTAGAGCCCTGACAGACAATGCGAATACATTAAAGCAGGCAATGACATCCGAATTTAAAAAGATATGAAACATCAGAGGAAAAAAGTATTAGTTGTATTATGGACCAATCTCTCGGGCGTCTCAGGCCATATTGGCCTGATATCACCCTCGAGATGGATCGATATTTGTACGTCATTTCTTAAAAAACACGTGGTCAGCACTTATTGTCTGCTATGCACACAGTACATTATGCTTCACTGTGGACTAAGTTGATGAGTAACCTGATCTATTCAACACGCACACACACGCTCACACGCACACTTGCACACACACACACACACACACACACACACACACACACATATTTTGAAAGTAGAAATAGAGCAGACTTAGATTGTGGATTTAATACCAATCTGCCATTGATTGGGTTCAATAACCATGTGTTTTTCCCAAAATTTTGCGGTAAAATAAATTCAGGTTCTTTCAATCATTGCAAAAACGTTATCGAGAATATTGACCAAATTTCAAAATTTAAAAATGGTATCATAATTTTATCATTTATTTTGGTTTTGCTTTTAATTAAGTTCCCTAAAAGCCATAATTTTGTGAAAAGCATTTTGCGAATGCGTTGTAGTATTAGTAATTTTCCTTTAAATTTCATCATTCATTTCTGAAATGTTCTTGAGTCATGCAAGGGTTACTCACAACTACAACACAGTAAGTTTGCACTTGTCAGATGTCCTTTGCAAACCACACTTTCCCCGAATATGCCCATTGCCTCAGAAGCAACCTGTCTATCACTGTTTGGCGTATACTGTACTCTAGAATTCTTCTCTGGTATCCCTGGTGTTGCATTGTATTTAAAGACGCTTTAGACAAATTGTACTCAATTCGCCTCTGGTGTCTCTAAATACCTGTGAATGTAAGGGGTTGGTTCTTGCCTTTCTGAAGAGTTGCCGACGTCTCAAGTGGGTACTTTGCCCTCACAGGTGCCATGTCGGGTGGGTGTTTCGGCTTCGTGGTATCATCGTTGGTGGATAAATGGAAGTAGTGATTACAGGGAAGAGGGTCTCATTTTTGGGTATTTTCTCAGGTACCCATTTTCAAATTTGCTGAAGTGTTGCTTTGATCTTGATTTTCTATGTGCAGTGACTCCCGCTAACCATCATGTGGAATGAATACCTGGGTCCCCCTTGGAAGGGTGTTTTTATTAATTTTGTGAACTGCTTTCTGAATTGCTTTTAACTTCCGCTACTTACCCTTTCAAGGCGAGCAGTGTGCTGGACATTCTTGTTGAGAACACAGGACGAGTTAATTATGCCTGGCAAGGCAATCCAGATTTAAGCCAACAACGTAAAGGTAGTGTCTTATGTCACTCTGGGTTTGGTAGAGGCATTGGTGTTTAGTTTTTTATAGTTTTGCTCAAGTGGTATCTCATTCTCTAAAGTATACATTGCCAGAGTGCATTTTAAACTTTTGTTTTATCTATCAGTGAGGTTTATTATGCCCAATGTGTAATGCTTTCTAGCAGTTATTTTCCATAATAAACATTACAAAATGAAACTCCTCTTCTCACAGTCGAGACATGCATGGCTTGCTGTTAATATTTTTTACCAATCAGCTATTATCAAACTGAATGTAATCAGCAGGCGACATCATCTACTTAACATATCCAATTTGACAAGTCGATCAATCAATCCATAGGTGGGGGTGGGGGCATAGGGGTCCACATAAGAACTTGAAGTAGAAAACATCAACAAACCATTTTTAGGGGCTAAGCTGTTGCTTTTTCTTTGAAAATTGCAATCATTCAGTTGGTGAATCATTCGGCTCTCAATCTATCAGTTTATGTAACGTCAAGGTAGTGTTCAGTAGCGCTAGGACCTCGCTAAAAAGCAAAACTTGGGGAGATTACACGAGATATTGCTGTGCATTTTAAAGGAGAGCACATGCTCTTGGCTAGATTTTAGCGAGGTCCTAGCATTACTGATCCCTTCCCAGTTTTACAAATCACAAAACACTAGCCATTAGGTTTACATATCACCCTGACTACGACACATACAAACTTCAAATCAATCGGTATTGTAGTAACTTGTTGCATGTTATCCAAAATTAACTGACACTGAGGAAGAATGAGTAGCCTTTAAAGGTGCACAGAGATTTGACATATCCACTGAGCGGGCTTTATAGGAGCTAAGGACTGGATTGCATGGAAAATAGCTTGCCTTTGCCTGGCTACTGAATGTTTGTGTTGCTATAGTGCAGTCCTTGTGTTGTGTGTTTAATACTAACACCATGACATCATTTTGTGTTACTCCACTTCACCAACAGCCTGTTAACACCTTGGACATTGTTGTGGAGAACATGGGTCGTGTTAACTATGCCATGTACCAAGATGCTGTCATGAACGAGCAGAGGAAAGGTAACAAACACTTGAGTGAAACACACCTCTGTTTAGTTGCTCTCAATCTCCAGACACCTTATAGTCGTGCTGTGTTACGTAATGTGCAAGATTTGGGAAGAGAAAACTTTGCTTTGGGATATGTACTGTGAATTTTAGACCTAGTTCAACCTTCCAGCCTTGACAGTGACAGCCCGTTGGCTTTTGTGTGCGAGTATGGTCTGGAGCCAACTCATAAAATATTCCCCTTCCGGACACGATTTTATGTGGTCACAGATCTCGTCGTTCTTGCAAGAAAATTGCTCCATGGAACGCACCCTTCCTTGTGCACTTACATCTCAGACTCGCAGTATCGGCACTCCCACATTTTAGACACCATAATACATTTCACATACCGTCCAGACTTTGAGCACGCTGACACTGTGCACACTGTTATACCCTTTACACCCTCATTAGGTGGGCATTTTCTTACATCCCAAAAGCCTCATCACACCCCATACACGCTAACAATATTGTGCAACTTACTATACAGTTACACCACTGATACCTGTGTGCTGCGTACATTAGGTTCTCAAATTGTGACCATTTTAATTCACACAATAGAAACGCAATAACTTGACGGTATCATATACATTTAAGATCAATGGACATAGGGCATTATACCTGGGTTGAATGCAAGAATTACTCTGACTTGTAACTACTTCACAGCGTTTGACAGTGACACTGAGCCATGTGTTCAAGATTGCATGCATTCCTTTCCATTTGCCCAGCTGGCTTTAGAACAAATGCATGCAACTACCATGCTTAGTCTTTGTGACTGTACTTCTGTGTGATTTCAGTTGTTGAAGTGTAATATTTTCCCCTATATTGTGTTCTTTGATGTATTTTTTGTTTTTGTCATCTATTAACTGTAATCTCGTGTGCTTGGATACTTATCATTTGTATGATAATGATTGATGTTTACTGTTTCCTGGTCGTCTGTGAAGTAACTGCCACTGTGTCTAACTGTAATCAGTTGCAGACTGCAATTTCATTGAGAATTCAGCAGCTTAATTTGTTGAAGAGTAAATTTGTCAATAAGCCTGCATTTGTTGGCTTTAGATATACGCGCTATAAGTAATTATTAAAATGATTAAGTATTTAAAATTTGGATATACTGGGGTGCATTTGATTCAATTTCATGGTATTTCTTTAATCATTCATCAGCTTATGTATACTGCTTTCAGGTCTTGACAAGCCAGTGACTCTAGATGGGCAGGTGCTGTCTGACTGGACCATCTATTCTCTAGAGTTCAAACCCGGTTATGTTCAAAAGCTTAGCAGTGCCAAGTGGTTACCTTTCACTAAAGTGGAGAATGCACCGTCTGAGCCAGCTGTCTACAAAGCGTGGATCAACATTCCATCCAGTCCTGGTCCGGATACATTCTTGGACATGCGGGTTTGTTTTGTTAAGCATCACGACTGCTACTCAGTTTTGCTGTATTACATTTCATTTGACTGTCAAATAGGAAGTTATTGGGAAATTCTGCCCCAAGAAATATTTTTCAGCAACATGTAAGAACCTGCCTGGCTTAACAGTTGGTTCCTTCGGAGTAAACATGTTATTGTGTAGCTCCAGTTCACGATAGGTATAAGGCAAAACATTTTCTAGTGAGCACTAAATCTTCGTGATCAAATCATCCATTGAATTCAAACAGTTGGCCTTCTTAGTCAGTCTGCCTTCTTGGGGCACGAGTATACCTTATGCTATTTTCAGCATCTTTTCATCATATTTTTACTTCACTATAAATTCTGTAGACTTTCTGCGAAAGGTTACAACATATTCCCTGGGTCACCTTAGAGAAAATTGAACTAGAGGGTAAAATTTTACAAGCGATATAAGTCAGCTCACTTGGCTCATGAATTGTGTAACCATGATCAACTCCCCATAACTCAATGTCTCCGAAACCATGCTTCTCGATGTCAATACCTTGCTGACAACTAATAATTTAATCAAAGAAAAGTAATTGTGATTTTCACCATATCAGCACAAATTGTGTCAAATCCTTGTTATTTAAAATGTCAATTTAGCAATCCTTAGCCTTCTCTTATGCTTCAAAAATTTACCACCTGCATTCTAAAAACTAAGATTTTGTGTGGTTCAGTAATCAAGATCTTGACATGTGCGTGATGCTGGCTGCTTCTGTCCAAAACTTGAACTGAATTCAATGTCAGTCAAGGCGGTTGGTTAGCTACTTGTTTATTCAGGGGAAATCGTTAGGGTGTTGATCAGGAGTACTGTCAATGGAGGATACACTGTCAAAACACTTGTTAGGCTGACTGCCATAGTTGCATACTGTACAAAGTGGTTACTGATCTTGGGTGGTAAATCCTGGCATTTTTAGATTCTATTTTGCACAGTAACTCTTCAACATGTTTGATCATTAACTTAAAGATGAAATGATATGCTGTTTTAGGAGTGGACCAAAGGAGTTGTGTTCTTGAATGGTTTCAACTTGGGCCGGTATTGGAACAAAGGTCCGCAGCAGACACTCTACATACCTGGTCCGTTGTTGAAAGCAGGAGCCAACCAGGTGAGTTATAGTGGACTAGATGTAGGCTCAAGAATATCAGACTTAACTCATCAAAGAATCGTTGATGATTTCATGAACAATTAGGGTGGGGGGACAACATGATTAATTTTCTTTGAATTAACAAGTGTTGCCATCAACACAGGTAGTTGCCTTGAATTGACAGTGTGCTTCATACCTCCATACTAAAGTAGTAGTGAGATTATGTTGTTGACTGCTTAATGGCATACTTTACACTGATGCTTTTAACCTACATTTCACACTGTTTAACTGGCTGAAAACAACAAAAATTTGAATCGGGCCTTTCACTCTGATAAATTGGTCTGGTAAACATTCCTTACCGTGATAGGATTCCATTTCCATTGCCAACTCAAGTCTTAAAGGTTGCATAAAATTTTAGGTTTGGTCAAACCAAAAGGTTCAAAAAACCTTCTAAGACATGTCATTCAAATTTTTACGGGCCACTGTAACCTTGCCCAACACAGACACATTGCTGGGCATATGGGGAGCCTAGTGTGTCCCGAGTGTGGTATTGACGTTGAAACCCCTAAACACCTGGTAGAGTCTTGCACAGCTTTTTACAGGGTAAGGAACAACCTACTGGATTGCACTGTTATGTGCCTACAACATATTGTGCATTTGGGAACAAATGGAAATATCTGTCCATTTTCTTAACGGAGACTGGCAGACTTGAAAACTTCCTTCACGAAGAATCATAATGGGGCTCTTGTGCTTTAGCTCAGGTGTTTTGTGCAATGGGCCCAACCATGAGGCCTGCACACGTCTGATGCACTGCAAATGACATCATGCCATCTGCACTGTTTTTTCAACCCAAATAAACTCTGAAGTGTATTCTCTAGTCGTTGATGTTTTTAGTGTAGTTGTTGGTTAGGATGATTATGAGGGTGATTTTATCAGAGTGGAAGACCTAATTTAATTTTGAAATTCATTTTAGCCAATTAAACGGAGCGAAATACCAACTTAAGATTAAAGAGAAATGAACAGCTGATTTTTTTGTGTATCAGTACTTTTTATGCTGCCTGTTGTAATCTGTTGTGCATGCGTGAAATTTAAGTTTTCACTGTGCTGTTTGTTTCAGTTTATTGTCTTTGAACTCCACAAGCCGGCTAAGACCCTCAAGTTTGTGGACAAACCAGTCCTGGGATAAGGAGCAGCTACACTCATTACAGCTTATTGTATAGTTATTGTACATCGTGATAAAGATGGTTGTTGATTTTAATTATTAATTTTTAGGGCACTCAATAGGCTTGTCACAAGTGTGTTGCATTTGTTATTTTTGAGTAAAGTCGTATTGTTTTGAAACACGAGCTCAAACGTCAATGCCAGGGTTTATGATTTTATATGGACATAGAACTCTTCAGGGTGCCACAGATACAGGTTTTCTTATCATATTAAGCTTTCGTTATCCCCAGCTTACTTTCAGTTGCCATTTTTGTTACTAAAAAGTTGAATTTACTTCCAGGCTTATTGCTAGCAGTGCCCAGTATATGTCGGGGCATTTAGAAACTTTAGCTGGTTCTCAAGTGAAATTTCCTATTCAAGGCATTCTTCTTAATAATGTAGCAAAAGAGGAACCTTGAAAATTAAGTTTGGTTAATTTTTGGGTGTCCACTTTCTGTCGTCAGACTATCGAAAAGGGTTCATCAGATGCACATTTTCCTAAATATGCACCCTCGGCTGAAAGTATTTTCCGGAAATTTCACCCTGTATAGACACACTGTGTTTAATTAGATAGGCCGATACGATAATATCTCAACAATTTTGGGAAAAAATAATTTGACCTTTGCATCTGGCTTTTAAAGTTGTTATGAATGCACACTTTCTCAAAACCTTGACGGTGGCTTTGGTAAACTTGAAATTAAAAGCATTCTAAAATACAAAATTAATGTACAGGTTTCCATAGCATCTTAAATAGGTGAGATTTTTTGTGAAAATCTTCGTTAGAATGTTTCAGTTGTAATTAGATTAAAATGTTTACTACCCCTGTCCACTGTTAAACTGTAACCGTCCTTTATCCAGTTTGACTGGTTTACATTGCCAACCTGTGGCTTATTTCTAGTTTTGATGAAACGCGAAATGTTCTCAATATCATTCCATTTTAGTGGTAAATATTAAGATGTTGTTGAGGTTGCTGTTATTTTCGCTTTAGCTTGTAATTTCTGACTGGTGACACTTTTTCCTGAATCCTTTATAGACAGTGGAATTAAAGCACTTATTACCTTTTAGAACATCACTCTGCAGTAACTGTGGAGTAAGTTTCCAAAATATGTACACCAAAATTTTCGCTCCATAATTTTGGCAATTTCAATAAGAGATTTATTCCTGACCGTTTTGCAAAAAAGTTTCTTATTGATCTTGAGACAAATTGAATACTCTAGCAAAGGTCTCTTTGAAGGCTTTTATTGCTGTCATGGCAATACATTCCTGCTACGAATCCTGGTCATGTTTGAGCAAAATCACAATGTAGCAGTGACATCTAGTGCCATAAAGTAAAACCCTAATGAATCTTGCTATAAGGTTCTCTTGTGTTGTGAAGAATATAAAATTGAATTTGTGGTGTTGATGATTTTGTTGTGACTGAGGGAATGAAAAATAAAGTGATGGCGTTTGCGTAATTTTATTTCATCATTGTAGAAAGTGAAAACGTTTTTACATTATTTTAAAAATTGACAGTGAGTGTGACGTAATCATTGTAACCTGCCGTGCACTGTACAACTTGCACGCAACTTTAACTTGTGCGGCAATGGGGGATCAATAACATTTCAGGTAATTAGTTTAACTAAATTCATATCAATGACAAAGAAACACTGGGCAGAAGTTGTTTTTGTGTGGTAGAACTATTTTTTTGCAATGTTGGTCTTTTGTAGAGAATTAGTGACGTCAGTCTGGAATAATGAAAATTAGCATTAACTCGTAAACAATGTAGCGTTATTAATATTTTTGTAATATTTACAATACGGGTAGCCGCATCAGTTCACACTGCTTTCCATGAGGGCACTCAGTAAAAACATACAAAGACAGTAAGACAAACAAACGGAATTACAAAATGAATGATTTAAATAAACAGTGAAGAATAAGAAATTAACATGGAAAGACTGATGAAACAAAATAAATAATAAAAATAATCAATAGAAGATACTAAAGAGTAATAGAACATGATTAAATAAAATATAAATATTTAATAAAACGGACAATAAATATTAAAATACAGTCATACATACACATACGGCACAGCTGGTAATACAAACAACAACGGATAAATGACAGAAATTAAAAAATAGTCTGGTCTACTACACAGAACACATCTACATGGAGTTAAATTGATTTGAAATTTTTTTAAAGCTTATCTAGGATGCTGCAGATTTAGCATACATGTAGGAAGGGAGAGTGTTCCATAAATAAGGCCCACTGGCCATGGGAGAAATGAAGACTTCCAAACCATCAAAAATTTTGTAGTTGACAGCACTTGGCGTCATTTTAAAACTAGGTAAATCACTTCATGCTAGTAAAAAGTTATTAAAAGACGCGAACAGATATTAAGTTATGGAACGTGAGTGCATGGCAATCTGTTGGGCAATCGGTAAGGTTAGAGTCTACCTTTATGAGAAAGAATGTTTTTCTCAGACACCATCAGTCACTGTTGCATTTGCTCAAAGCCAAATTTACTAATCAGAGGACTGAGGTGGACCATGTCCTTGCAACCGTTTTGCTTCAGAGTGGAATACATTAAGGGCGAGAGCAATGTTGGGGCAGATTTCCTCAGTCATTATGATTCATGGGTCATTTCACACCTGGCGGTCAAATGTCATGGATAAGCGTGCTATGAATTGAGCGGCAGTTTCCCCTTTTTCAATAGAAGATTGAAAAACCTTTTCCTACAACCGTCTTCGGTCAATACATTACTTTTCAACAAAGCTTCTTTAATTTTCTTAGTTGTCTACATTCTCAGTTGACATCCTCACTGGAGTGTCAAGTGCCTTCCATTGAAGGACACTCAAATTCATAGCCATCTCTTAGCTGCAGCCATTTGTGGCTGCATACTTCTCAAACCTTGAGAGGTATGAATCCATGTTGTCACAATTTTCATCAAAACACGGTAATTTTTAACCCCTCTGGACATGGTTTTCGCGGTTGCTGAACCCATTTCGATTCCAGCATTTTTAAGCCTATGCAACTCTACCTGTTGATTTAAGATATGATTTTCACGGGCCATTTCCTTTTCAAAGGTATCGCGAATGAGCTGGCGCTCATGACGCTAAAAAATTTCCCTTTGTTTTTGCTCGACATATTCCATTAAATCAGTTCTACTACAGTTTAACGTAAATATTGTGCACAAACGAAGAGTTAGCTTGGACAAACATTTAAAGCCGCAATACATTTTTTTCAACATTTATTGCAATAATAACAGAACAGTACCGTACAAAGACAGAAATCCCCAATGACACATTACACACACACATTTCATCGAGAACTCAATTTCACAAACTAAAAACACCAAATTTGTAGTTTCTTTTAAAATAGGAAAAAAGAGACCATCTTCGGAGAAATATGTCTCCTAATCCATTTTTACAATAATTATATTTTCTGAATGAGAAATTAATTTCTAATTCTTTTTTGAAAAGTGGAGGCTCTACTTTCAGCTTTCTACAGTATATAAAATTGGCTAAAAGAATTATCATGATGACAAAATTTTATAGTTTATATTTAACAAAGAAAGGGGACGCCAATTTTTTAAAAATTCTCTGGGCTTACCCGGTTTTGTGCTCTGATGTAAAAACCTTCACTTTTGCTACAGGCATATTTGCTTTACTAAAGCAACATCAAATAGTAACTTATCACATGACTGTTTGATTTGAAATTTGTTAAATCGCCTTTCCAGACAGCCATAATGCCCTGGCATCTAAACATAACGAGCAGCATGATGTACATTGTCTGAAGCAAACAATGAGCTGTCAGTTTTCTCAAAACTAAAAATCATGATAAGTGGACTAATTAGTTTTGACAGAAGGTGCAAGTTTCCTACAATGCCTGACTGTTCACTCAGGTAAATGTAGAGTTGTCCAAACCATTTTTTTACATGACACCCACAAGGTAAGAATATAGCACGTTTATGGTGTTGCCAAAACCACATTGTGCCAATCTTGAAAATATCGGAATTATGTGAATCGAACACAAGAACATTACAATTTCTGTAACATGCAGCGCATTATCTGGACAGAATATTGAAATGTTACAACAGCAACACAATCTGTTGACCATGCCGTTTCTGGCAATCAAGGCAGAGACTTGCGACATCTGGTAAGTGATTTAACTTGAAATGAATTACTTCCTTCTCAGTCTGGATTCAGCATTCTCCGTCTGCAATGAGAGTTTTTTTTAATAGAGGAACGTTACCTTTTCCATTTCTAGACATTTTGACTAATTTGGGATGCTTTACGTATCTAAAATTTTTTCAAGTGTGATGCTTTGTGTAAGTCGCACAAAACAAGCACATGAACACCTGTGTCACTATTGCATCAAATGGAAAATCATTATGTACCAGGGGAGATGGGAAATCAGTAGGCGTAGTGCCCATTGGGGACAATTATAACAAGAGCAATGCAGAGCGTTGAAATGCGCCCACAAATGCACTGTATACGGTATCCTAGGGTTGTTTATTGGTACCATAAAGTGGCCAGTAGAGGGCATATATGTAGTATGTTGTACTTTGCAAAATGGAAAGGCATGGTCATTGTCTCCTCAATAGGCTAGGGGCAAAATGTGAGTGATCTTCATAATACAAGCACATCCCATACATCAGTTGCTTAAAGCACCACAGAAACATAGAATTAAAAACAAATTTACCAACATACGAGATTACCACAGCATTAGAATGCCAGAAACAAATTTCTACTTGGAACTTTTCCTTCATAGTCACGAAGTAACACAAAGTATACACCTGAAGACCTATGAAAATACAGAGGTCAATGTAAAATACTAAAATTGCCACTAGAGGCAAATACTAAAATTGCCACTAGAGGCATACCGGTAGTCAGAATCATCCTAAAGTCGTCATCGTCCGTTGTCAACATCACATAAATACACTTGCTAAATTTAGTAAAGATCCTGCAAACGGTTTGGGAGATACAGCCATGGGCGCAAAAAAACAAAACTGCCACTAGGAGGCGCCACAGTAGTCCAAATCGTCTGAAAATCATTGTCAGCTGTCTTCCTTATAGTAAGCACATACACGCCAATTTTCACAATCATCCTTTGAGCGGTTTGGTTGATAGAGGGGTGGACGCAAAAATACAGACTCGAAAACAGTAAAAATGGCCACTAGGTGGCGCAAACTACGTCGAATCCATCTGAAAACAGTAGGATAGCGTCATCTCACTAATAGGTGCCTACATACCAAATTTCATGAAAATCCATTCAGGACTTTTGAAGATACAAAGGTAAGCGTAAAAAACTAAAATTGCCACTAGGGGGCACACCGGTAGTCGGATCCGTCCGAAAGTTCGCACATGCCGTCCCATTCATGAATGGAACATATGTGCTACAATTCCTGAATGTATGTCAAAGGGTTTTGGAGATAAAGCAGCGGACGCCGAATGGAGGCCGCCCGGACGGTTGGACAGAGATGACGACATAATGCGTCCACATATGTGGGCGCATAAAAATGGAAAAGTGAGAGCACAGAACTTGCAGCAGTTTTGAAAATCAACTGTACAACGTCGAAATTCAACAAAGGTCATGTTTCGATTCTGGCTAAATCTCAACAGGTGTCTCTTCAAGCATTATTTTATTAGGACCAAAGTTTGGATACTGCCAGAACAATTCTGGCCAAGATGTTTGTGAAAGGTTGACAGATGCATTGTGTCTAGCTTGAAAACTACTGTATTCGGACTGGCCGACACTAATTAGACAATGCTCTAGTTTGAGGAAAAGCTATTTAATAATTCAAGCAGCTCAACAAAATACTGGTTCAAAATACTTTTAATATAAAAGTGGCATTTTCGTCATTTAACTGGCTATAAATGAGTCTCTTAATACTCGTTACTGTGATAGGATTCTATTTCAGTTGTTAACAACTCAAGTCAAGGGCAATGCCTACACGGGCCAGTTTTTCATTCGCAATTTTAGGGTTGGCCATCCCCAATAAACTCCAAATCATTTTCTTGAGTTGCTAATGGTTTCAGTGCTCTTATTGGTGATAGAAATAGAAATCTATTACGGAAAAGAAAATTATGAGATTGATTACATGCAACAAAAAGGTCTAATTTAATTTTCATTTTTAGCGAGCTAAACAAGGTGAAATACAGCCTTAAATAAAATACACCAAATTCCCCAGTAACACATTCACAAAGGTGAATGTTCTCCTTTCATAACTAACATTGAACTGTTATAAAATTGAAAGACAACACTGGATTACAAGGGTAAGTCTTTGGGACAATAGCACATTTTTATTATCACACAAAAGTCATTAGTATGGGTGCACACAATTGTTTTTTATACCAAAGTGTATTTCTACCAGTTTCCATCAAATGCTACCTTGAAGGTAGACATCTGCATGGTTTGCACTGTGTAGAATCCTCACAGCAGCATTTGGTAAAGTTTCCAATTTTTTTAGAAATTAGTAATAGGTCTTTTAAAAATGACAATTTTGGCAATTGTTATACGTACGAAACAAGTGGAAAATTACTGCACAATCATGAAGTGCATTTTCCTATACGGTGTGGACCTCAGGTATCTTGTTTGTCAACTGAAGGTGAATGACTGAAAAACTACAGTTTTTACCAGGCATTAAAATGACGACCTCGCCATGGTGCAGTTAAGCAAACTAACTTCAAAACCCTACTGATTTCAGTGAGTTTTTACCATGTGTTCAATACTACCAAAGCACATAGCCTACAGCACACACGGTTCCCTATTGTTTTCAGTCAATAAAAACGCGTTGCAGCATAAAAATTACTCACAATACTTGGTTGGCTCGTTGCAGCTCTACTATTTTGGCTTCCGTTGTCTCCATCCACTTGCGGTATCTTTCCTGCCATTTGTTTTGCAACTACAATAGGAGAAACAATGCATTGTATTAAAAACGGTAGACACAGACCGCCACTGCCAGTGTTAATTATTGGACAAAACCACCGCGTAACCACATTGAGTGTAGTCATTTGAAAGCACAAACAAAGAATCAACAGAATTCAACAGCGACCAGTTTAAAAGATTTTTCTACAAGTTCAAAGTTTTCAGCACATTTCAAAGATCTTGTATTCTATATCTTAAGTTTGCTCTTACTGAATGGGTAAAAAACCATTCTCCTAAAATGGGATGCAGAAATTAAAATTGCTGCAAACTAGCGTTCCATCAATTGAGAGAATTTAAACTAAGCTTGACTTACCTCATGATTAAACTTCTCAACTTTGGCCCTACTCAGATGAGTAGCGGTTTCTGGACTTTTAATAAAAACCTGACAGTTCATTAATACCTGAGGCCACATGCAGTGCAAAAATGGACTGAGACAAGCTAGCTTGTTGAGACACTGGTCTAGAAATCGCCCCACTTTTATACACCCATTCGCTGAATCAAAATGGTGCTGACTGATTACAAATTTGTGGTTACCCTAAGTAGCTCCTATCTTAAGTCTCGTCCACACACAGCCTGCCATAGAACAACTTGCACTTAGTGCAACTTGCCCCACTTTATCCAAGAACTAGTGTAAGGCATAATATGTTGTCATTCTGTGTATGACAATGTACAGCTGATGCGATTACAATACACAAAAGAAGACCCATCTGAATGAAACTGCAGCAGATAATTATTTCTGCCTTACCCCAGGTTTGCAGCCACACAGCGATTAGAAGTGAAGTAAACTGCGCTAGTTTAAATTATAGCATCCACACAGCATTCAAACCTAGCGAGAACTCATACCTCATTCCAGGAGTAACATGTACTAAGGGTAAGTCTGCGTGTGGACGGCACTTTATTACAAAAAGGAAAGTAATGAGAGAAAGACGAGTCCACGGGTCTTGTGATTGTACCAAATGTTAAATGAACGTCTGAGACTACCACAGGAACATTTAAAATAGTATCACATTTCCACAGCAGCTATGATGCCCATCAGCACCCTTAAAAATCTGTCCCAAAGACAAATTCTTTGCGCATCATGTGAGCCTGTAACATTTCGTGAAACGTCACAAGATTTCGGATTCTGTCATAAAGAACGCAAAAAAGAGTCAGAAAAAACGTTATTGAAACTCACCCTTTGCTTAAAGTCCTCCTCAGCTTGTGACAACTCTGCCTCTCGAACTGTCCAATCACTGAGCAGAATGTCCACTTGTTGTTTGGCAGTTTCATTCTCTACCATCAGCTCTGTGTTGACAATCTCCATCTCCTTTACGCGACTATTCAGTAGCTCTAGAGTCTTCTCATGATCACAACTGGCCTGAAACAATGAAACACTACGTATGACAAGTTAATTAAATGGACATGAGCATACGTAAGCCCAGTTTGTGCCCGTATCCAAAATAATGGCTTTTTCATAGGAAAGATTTTGCTCGTGTTTTGCATATGCATGCACGTCATGTCTCTTCCTTTACAAGCACAGACATTAACCCCCTCTTATGTTAATGTCTTAAACTATTCTCAGTGCTAAATTGGAAGCATGAATGCATCTATCATTGTGTAACAGTTAAAGTAAATTTACACTCAAGGAATATTTTAAACAATGTTCTCTTGGTTTTGGGTGCATGCACCTATTTCTGGATATACGGTATGAAATGTTGTACAAAACTGTCTGAGGCCTGTTTTGGGAGAATCAGATATTAAGTATGGGTAGACAACAAAAGGATATTGAGTCATTTTAGTTATTTCAATCCAAATTGGTTCTGATGCCACTGTACAATCAGACAGCATCTCCAGAAATTCAACCAGGTAGTTTTTCAAGAGATGAACATAAGTACTACAAGAAATTCTTATGATTAAGAAAAGTTTAAAAGACCTCTAGCTCTCTCAAATGTATGTATCCATGCGAGATTCAGCTCAAACCAGTGTAGGTGGATTTATCCCACCCCTCCCTACTGGATAGCATGATAAAACAAAAACAAATAATACCACTGACATAAGTACCGCTTTTAGCAGTGACCCGGAATTTTTCCTTCAAAAATTGTGGCTGGGCTCCCATTTGAGACTACAGACTGAGAAACAGCTGTGTTATTGAGATTTTCGATAGGTAGTTGCCACGTGTTCAACTGCTCATAGCCATTCCACCAGTACCATGATATGAGTTGAATGCCCGTACACATCAACTCTACCTTACACACTCCACCAAGGATACTGCCCCGTTTCTTGGCATTCAACTTCAGTTCTAGACCTTTCAGTTGGGTGTGGAGCTCATCTATTCTCTTCTTTGCCTTCCCTTTGCTTTCGTCAAGTTTCTTAAGTTCCGTTTCCAAGAACTTCTCCCTTTGACACAGCTCCGTCATTGCATCCTCAGACTCTCTGTTTTGCTGGACAATAGCAACACATGTTCTTTACTGGCTCACAAACATAGTTAGTAGTAGTATAATACACTTTATTCACATTAAGACAAAAAATACACTTGATGCAGATTTACGCTTATGGAGACTCCGTGAAGGACCCGAAAGGTCCGCTGACCACGGAGCCACCAGAGAATAAAAAATACATTGTGTTACAGATAATCAGAATTACAAAAATTAAGTGATTATGTAATTTAAAACTACTTGTGAAAAGACTAGGAGAGATTATCGAAGATAGTTACACATCTCATCCCTACATAAGACCATCAAACTATACCAACAAATTAAGCTTATCCTTAATTTTTATAGTTTCCAATATATTTGACTAAATAGACAGACTTGTAGATAAGCCCCTACATATCCTTACACAAACCAGAAATTTTCTGATGTGGGAAAGGTATGGCAAACTAAACAGACAAAAATATGGCTAGTGAAAATTCCAGAAGTACACTTCAATATAATTTTCTCTCAGTTCAAAATATTTATCACAGCTTAGAAGGAAATGATACTCGTCTTCTACAACATTGGGGCAGAAGGGACACACTCTGTTTGCCCTATCCAAATTCAAGAGCCTGCCTACTTCAATCACAAGACTGTGGCTGGAGCAATGAAAACGTACCATGACATAATTTGTGCATGGGTATACTCAAACTTAAAAAAATTTCCAATTTGAATTCCTTTTTAAATTCATTATAAATAGTTACAATTTAATACACAGTTTAGGATTTCTCTCAACATTTTGTCTCTATCCCTGCAAATAACAATTCCTTATTCACTGCCTAAAAACTAGCAGAAAAGTATTTTCACACACAACGCCTTGATTTAACCAAACTTCGTGGAATCCATAATTCGACAATATAAGTCTAACTGATGTGGCCCAATTTCGGGAAGCCAGTAACCCCAAATAGTAACCCCATTCATTGGAAAAACAAAGCCCTGTCACTTCATAAAACAAGTACCTAACTTTCTTAGCCAAAGGTTTGTGTTAGAGGTAGGTTGTATTTTCTTCAACCAATTCAACATTATGGTACATATTTTGCCGACGTTAAATTTTCCCTAAAACCTCTCTGCCAGGGACAGAAGGGAAGGCCAAGGAGGATGTCAAAATGGGCAGTTCTTAGAAGCATCCAGCAGCATACCACTCATTAACTTACCTTTCTCAACTCGTCACAGTCGTCATCAAACTGTTTTTGTAGCTGTTCCATTTCTTGTCGATGTCTAGCCTCAAGGTCTTCTAACTCCTTTTGTAATTGGGGATCAACTTCTTGACTTGCCCTGTGACTGCAAAAACAGTGTGGAATCAACATCTTGAGTTAACCTGTGCCTGCAGTATACAGAGTTATGGAGTCAGTGTCATGACTTGACTAGTTACAGCAATATACAGGTGAAGTCAATGTCATGAATTGACTGGTGGCAACAATATACAGATAGAGTCAATGTCATGAATTGTCTAGTTACAACAATATACAGATGCAGTCAATGTCATGAATTAACTAGTTACAACAATATACAGATGGAGTCAATGTCAAGAATTGTAGTCAACGTCATAAGTTGGATCACATACACAAAGCCTATGTTGTGACTTGGCTGGTTACTACAATGATGGAGTCAACATCATGACTTCATTATAGTCACTATAGTACACAGAATGAGCAACATCATCATTTCAACTCTTATGCACTTGATGGAGGTGCCATTACGACATGACTGTGCTTTGCCTAATTGTGACAACTTTGTGCTTTTGTCAAATCAGTTTGGATTAGCACACAGCTTGAACCTATGTTGTGTTACTTGACTTGAGTTCAAATTCAGGCATTCAACTATAGCGGATAATTTGTATTATGCAAATAGTACAATTTACTATGTTTTTCTAGCAAGTGCAAACTACTGTGCACCTTATATTGTTACGAACATTGGTGGATGAAAAGCTAAAGGCATCTCACTTCATAAAGATAAGGGACAAGATTCACCCACATAGTAATAGGTGCCTACATTCACCAAGTCAGTCTGTAATTGAGTTTGTGTATTCTGCTGATTAGCCTATCATAAAGCAGAAAACAGTATTCATTTCAACAGAAGTCAAACATGTCCAGCTAAGCTCAGCATGAACCATGGATAATGAGGTGCATGAATCTTGCTCTAAGATTCGTCACCAGAGAGCGCAATGGTATAGATACTAACCTGGGCAATCAAAATCCAGAATCTGATGCGTTACCACCTACTTCGACATTTAATCAATTAAAAACCGAGTAGACCATTACTACACAAGACTGTCTGATGAAAATCTCTAAAATTTGTAGTTATTTGACAATTGACGTGCGGGTAAGCTCCTGTTAAGTTATACAACATGAAGGGATCCAGTACAATGGCCATTATAGCAATGTAAAACATGGCTGAAAGCAAGACTTTGGCCCCATATAGATACTCTGGTGTACGCCTGTCTACATATTAAGTGATCGAGTCCATTCAGCCAAACACGGGTTGCATTCAGTAGACCTCAAAACATAAGCTTGTATTTGCGTAAAAATGTTCACTTATGATATGAAAACAGTGATGAGTCCAATCTCACGATTCAACACTAACTTCAACTTCATCCACCGATCACTTCAGTGGCAGAAATTTGCTAAGATAGCGTGGTAAATTCCTGAGCTTTATTATTGCAAAACACTTACATGATGATATTTTGCAAGGTCTTGCATGACCTTGCTTTTCTCACAAGAAACATTGTCTAGAGAATGGTCTCCATCTTACTCACTCTTCAAGTCCCCGCACTTCAATAACACTCTTCTGAGTTTTGTAGGACAACTTGTTCTGTTCATGTCTCAACTTCTCTATTTCGTCTTTAATAGCCTTCTTCTCTTTCTCCAACTGGAAACATTACACTACCTGTTATTAAGGCAATTCTGAATGCTACTCAAATGTGACTGCCATTAGAAACCACCAACTTTAATGCGGACTAATTAATGTTGTAAATCTAACAATCTGATAGCATGCTATATGTTAAAACTGTCAAATTAGACGGAATGCGAGACTCGAGTATTTTCCTCGTCTTGGGTCATGGTAAAGCTATCTCAACATGTTTTTGTAAATTACCTTAAGTTTTTTCTGTCCCAGTTGTTTTCACCAACAAAAATTACCTTGGCATCAACTCCACCACCTTGACCCTAACACGTGACAATATAATGTGTGCTATCGTGTTCTTTTTTTTACAACATGTTGACTTTTCAAAGTAAAATGTCGCTTGGACTATTTGCATATCCAAATGCAAAATAGGTCACATATTATATCAGGAGGACATTGCCATGTAGCCTACTAGTAGGCAGAGTATGGCACCATCTAGCATGCGATAGGGTCATTCTAACTCAATCAGTAAGACCTTTTCATTTCATTAAGAATACAAAATGGCAAATAAATTGGTCATTAACTCTCCACCATTCTACATATTCCACCTTGTCCCCATTTTTTTAATATTTTTGTTTAGCTCTAGCATGATAATTACATGTGACATAAAACAATACAGTATACATCGTTTACAAAGAATAACATTAAATCACTAGTCAACAAGTACCATATTTTCTTCAGGATATAATTTAATAAAGTTTATGAATATTTGGAAATTGAGATTTATGTAACAAACTTTTGGCTAAATATGAAATTTTTTGCTAGCATGATCAACAGATTAATGTTGCAATTTTACCATTGAATGTTTCCCAAAAAACCACAAAACACTGTTATTTTGTCCACGTGAAAATTTACATGATATGTTTGTTTTAACCACTCAACAAACATGTGCCAGAAACCAGAGACAAGACGAAATTCCCAAAAGAGATGGAGAAAAGTTTCACTGTGTTCACCACAGAAAGAGCATAAATCACTTGTTTTTATTTTAATTTTATGCAAATAATTATTCGTTGGCAATTTTCTGTGAATTAAGCGGTATCGAAATCAACGCAATTTTGTATCTTTTGTACAATTGAAGGGGAGTTTATTTACTTTTCTCCACCATGTATCAGAGACACTAAAATTTAGATTATTTATAACACCGTTTATATCTATCTCAGATGACCACTTGTTTTTATACTTACAAGCTGTCTGAAGTGACTGTACTAAGGTGTCATAAATATTTATCCTGGCCTTGTGATTTATTATGCAAAATTTTGTAAATATAACTTGGAAAATTTGGTAAAAAGATATTGTCTTGTCTATTTTTAGACCCCTGTATGCTGCAAAGGTTGCACTTCTTAATGGTGACACTAGAATTCTATGGATTACTACTGTCACCATTAACCTTAACTGCATTCAACCAAAAAGTCAAATGTAACAAATGTCATTCAAAATTTGACAAATCGGAATGCCTCATTTACTGTATACTGAAAGTTGGTTTCGCAAAATGTGCCCATTGGGTGAAAATAGTCTAGTGTGAATTTAGACTTTTGTGGATATGCTGTAATTTACTCTAAGCACAATTGTCTTCCAACGGATATTAGACAGATTTAAATTAGGAAGTGTCATAGCTTCCCAGCCTCAGCTGAGTTGATCCTAATTACCAAACATACAAGACAGCTTACAAAGTTTTACTGACCTCAGCAATTTTCTCTCTGAGCACAACATTTTCTTCTGCATACGATGGCATGATGGATGGGGATCACTTAATTCTGTGAACACACAACCCTTAAAGAGAAACAACTTTCTTTTGCAGAATTTTGTAAAAGGTAAGAGGTTACAATCCCACAAAAGGAACTTATAACAACCTGACTTTGATTGTTTAATTGATGTGAGGCATAACTCGCCGAAAAGCTTCCGGTGTACATGAAGCGCCTATGCTTCACCGTCTCCGACTATTCAGCCAGTCAGCCAGCTACTTAGGCAATGACCATCGCCTCTGTTGGCCCGAAGCAGAGGCGATGTAGAGGCTATAGGCGCTCTGTACGCCGGAANCCCCCCCCAAAATTCTCCCAGATTCCACTTGGCAGTTGGGGGTGCAAATATCTGACGGTCGAAATCCTGCCTACAAGTCTGCCCTGACCTCCCTAACTCAAAATAATGGATCCGCCCTAGATTTTACATGCATAACATTCCCGGTAAATGGGTTATGTCTGGATTGTTAAGAAGCTATAACATACTGTTATGTTTGATAATTTTTCATCATTTTTTTCAGGTATTTATTAATTTGGCGGAGTACTTGGAAGTAATAGACATCCAAATATACACATTGAAACAAGCACCACGGTTGTGGTATTGGGCTGTCTACACCCACATTGCAGGAAGAGCTTCATGTTAGCAATATTTAGTTAAAAATAGTGCTGCTGTCTGGGTTTGAATTTGAAACTATATGAAAACTGTCCTTGGTTTAGGCAATGCACTTGTAAGATTTAACAAGCAAACAGATTATTGTAGCCATTTTTTCTTGCCAATGTAAAGCTTCTTGGATTTGGTACGAGTTTCAAAATGTGTATGAGAAAGTATGCATGTAAGATTAACTTTCCGTTCTAACCCTGGTTGTGCATGGTGAATGTCCATGGAACATTAGCAAGGAAATAATTCAGGGCTATGTTTTTACAGTGATATATATTTATGGAAGAATACACAGAACAAACAAAGAAATAAAGACAAACCCAGAAATCGCGAAGCATTATATCTGGGATGTAAACAATTTAGAAGTGAAACTAATATACATAGATGTATATACATTTAAGTAGTATATAATATAAGTATTCCAATACTTAGATATGCTGTTACGAATATATAAAAACAAAAATATTTACAGATTCATGCATGGAAATCAGTAACAACAATATTAATGAACGGTACATAAAAATTTACTAACTTTGCTTAGGAGGAATTCATTGAGAACTACGTCAAGGTTAGGACTACTATTCAATAATAATGTAACTCTAGTAGGGATATTATTACAAGAATTGAGAGCGTTAAGAATTGATTGGTTTCCATTAAGTGGACGAAAGAATGAGTCTCTCAGGTATTCGATGAGGAGACATTTGAAGAACATATGAGGATAAGATTGATGGTCACCACATTTACAGTTTGGAGAGACATTACTTAAAAGTTATGCCTGAACTTGTCAGAGTTGAGGACAAGACCACATCTTCATCTGGACAATGCTATTTCGTTATCGCAAGGAAAAGAGAATTGAGTCAAGGGTGTTGAGTTATCAAAATTATAAAAAGCAGGTCTAAAATTATTTGTTATACTCGTAAAAGAGTTGCTTTTCTTAACAGAGACAGGAAGATAATTCTAGTTGTTGATTCACATCATGACTGTAGACCTTCTGAATTCCGGACTGAACGACGGAGGAATTGCATATGGGGTGGAGGATCTAAAATCACTACGGTGGCCTTATCTAGTGTAAAGATCAAACATTTTTTGACAGATACGTTGTTGACATTGTTTATTACTCTGAAAGTGAGTGTGGTCTTGTGAAGATTGTGTCGGGTAGACAGTTTGGGCCACTTGAGACTATTCAAAATCTTAACACTATTGGATCCCATGTAAGCTCCGGTTATGAGTAAGGCAGCTTGATACTGTAACTTCTCCAGTATTACACGCTTCAAAACATTAATTCTTAGAACTGACACAGGTTTTCTACCCACACTATCATTTATGAAGTACAAGCGCATGGTCTGATCCCTTCATTGAACAATTGGCTACAGAAGGCCTTAAAAGAGTATTCGTTGACATCAGGAATGTATATTTCCAAATGAAACCTCTAAAATGCGATCAAGCTGACATACACAGTTTACAGAGCTATTAAGTCCTTTAGCTACATGTAAGTAGCCATTAATATAACTGTCCTGTACTGTGCTGCAGTTGGGCACGACCAGCACAAAATGACAAGCGCCGCACACCTCCGGGCCAAGCTCTCAGACCTTGTGAGAACCTTAGCTGATTATAGACGAAGAGCTGACCGCATGTACATGGGACACTGATATTCGGCCACATTTGGGCGGAACAACCAGTATTAACATACGGATCCTGTGCAAAGGCTGCCCATAACATAATAAGGTATATCATGCTAAGAACTGATTGGCTAATTTAACCCACGGGAGCGATATCCGCACTAGGCAATGACCATCGCCTCTGTTGGCCCGAAGCAGAGGCGATGTAGAGGCTATAGGCGCTCTGTACGCCGGAAGCTTTTCGGCGAATTATGCCTCGCACCGACTAAACCATCAAAGTCACGTTGTTACAACTACCTTTTGCGCATAGAAGAACACCTTAGGAGGTTGTCGGTGTGTTTAATTCCTTTCAACTCGAACAAATACTCCCGTTATGAAAGTTTTTCTTTGAGCAGTCCCTATTTCAGTTCCCAAAATCGTGAACTCAACTTTTTCATTTTTTTAACCAGGCCGAAGGTCAGAAGTTGCGGACCTACCGGCGAACTTTGAAAGCTGAAGTTCCCGCCCTTCGCGTACGTGCTGCCGGGAACCAGCCGTGCATTTGCCGTGTTGTTAAACATTAAAATGTCAAATATGTGCAAAAAGACTATTAAATGTCATATCAACAGCATTTGTTTTTATCAAATACAAACAATGATTCATTGAAATACAATCAGTTTCAAGTAACGCCAATTAAAGACAAGTATAAGTGGTGGCATTTTGGAAACGAACATTTGACTGCCAAGACCGCAATGGCTCACCTTTGGCCTATTTAAAGATTGAGGTCATGAATTGGAGCGTGCGCAGTATAAAAAAGTTGAGTTCACGATTTTGGGAACTGAAATAGGGACTGCTCGAAGAAAAAGTTTCATAACGGCAGTATTTGTTCGAGTTGGAAGGAATTAAACACATCGACAACCTCCTAAGGTGTTCCTCTATGCGCAAAAGGTATTTGTAACAACGTGACTTTGATGGTTTAGTCGGTGCGAGGCATAATTCGCCGAAAAGCTTCCGGCGTACAGAGTGCCTATAGCCTCTACATCGCCTCTGCTTCGGGCCAACAGAGGCGATGGTCATTGCCTACTACTGAGCTAGAGACAATGGTCACTGTCTATGATCGACGTAGAAGGGTGTTAGACTCTTGTTTCTCAGATGTTATACCACACTCAGTGCTGATAAATTTCAGGGCAAAATCCATGCATCGCATTATCCATAGCTCCTCTTACACCCTGCATCAGAGAGCCATAAGCCACAGTCATAGACGAGTAACTATGTCTATCTATGGCTATGGCATGGCAAATGACATAAACTTTTTCCAGCCCCAGGCCCAGGCAGTAGGCTAGCTGGCTAACTTAAACTAAGTTTGCCTACTTCTGAGGTCTTCTTGCGAGCTCCGCAATGTCTTTCGCAATAAAATCTTACGTACATTCAACAAGGTATCGATAGTCTACTTACCTTGAGACGGAAGTCACTAAAATAATGATAGTCACGAATGGTCGCACACACCAGCGTCCTTGGAGGCAAATTCCTTCCCAGAGTTCCACAACGTCCGGTTCAACTCCGAATCCCCGGATAGAGCTCAATAATGCTAGGACCTTGCTAGAAAGCAAGACCTCGCGAGATTATACGAGATATTGCTGTGAACTTTAAAATAGAGCACGTGATTTTTGCGAAGTCCTGCAACTAGGTTAGACCGGGGCCCGGTCTCCAATCTCCGTACTCAGACTCATACTCATACTCGAGATTTCATACTCAAAATCGTGCTCACTGGNTTAAACTGTTTTCGAGTACGGATCGTGTATTGGTTATGGGGTAGGTACTTCTTGGATCCTTATAACATCTTCTAACCATGTAATAAGGGTTAGCAACGCGTGAGACAAGGACTTTAATTCCTTTCAACTCGAACAAATACTCTCGTTATGAAACTTTTTCTTCGAGCAGTCCCTATTTCAGTTCCCAAAATCGTGAAATCAACTTTTTCATTTTTTTAACCAGGCCGAAGGTTAGAAGTTGTGGACCTACCGGCGAACTTTGAAAGCTGAAGTTCCCGCCCTTCGCGTACGTGCTGCCGGGAACCAGCCGTGCATTTGCCGCGTTGTTAAACATTAAAATGTCAAATATGTGCAAAAAGACTATTAAATGTCATATCAACAGCATTTATTTTTATCAACTTAAAATGCAATCAATGATTCATTGAAATACAATCAGTTTCAAGTAACGCCAATTAAAGACAAGTATAAGTGGTGGCATTTTGGAAATGAACATTTGACTGACAAGACCGCAATGGCTCACCTTTGGTCTACTTAAAGATTGAGGTCATGAATTGGAGCGTGCGCAGTATAAAAATGGTGAGTTCACGATTTTGGGAACTGAAATAGGNGCCAATTAAAGACAAGTATAAGTGGTGGCATTTTGGAAACGAACATTTGACTGCCAAGACCGCAATGGCTCACCTTTAGCCTATTTAAAGATTGAGGTCATGAATTGGAGCGTGCGCAGTATAAAAAAGTTGAGTTCACGATTTTGGGAACTGAAATAGGGACTGCTCGAAGAAAAAGTTTCATAACGGGAGTATTTGTTCGAGTTGAAAGGAATTAAACATACCGACAACCTCCTAAGGTGTTCCTCTATGCGCAAAAGGTAGTTGTAACAACGTGACTTTGGTGGTTTAGTCGGTGCGAGGCATAATTCGCCGAAAAGCTTCCGGCGTACAGAGCGCCTATAGCCTCTACATCGCCTCTGCTTCGGGCCAACAGAGGCGATGGTCATTGCCTATATCCGCACAAACTTACCTCTTAACAAAAGAAAGCACACCATTAAAGTCCTTCTCTCACGCGTTGTTAACACTTATTACATGGTTAGAAGATGTTATAAGGATCCAAAAAGTACCTACCCCATAACTAATACACGATCCGTACTCGAAAGCAGTTTAAATGAACGCGCCACTCACGATTCGCACCCGAAGAAACACCGCCATTTTGAANGAGATACGGTAAGAGGACTTATTTTTTTAGATTTGCTGCGTTTCTTGGTTCCCATTCGATATTTTGTTCTCTCGCTCGTATTTATTTTCGAGTACGATTTCAAGCACACTGCCATACCAAACTTGAAATTTGAGCATAGACTCCGAATTTTTACTCAAAATCGTACTCGAAATATAGATGAGATACACTGCAGTTCGAGTACACTCGAAAACTGAGTACGTGCTCGAAATTTCGAGTACAGATTTTTCGAGTATGACATTGAATACACCAAAGCTGAGTCTGTACTCGAGTTGAGTATGAAGTGTGAGTTTGAGCATGATTCGAGTCTGAGTACGGAGATTGGAGACCGGGCCCGGGTCTTTGCGTTACTGAACTCTACGCTGTGTACAAGTTCGCAAACGCGACCTCGGGCCTCTCGTGACTATTTAAGTTCCCTTGCTACGTGGTATCGGAGCTGGTCCGACAGGATTAAACTATTCGAACGGGTGGTAAAACGTAACCGAGCTGAGTTATCTGAAACATGCAATGAACTCAAGATTTGATTGATTATTTTCATATTGCAAATGAGACCTACTGAGTCATCCGACTAGACATTAGCCACTTTGCAGCGCACAGATTATTTCTCGCCGAATATCGTGTCAAATATAATCGTTATTTGAACCAGTTGAGGCTTGACATACATGTACTTTATTGACAGAGATTTTTGTCAAGAAAAGCCGCGGACGACGCCGGGAAGGACGGATCTCATTTTCAAATTAAAATACGTCACATATGTCATACCTCAGTCGTTAGCTTGTTAAACGTGGCGACTGTAAAAAGTTATTGAGACACTGGGAGGCGGTGGCTTTTGTTTGCATTCGTTTGTTCGTGTGTCAGTGGTTACATATTTCTGTGAAATTTACTGCCACAAAAACTTTTCGCAACTCCGCCGTTCAAATTAGATAAGAGTCATATTCAATATCATTACAAACCCCTTCATCAGTTCTTATGGTTATACAGGAGGCAAACAATAAATACGGTAATATAAAACCACATTTCGCATACCTGACAAGTTTAAAAATCATTTTTCAATTCTAAAAACCAATAATGTTACCAAACTTCGAAAATGATAAGATGTAATAGCAGGAAACTGAACGAGGATGCTTTGTAAATAACTAACTAGCAGGTAAATAATTTCGATTCAAATCATTTCTACCCTATCCAGACAAATATTTTAGAATATGGATCCCTCGCAGTCATTGCTGTTAGACATTCATTCAAAATTAAACATCTTAATCTGTTACTTGGACCTTTGGTGCCTTTTGATACGTTTCTTTAATAAAAATTCAGACGAGGCCAGTGACATTTACAAAAATGTGATGAATTACTCCAACTACTTACTCAAAATTTGCAGACAAAGGCTTTTGAGTTTCTGAAAAAAATAATAAACGAGCAAACATCTATTCGGTGTAGCATTGAAGTGTACTGTGGATAGATCACTACACAGGTTGCGTTGTAAGACTTTCCATTATGAAATTAAAAGTTACTGATCATCCTGATACATGAGGTGCATGCTACCCTAAACAAGAGACATTGGAACACATTTTTTCCATTCTTAGGTTACTAAAGAAAGTTGAATTTGGAAAATAACAATGCTCACGACTAAGAGACAATGTTGTTTTGACCACCGTTGCATAGTTGCCAACATTTGAGAGAGAGAGAAAAAATAGGACAACCGAATTGAAAAGCGGGGTTTCCGGATAAAAAGCAGGACATCTGAGGGGAAATGTTCGCTGCACCACATAAAAACTTCAAGACAGCATTTTTTTGTAGAACGGGAGACGTACAGTACATGTAACACTCAAAAGTACCGACGGGTATTTTTGATTTTTTGGGTCAAATGAGAAATTGCTGGTCACCGGTGCCTCAAAATCCCATAAAACCACCGTTTTGTCTTTTTCGTCGAACGGGAAAATAAGGTTATGCCTCGTGGGAATTCACAATAGTATGATTTCAATTTGTCAAACAGCGGGACATTTTGATAGTGTGGAGGGATGGCGGCAAAAAAGGAAAATAATGACATAGGCCGCCAAGAATGGGATAATCGGCAACTACAGTGTACGCTGTCAGCAACACAAAGTATTACATTGGATTCTTTTACAAAATTAAATTTTCATTTGGTAAATTTCATTTCACGGCAAATACTATAGATAACATTCACTGCTCAGAAATTTTCAGTTTTACGAATTTGTACAAATGGACCATTATAGAAACAATTGAAAACAGTAAAAATGTTTACACATACCTGAAAAACTCTTAGGCAAAATCATACCTAAAAACTCGCCGGCCAGTTATCCCACAAGCCAAGTCAACTATCTGGTCGTAAATCTATACCACAGCCAACATTTATTGATCGACTATTGGTCCGAATTAAGTACTTTGAGCAATTATTACTAGAAGTAAAAATGAACACATTTTAATATCTTTCTGTTGATTTTTGTTTAATTCCACCAAGAAATGCGTGAAAAATGCTATCAAACCATGTTTCGCAGTCTTTCAAGGCCAAATTAGGGAATCTACAGTAAGGTGTACTACAGGCACGAGAACAGGTAGTGCCACCGTATCTACTTGGCAGTTGGGACGGTCCAGCTCCTCTGGGGCTCTCATGCGTCGTAAGCTTTTAGGGTAATTATGCTTCACACTGATTGAACCATCAAAGCCATGTTGCTACAAGTAACTTTTTCACATAGAGGGAGACCTTAGGAAGCCGTCGTGATGTCTTTATTTCCTTTCAACTCGGACCCATACTCCCATAATCAATCAGTTTTTAGCAGTAAGTACTACTTTCAGTTTCCCAAATTAGTAACTGGACATTTTTACTGCACGCGTCACGGCATATGACGTCTTCTGTCAAAAAATACTGCCACATGTGACATCGGAGACAATGGTCGAACAAATCCACAACAAGTAGCTTAACAGCCTGAAAAGTGTTACGGTACGTTGTATAAGGATTTGTTTTTATTCTTGATACTCGCTCTCTCTCACCAAATTTTGTGATTGTTTCTACCTATTTCTAAGTTTAAACAGACCACGTCCAATGCTTTAACTTGGAATATATTTTTGTGGCTAAGTAAACATGCTGACAGGATAAAAAATAACTGTGTTTTCCCTTTACAGAAACTTGTTGGGAAGCAAGCGTTCTCTAGTGAAGCAGGGCGTGGTCTCCTTAATCTTGGAATAGTTGTCTTACCTGTTCATTATAAAAAAAGCTATTTTGTTTCGGTTGTTGAGACTACTCTGAACACATCAGCAATCTTTTAAAAATAAGTAGTGCATAAAACAATATTTGGTTTGACCTTTTCAAGGGTTTTGTAAAATGTTTGGCTTTTTGTGACTTCAGTTTTATACAAAACAAAGCGTAATCATCGAGTTATGAGCACAATTTTTTGGGTGCGGAAAGCTAGTCACACAAAACAAGTCATATTTTTATATTTGTGTAGGTGGACCTTATGGACGTTAGAGCGAAAATGGTCTGTGGATGGGTTTTAAAGATATTGATTAATACGCACAATATGTAACGTTGCTACAACAACAACATCTGCATGGATAGGTCTATTTTTATGTTCTCAAGCATACCAACGTATTACAATACAACATACTGTGCAAAGGTGCAAAGACTAGCATACGGAGTTTCTAAAATAAACTGGAAAACGTCAAAATTTGGGTTTCGGCGCACAAAATTGCTGCTGATGTCAATTTTGCTTTTAGGGCTCGTTTCAGCAGGTGAAATAGAAAACTCGCACATGCAGTTGTACGTGTTTACTATTTAGACAGATTTATAGCAACACTTTACATGTCACTTTCGCCTATGGATATTCTCATGCTACGATCGGTAGTGTTCGCGTCAATCACGGCATAGCCGGGCAGGAAGAGCCTGATAGTGGAAAGCAGTACAAGTTGTGCTAAATCGAAATAAATGACGCTGAAAGTTGACGGACATGAAACAGAAACACTAAACTATCCGTCAAATTTTGAGAGACCATGACCACTGAGACAAACCTCTGTCTACGAATCAAGACTGACGAACGACCTGTATCTGACTTCGTCGTAGCCCCCATGCAGTTCAGTTTTGTGAAAATACTCCATTCATGTAGTTCCCATGAAGATCTCTACGGTCTCTTCAATACTAGGTCACATATGTCACGATTCCCATTTAGAGCACTTTTTCGGTATTCAGAGTTTCCAAAAGACGGGTTTGTTGATCTGGATGGTGTATTGACGTTGGTATCTCAGGGGCTGCTGCACTTCAATGCCACGGTTGAATTTGTAATTTTTTGTCTTCAGCAGTTGTAACTCCGACGTCACGATCAGTGAAATTACACATAAGTTCCCGCAGGACCACTTACATGAATGACACCAAAGTTGATAGGTATTGCGTCGTTCAGCTGTAAACTTCCCTCGAAAACATTATATGAGCATGCCACCCAAAAAACAACCTAATTTGTATCAATTTAGATCGAGTAATTCTACTCCATAACCACACGTACAGTTGCGTTACCTGACACCTGACGGCAGACGGAGGTGTTGAAATTATCCAATGGCTTCATCGGTTTCACACGCAGTTTGTTCAGCAGTTCACAACACGGGTTACTAGTGTCAGCTTATCGCTTGAAGTCATCGTTTTACACCAATAAATCATCAAACTTCGATGTAAAACCCTTAAAAATACACCGAGTTCTTATAAAAACGTGTTGTTTGATTTCGCTCTTACGGATTACACCGTAGCCTACAAAGTTCGGCAGGGCAGTAAGGTCCGTAGCAGGACGGGAGTTTGGGGTCTGTTCGGAGATAATTTTGAAGTATTTTCCGTGAGATACAGACAGGACAACCTAGATCTGTGTTGTTTATACTTTTTTTGAGTTCTAAACACAGAAAACGCTTGTTAGCCTGGCCAGTGGCTCGGAGCCGGATCAGCAGGCCCGTCGGCGGCCGACCGAATTGACTCGAAGTATCCGAT
>NMRA01000429.1:337952-351989 GCA_002633005.1 Phoronis australis | reverse complement strand
GGCCAGTGGCTCGGAAACTGATCAGACATCACGAATATAAACCAGCCAAAGTTCAGTGGAAACTAAACTTCCAGTCAAGAAAATACTATACTAGTGAGCCAAAGTAATGTGCACCTGATTATGTTGGTGAATTAGCCACGAACCTGCAAATCTACTTACTCTTCATGTTCGGGGGGCCGCGAATTCACTGAGCTTCCGCTTTGGCCACAGCACCGTCAGGGCAGAAGTTGTACATTGACAATACAATCATTATTTGAGTAATGTAAATGTAAATAAACATTCCCTTAACACCTGGCCGTGGGATGGAAATCACAACAGTTTCTGCCACCAAACACTAAATTACCATGAGGTCATACGTCCTAGGTGTCCCGTCAATTAGTTTTATTTCACCTAAAGCCGGTAATGCAGTGATTTATTCATTGTTGGCTTCTCAAATCATTTGCACTCACGAACACTCCAAAGGCATTACAAATTGCATCTAATGAGACAGACTTTGTTTCAGTTTTATTTAAGTATTGGTTAGGGTGAGAATAATTCATTTTGAAACAGAACGCTGAGTAATTAACGCCAACATGGCAACTCGCAATCCCGATTTAGAACGAGCTAGAGCTCATCAATCCCGACTTCGCAGGTGGATCGTTAAGTTTTACAGGCTATCAATTCGAACAGGAATACAGTGATGAAGAAATACAAGCTCAGACAACGGAACGTATGGAGTTATTTAGTAAGCAGGCATTTGTCAGGCACTGGCGACGTCTTCACTGAGGCCACAGACACGGAGCTGTTTCCCGGCCTCACACTTGCTATTTACATGTACATCGCACATTTCATTCTTCGCTACAATGAGCCACTTCCTAAGCATTTCGGACTCTCAAGGAAGTAAAAAAAAACCGACATACCCGCTTTCCTCGCAGCTGCTTAGTCCAGACAAGCGGGAACGATGCACAGCAACATAGCGGCATTCACTCTGCATATGAACCACTGACGTTGCTAGCGTCGTTTCTCACCTTCCTCACCGGTTAACGCGACACCTCTTGGCAAGGTAAGGTCGACCGTATGCGAGGCGATGTGGATATAGACTGATTAAGACGGCAAAAAAGGCTAATTAAATCGGGTGGCATTCTCCCTTAAAAACGTTTCATACTTCGGTTACAGCTTTCAGGGCATCGTTTTACTTTCATGACCAAATATCTTTTAAATTTGATTTAATTCAATACAATTTAGTTTTGACAATACATGAGCCATCGAGTTTTGACCCGCCGGCGAAATGTGTTTGATAGGAAAAAGCGAGCTGAAGAATAAACTCCCCAGTCTTTCTAGTGTCCGCCTATATCCCTGCACATGGCTTCATACCCGGTTCCAGAGTCCAGTTTCAAAAATACCACCGAGAGCAAGATCAGTTTTGTGTAGTTGCGAGACATTCCGTTTCCACAAGATTCTTGTCTCTATGGAACACATTGCTGTTGCTATACCTGGATTGCGTAGAAAAAATAAACAAATGAAAATGATTTACGTTTCGGTTTTAGACCCTGTATCATTCCCGTGTATGGTTATGTTCACAGACCGTCAGTGATTATATCTTTTTGTTTTGCGCACGTGTTTTGTCATACAACAAAACCTTGCTTGCAATAAGCACATTGAGGTACAACGACATCCAGGGACTGGGGTATGTGGAAGGTGTGCATGATAAGTTTGGTAGGTTTCACTGACTATAGCTAGTATTTTCAAACTTTTTAATCGATTAAAATAGGAGTAAAAATTCTGCTTTGGGCCAATTTAGCTCTCGCTAAAATGAAAAATGGCGTACGTCAAGTTTTATGACAGTATTGCGAACTAAATGGGGAGTGAGAGAATGGAATTAATCAGTTTTTTAAACTCTAATGAATAAAAACGACTGACTTTGCCATATGAAATCCAAATCATACAACACCAACACAACCCAGGCAGTAATGAAGGTATTACAACGGCGTCGCTTTACTTTCCTAAACACATTTATTTTTAAGATATATGTATCTTAGGAGTTCCTCTACGGATTTTTATGAAATTTGGCAAATAGGTTTCTTTTAAAGGGGCGATGACACCTTTTCGTTTTCAGATGGATTTGGCGATGCGCACGCCACCCAGTGGCCGTTTTGCTCATTTTTGAGTCCGCCTCTCTATCATTCAAACCACTCTAAGGATGTTTATGAAAAGTGGCAAATATGTTCCTACTGGGAATAGAGCGGTTGGCGATGATTTTTCTGACGTCTGGGACTACTGTAGCACATTATGGTGGCAGTTTTTTGTGTTCTTGTATTTATCTCCTAAACCCTCTGCAGGATCTTTCTAAATTTGTATTTGAAGGAAGATGACAATGGATGATGATGACTTATGAAAGCATCTGACTAACGCTGAGACCCCTGGTGGCAATTTCATTTCTCTCGTTTTCCTCTTTATCTTTGACTATTTACGGCATCCAGCCAGGGCAAAAGGAACGACCAATGTTTATTGGGGGTTTGTTGGTGAATTTTGGCGGGAAATCGCTGGTTGTCCGGAAACGTAGGCCTACCTCAATAATCACGCTTGATGAACAAAAATGACAAAATGAAAATGAAGCAATGGAATTAGACTTGTTTTAATTTCTACAACGCACGATTAAAACTCAGTCTATCAGACAACCGCAAATTCTCAATACAACCTCTCGCAGTTACTCTCAGGGTCGCCAGCTCTAATCAAAGACGGTAGTTCGACTAATGGTTCTGCCAAGCCAGAGTTGTGCGTTTATAGTTTCCTTTTTCAGAGATCATTTACTCGCAGTACCCACCTGCTTTTTCGACGATCTTAGCATAAACGGAAACGCAAGTTGTTCGATTACAACATACTAGGGGGTCTTATTTAATGGACACTAAATTAGAAATTATCGTGCAATTGTCTCTTTTCATTCCTAATGAATGCAATAGCGTACACGTGAATCAATTAGAATCAGTGCTATTCGAAAATTAAGCTGGTATTGATAACACATAATGGGATACAACAATTCAGTCTACATGATCACAGGCTTGATCAAGGCCAAAATTTACTGTCACGTCAGGACCTATAATTTATCACGTCAGGATTGACAATTTAACACTGCAGAATCAGAGATTAACACGCCAGTACCGAAAATTTATCACGCCAAAAAGTTTTCGTGCAAGGAGAGCACGTGACCATCCACAAGCGTTGGCCCCTCAACGTGATAACGTCGCTACTATAAGTACACATGGGCAAAAAGTTCAAATATAACTTGCCAATGATAGTCATATTATCGTGGTAATGAGATTAGATTTCTTTTGACTCTTGGATGCTTTAAAAGCCAATATACACTTGGCCTTTTGGACATTAGATTTCAATACTACCGCAAAGAGACTGTGACAACAAATCGTCATTATTCTCGGATATACATGTAGGATGGTCACGTGATCTCCTAGCACGAAATTTTTCTGTCCTAGCATGATAGATCTCCTGTTCTGTCATGATAAATTTTATGTCATGACGTGTTGAATTTTGGTCCATAGGCCTGCATAGGTCCGAGCGTGATATATACTGATTTTTAGTTGGTTTTATGGTCCTGCAGCGATTTTAATTCTTGAAGAGAACTACGTGTCCTGGAATTGTTTCAACTAAGGCTTTCCATACTCCACTAGCAAACAAATTCATATCGTTTCTGTAACCACTTTAAAGGTGTTTTGTTGGTCAATCAAAGTATACAAGCTATGAAACATCAAAAATGACTTCAAAAAGTGCCCCAAAACCCCTGTATTACATTTTGTGAGTGTTAGTAAGTCAAGATATGTTCGAAACACTTGCACTATACAGTCAAACCTCGTTACAATATAAATTTTACTACCTTGTTTATAGGATTTACAGAGATCTAAAATACACAAATTAAAGTCTAGATTTTTCCTGTGTTGGTCTATTAAGGATTGAGTTGAAAATGACTGTATTTATAACCAACAAATTTCTTTATGTACGCTGTAACGAGGTTCGTCTGTGCAAGCTTCGTGTTCAACTTTTATCAATTTTTAAAATGCCTTGGAGTAAAATTGCTAAAAATAGCAGTATCAGTGTTACTTCTAACTCTAAACGCAAATAAATATTTAAAAAAATACATGAAAAATCCTGGCACGCGATTTCCTTCGAAGCAATGATGACTGGTTAAGACAGATCTTTTGAAAAGCTCTCTAGTGCGTTTGGCGTTTTGCATTGTGTTCTTTCTTGTAAAGCTTAATCGAATGACTGCAAGGTCCAGGGACGTGATGCGACAATTGTGAACATAGTTGTTCACCTTTAGACATTTCTACGCGTGCTCTCACAACAAGGCTTCGCTTTTCATCGTATTATCAATAATGACGGTACCTCTGTGCACTTGTTGTTTTACAAGATTCTGGTTGAAATTTCAAGAAATGTTATTATATAGCAAGTTCATGTTTGTAATGTACTACTGGGCCTGTGGAGATTTATGTAAAAATACATATATAAAAGTAATATGTATTCTTCAGTGTTTCTGTTCACGTGTATTGTCAAACAAATCAAATCAAATCACTGCTCTTCAAGATGACGCCATGAACTACGATTAGTTCCGGCGCTACCGAAAGTTTTTATTCACCACTACTTGGGAGCTCCTGACATAATCTCAATGCAATTAGCGTAAGTATTTAATGGCAGGACTGAAAAAGGGAACAGCATGCTGAAGGTGACCAAAATTGATGTGTATAACATGTCTTAATGAAGTTAATTTGACTAGATTTTCCCTGTCTGTAATTACAAATAATGGTCCTTCATAAGACATTTTCAATATCAACGATGTATCAAAACCACGTGGTTTCAAGTACGGTGTAATTATCGAAGACGATGCGATAGCCTCTAATTATCCATAAATCAGTCTCGTAAGTGTCAATTTCGTCCACCTCTAAAATGATATTAATCAGTGATCACGCAATTTTTAACTGATAAAATGCGATATGCATTGCACGTAATTGCCAAAACGAAACTTATCAGCGGCTATAAACGATCGAAAGTTGATCAGTAGGATCATTTCAAGAAGTGCAACAGAAGGACTGAGCGAACTGAGCGTTTTGTGACCAGGTAAACCTATTTAATTATATATTTGAGAGTAACAGTTTTAACGAATTAATAGCTGTGTGGAGTTGAGTGTTGATAATAACTTTAAAAAGTTCAACCGACCAACGCTAATAATTATATTAAGATAATTATATCAATATGGACAATGTTGCAGTAGCTGATGTTTTTAATACTAACTTGTTCTCCATTATGAGCAATCGAAATAATTGCAGCTTCTTCGTTCAAATGTAAAAAACAAGCATTTTACCAAAAATTCATTTCCAACGCAATTCTTCAAAAGTTCATGAACCCTAGTCGACAACATTTTTATCAAGGCCTCTGCTTTGACTCAGTCTTTACAGTGGCGTATTATTTAGCAATCTTTCTGATCATTGACCTACATTCATATCATTCATATCTATAAGTTAACATACGGCAATGCCAAAAACATAAGCACACTACCACTAAAACTTGCACCCCCAGTCCTAAGTAAATTTTAGAAATGACTTACATTCTATTAATTTCGACCATCTTTTAAACTTGTATCCCTTGTGTGATCCCAACCATATTTACAATACATTAAATCAGTTTTTGCTCATAGTAAAATTAAAAACTGGAAGATCACCACAGAAATAAAAAAACAGCCCAGGTAAAGTGAAGTAAGAGATACAGGGAATATTAATTAGCTGTCATCACCATAGTTGCAGGGTCACTGAGCTCTGCATGTTACTCAGAGAATCCGTAGCATGCTGGTTCTGAATGGCCAATGACTCTTTAATGTACAGTAATTCCTTATTAGGTTCTCTACTGATTAACTGAATTGGCTTGGTGATTGTTGCTAACACAGTGCCTATCTATGTTGCTTTTCTTTGAGGTGTGATGCGCTTTCAGCCTGTCAACCTTATACACATCATTGCTATTGTTCAATAAAGGGATGGGTGGCTTCAGTTTACACAACATCCGGTTTTTAATGTTACAATACATGTATATTTATTAACATCTTAACTTCACTACGAGATAAACAACTAAAACTGTTAAGTTCAACAAAACTAAGCACAAAACGAATACATGCATGATGCGCGTCATACTCCTCTCAATAAAATTTAGAGACAAACTATAATTACTACAAACTGAAAAGAACATCTTCTACCTTGCCCGTTTACTCAGTTTATAAACACAAGCTACGCGTTTATAACAACATTCTCAAATATGTCCTAATTAACGCAAGCAAAAACAAAGGTTTGTGGACAAGAATTTCACAAAACCAATAACCTTACGACATAACGAAAACGTGGGAAACTATTTCGACTGTAACAAACAACCTTTCAAAAGAAAGTACATCAACGAAATTTATCAATATCAACAAACACAATTACCAATCAAAAAGAACTTGTGTACACATTTAATCACTTTTTCGTTAGCATAGGGAAAAATCTACCCCAGAGACAGGACATTCTTTTGATGAAATTTCCAATTATTTTTCAACTCTTCCCAAAAAACACTTTCAAATTCAACCCCGTGTCTGAAAATATTGTATTGAAACATATTCGAAATCTCAAGTCTAAATCTTCTTTCGGTTTTGATGGACTGTAGACAATTTTTTAAAACAGGATTCACTGACACTATTAAAACCTGTGACCCTCTTGGAAAATCAGTTAAATCAGATTTTGGCCAAAGCATAGGAAGAAACTTAAAACCACCGCAACTACAAAGATTTTCAGGTTCAATGTTTCACTTTAATCGCTAAAGCAATATCAAGACAATAAACAAATGTATCCCCTACACTCAACAGTGCCAAAGGTTGAACTGACAACGAGTATACTCAAGCACATCAAACTACCACGGGTTCAAGGCAACACAGCTGCCGCTTTAATAGCTTAAACGACCAAAGACTCTTTAATATAGAGATTAAGTATAAAAGAGGATATGAATAACTGTTACCATGACGACTGTGTAATATAGAATGTTTCTTCTTAAAGTAGAATTTGTCAAAAACGATAACATAATGAAGGCCGTGAGGACGAGGGATCGAGTGTAAGCTTCATACACTTCATAATCTAAACTCGGTCTATTTATAGAAAACCAATGAAGGTTCTTCTCACGTTGCTTTGAACCTTTGAACCTGAAGTAGAAAGTAATTAGGTACAAAACATGTATCAAATACACAATTTATACATAAATTTAGAAAAAAACTCGTGTCCTATTGTGACACCTAATTTATACCTTGAAGAAAACTTGACTTTCAAACAAAAACGATTTCGAAACAATGTCAGCTTTTATAGCAGAGTGCAAGTTCAAGTGAATGGGAACTTCACATTGACATTCCGTACATTCTTAGCTCAGATGCCGGGAAATTGTACAAAGCTGCTTTTTAGTAGCAGCTTGTCTACATGTAAAAATTTGTCCTACAATGTAGGTAATCTTCACCGATAACAAATTAGCTTCATAAACACTTTTAAACTCGCAACCTATGCCGCGGTCATCCAAAACCGCCGACCCGATCAAAAAGCGACCCAAAATTTACAAGAAATAGAGATAACTTTTAAACGCACTGTGCGACATAGATATTTTTAATTTTTGTATTGCACACATCGGATGCTTTTCAGGTGATTTAGACTTTCATCTTCAAAGTGAAAAAAAATGATATTCGATTCGCTCAGTTCATATAGTCTCAAACCCTTATTTCAGAAGAGTCTCATATAAATTGCGCAAAATCTTAACATTTCATAAAAAATGCACGATTTATTCATATCAGTTTTAAAATTTGTCTATGAGGGTTAATTGATTCGGATACTCGCAACAGGAATACGTGTCATCACCTGTGCCTGTGTAACCTCTCACGCACGGTCTGCTGTGAACGCCAAATGGGTAAAATGGTATATGAATATGTCAGACATCGTTATGGTCACTAAAATGTTGATACTCATTAATTTTTTCTGCTTGAAATCATTTCAAATGTAATGAAGTTATAAATAATATTCGGTTAAAAAGTGTAGAAAAAGTGCAGGTGGCCTGATGTCATTGCGGCACCAAACACCTGATCAAGAAGCACGAGAGCCTCGTTATGGCTCTTCGTAAAGGAAGTTTTCAAGTCTGCCTGTCTCCTTTAAGAAAATGGACAGACGTTTCCATTTGTTGCGATGCACTATATGTTCTAGGCATGTAACAGTGCCATCCAGTAGGTTGCTCCTTAGTCCATAAAAAGCTGAGCAAGACTCTACCAGGTGTTCAGGGTTTTAACGACAGTACCACAGTCGGGACACACTGGGCTCCCCATATGCCCAGTTATGTGTCTGTGTCGGGCTACGTTACAGTTGCCCGTCAAAATTTGAATGACGTGTTTTATGCCCAATCTATCAAGACTCCCAAGGGTTTTTAACCTTTTGGGTTGATCCCGTTGGGAAAACTCTCCTTGGTCTCTCTGCAAGAATCAAGTGATTCCCACTGGGCTGCTGACTGGGTAGAGTACCCAGTTGCGTATACTCATCCTGCAGTATCCATAGGATACCGGGATAGCAGGTTCAGGTGCACAATGCAGAACGCTGCCTACTATTTTTACAAGACATTTTCATTTTAGCGCAGAATATAGAATATTGGAACAGTTTTAAACAACAACAACAACAAAATGAAAAAGCTGATTCGAGAGAGTTGTTAAATTTGTTCACGCATCCAAGATCCATCCACTTTCAACCCTACAAAAATGCCTCCAGATTTTCTCTCGTGTATTTGATGGACACAGTGAAATTATATGCATCAATTTTCGGTGATAGTCCTTCTGCATGACTTCCTACTCCCATTGTGTGTTTCCTCTCATTGCATGCAATCTGCATGTTTTTCATATAGAAAAATGGTTGTTTCCGATATGCCAACAGGTGTCATTTTCTTCGTGAACCCATGAAGGCCTATAGGTAAAAACCTTAAAAAGTACAAAAATTGATGATTTCTCTATCACAGCCACACCATGATCACACACACACCAAGGCATATAATACATGCAAAATTTATCGTCTCCCTGAGCCCCCTCCTTCACCGGACTAAAATAAGATACCATGTAAAATGGAAATTTTAAGGACTACGAGAGGTAAAAGATATTATTATGCAATATCTTATTTATTGTGCAACTTATTAAAATTTTACTTAAAAGAATGACGAATTTCAAAATGTGTAGTATTTGTATCGATAAAAGAGACGCCCGTGGCCACCTTTCCGCAAAATTTCAAAAGAGCTTCCAATGACCCTATGTCAGGGTGACGCTCTTTTCGAAATCTTTACTCGACTGCTTTGAGTTGATACATCTAGGCTACTTATAGGCGTAGTAAGTGGGGGCAAGGGGACGAGCGTCCCTACTTTCCACGTTGAGCAAGACGGTTGCAGCGTCTTCCCACTAAAGAGACCATAAAAATGACTGTTTGTTACTTTTCTGAACATACTGAAAATAGCCAATCTTGCACTTTTCTCTATCACAGTTTCAATATATGAACATTTGAATTTTGCCATTTTTATAGCTTATGGGGTTTGACACAGTTCTGAAAATTTTTAAATGATACACTTACAATTTATCGTCTAGTTTCCTTTAATGTTCAGATTATATATTTTAGTCTGCTTACTGCAAGCTTCAAAACAAACTGGGGGTCATCCCATTAGCTTTCCTAATTACAGCTGCCTAAACAAAGACACCTCTGGTAAAACTGTGAAATTTACATGGGCTACTGAAAAGCCAATTGTGATGAAATTGATTTATGTTTTTTACACCTCGTCTTTTTCGCCGGCGTAGACTGCTTTTCTTGACTTTGAGTATCCCGAATGTTACACAAATACACCGTTATTGAGCTATTTCAAACAGTCTGTTTTCAAGACCACAACTGTTGCACTGCCTATACTAGACGTTGCTTATGTTCTGTTGGTACGACTGTGAAACGTTTTGTCGACTAATCTGAGAAATGTCTTCTGTAATAAATTGAAATTTTTGGATGTTTTATTACAAATGACCGTTACCGGGATTGTTCTAAGCCCCCCCCTCGACACTCTCGACCCACGACCCCCTCGACCCAAAGCCAGGTTCGGCTGCGTCAGGTTATCGACTCACCTTCGGCTTCGCAGAGTCAGTACAGCTGTACAAACCGGCACAACTAGCAGCAGACAGCCACACGTCTCAAGCGTATATAATCGAACCAACCTCCCGTTCAGTAACACTAGGACATCCCAGAAAAGCATGACTCCGGGAGATTACGTGAGATATTGCCGTGTATTTTTATTGAGAACACGTGACTTTGGCTAGATTTTAGCTTGGTCCTAGCGTAGATCCCAGTGTTACTGAACGCACGCCAGGAATAACGCCCTTTTTCTGTGAGAAACGGCATACAGACCTCCGAAGCACAGACCGATGAATCTTTCGTCCGATAGCAAGACAGAATCAGGAGCGGATCCAAGATTTTGAGTGAGGGGGGCAGGGCACAGGAATAACCACAATTTCGGCACATGAGCGCGCCCAGCCTAAAATATAGGGATGTAGCGGTCTCCAATTCTGAGTTTGCGAACCTTTTTACTAAAAAAAAAAACGGTAAACGTGGTTTGTTCAAGGCCTATGCATTGTGCATTCGCCCCTCGAGCCACCCTGGATGCACGCATATGCTACTCAACAATTCGCACCCCGAACTGCCAAATGGTATCTGGGAGAATTTTAGGGGGGGGGCATGGACCCTTGGCCTCCCCTAAATCCGCCACTGGGAATGCCGACGATGGACAGGAATCACCAACCATTTTTCAGTTTGGCGTATCAGAGCGCTACTAGAGCTAGCCGGGGAAAGTTGGCGCGCGAGCTGCCACGTGCTCTGTATGCACGAGGCCTGTGTTTGTCCCTGCAACAAAATTCAAAATTCGAATTTATTACATCAAGACCAGGGCTGTGTAGCACTTAAATAAATGAGCCGCCCACGCTAGGTTATTTTTCAAAAGGGGTAAAATATATTAAACGTCTGTAACGACAGTCCCATACCTTACACTGAATAATTGTAATAAAGAGACAGTCAGCGACAATGAAGCATGAAATTTCCAATGTTCAACTGAGAATTACACTGATTTTATCTCAGACAAAACTTCAACAGTTGTTTGGAGCTTTTTCATAAAAGTCTTCTATTTTCTTACGTGAATGTGCTTTTCTTTTGCTTTTATTTTCGCAAAGTCTGCGAGGTCAATAATCGTCGAACTCTCTGTTCCACCACGTGACGACAGTTTTAAAAATCTTCAAGGAAAGTCACTCAGCGACGTAATAAGATATGTAGATTATTACATATCCTCAGTCGTTATCCCCCGAGTGGATTTTGGAGAATTATCACCCGAGGGGCATCGGAGGTCGTGACCTTTTAGAAAAGCCGAGCTAGTGTTGTCAAATAATTCTTTTACTCAAATCCAATTGAAAATTTAAACAAAATGGAAAAAAATGAATCTATCAATTAAGGTTTAGCAACTATTATAGCTTACTACACATTTAATCACGGTAAGCTTCGACCGAGAAAATATCTTCTGCTAAAGTAGGTTACCAATGGTAACTGAGTATAATGCTTAAATTGAAGAATCCCGACGACAGAATACCTGCATTCAAAATTGGAGATTGGTGATTTACAAGTGAGAGAAAATGAGAGATAAATTTCACTGAATTAAAATATCCTTTTTAATGGAAATTATGGTTCTTATTTTTCATAACGTGTAAATGTCGGTACAATGCCGTTTGTTGAACATGCGATTGTTTTGCGTGCTCAATTTTCACGTTCGATGACGTCAGCCGCTAAGTTGTGCTGTGGTAAAGTCGACGACTCAAAACTCATGCGGACCAGGTTCGAAACAGGCCTCGCCAAAAATGTTGATCTCCCTAGTGAGATGACTAAATGAGTTATTGTACGGTTGTATTGGCCATTCGGAGGCTGATATTGTGGTGTTAGTATAGATTGATAATCTATATTTATTACATGGCAAAGTCTTTATCTCCCGTTATCTAGAGCCCGAGTGGATTTGGAGAATTATCGCCCGAGAGGCGTTAGCCCCGAGGGTGAGAACTCTCCAAAATCCTCGAGGGCTCTAGATAAGGGGGATAACGACTTCACCATGTAATAATCATGTATTTATACGACATACTGAACGAGAACTATTGCAATGAATTGATCTACTTTTCTCGACTCGTCTGGACTTTCTTGCTACCGGCCTCGGTTCCCACCAAACTGTTATCTCACTAGACTAAGTGAGATAACTAAATGGGTTATTACACGGTTGTATTGGCCATTCGAGGCTGATATTGTGATATAATATGAAATATGTAAGCAAGCATACCTAGCAACGTAAAATATAACAATGATGTAAGTTGTAACAGTTGTTACATTTTAAGAAATTGTTGCATTTTACGGCGTATCAGGGCGCTTTTTTCTTTTTTTAATCAGTAAACGCTGGTTTCAAAGTGAGCACAGACCAGGAACAACTATCCATTTTTGACCTAATGGGTATATTTTCAGAGATTTCTGAAATGAAATATACTTATTTATTTCAGAAATAGTTGTGTGAAGCGTAGGAGAAAATTTATGACTTAGGGCTAATAGGTTTCTTTTTTGTTTTGTATAGTTCCCTTAAATTCAACTAACGGCATTTTAAAAAAACGTTTGGCATTTATCTGGCAGGGCTGCTTGATCTCTTACAAATCTCAGATTTAGCATTCCCACTATTGTCTTTACGCTTCTCTGTTTGATGAAGCAATTCTCCTACTTGTCTCAGTGAATCATATTTTTATCTTGTCAGCCAAGTCGGCAGTAGCTATTTTTGAAGAAAAATAAGCCAAGTTCATTTTTCCAGGATTTGAAGGAAACTTATTTGCATCTTCAAAATGATTTATAGGTATATACTTTACGCCTCTGTTTTTGTAAAAGCTATACCCTCACTCGCTAGTCGTCCAATGCTTTTAACAACAGAAACAGTGAAACAATATCCCCAACGTACGAGTGTCTCAGTTACCTATTTACCTATACTGCCTTTTTGAATAAATTACTTTTCATAGCTTACAGTGCATACACAATTCTAGCAGGCTGTTATTATAATAAAAAAATAATTGCAGGCGGTCTGATACACGTTGTACCAAAAGTGCGCAGGCCTCGCATGTGGGCCCATTGCACTGATCACCTGGAATTATTTTTATGCTTTATTAATATATGGTTAAAACCGAGCTGAGAAGCTAGAAACCTGGCTCAAGGGCTTAGCAGTGTGATCTGGTGGGACTCGAACCCACGACGTCGGGTAAAGAAAGCGGGAACTTATCAACCAGGCCACACTGTCTCCTCAGTTGTTACTATAAACATCGTGCCGACATTTATTCACAAATTTACACCTACAAGTTTTATATTAAATAACTCTACGGCAGCATGTTTTCAGCAGTTTTAGGACTCCTATCTTGGAAAACACTGCACCCAACCGATCTTCTGCTACCCCTGGTTCACAAGATCTATGTGTCTCTTACATTTTTTTGATTACCCAAACCCCGTCGCCGCAGCAGTATATGTTGTTCATCTGACTTGAGTCTTCTTCAAGTCGTGGACCTATATCTCTTCTATTGCCACGAGTTTTAGTTTGTGCGTCTGTGTGTATCTCTTGAGGTAATTACTGTCATGGTGGAAGCCTTTCCATTGTCAACTGCGTTTTATACGTGTTTGCCAACACCGGCTCTGATAATTTCAACGTGGTCGCACTAACTTATTTTGCTTATGTGAGTTTTTTCATTTTATTTTTTAGTCTTTTTTCATATGATGCTTGTTATCCAGCCAAGTGATGTTTCATAACTAACGGTAAGGTGAACCATACTTCCATCCCAATCAGATTTTGTTGCGGGTATGTTGTAGCATTTGCATTGTGACGAACGGCTCAGCCTCATCCATGAAAACATGCAGCACAATATATATATATATATACACACACACACACACA
>NMRA01000429.1:305531-337269 GCA_002633005.1 Phoronis australis | reverse complement strand
GTGTGTGTGTGTGTGTGTGTGTGTGTGTGTGTGTGTGTGTGTAATTACTTTACAAAAAATCCAATTCAATACTTTGTGTTGCTGAAAGCAATAAGTAGTTGGAGTAGCTAGTTTATAACATTTTTGTAAATGTCACTGCATCCTGGATTATTTGTGAAGAAGCGTATTAAACTGCACCAAAGGTCCAATTAATATAAAAAGTTGTATAATGCTGGAAGAATTCCTGGCTAAATTCTTTACAGGAAATGTGACTTTCCATATTTGAAAATGTCTGTCTCGATATGGTAGAAATCTTTTGAATCATTGATTTTATTTGCTTGCTGTTGTAATTAGTCATTTTTGTAACCCCGAATTCATTTCCTCTTGATGTTACTATTACATCCTATCATTTTTCGCCTTTTCGCGACACTCTCGTTTTTTAGAATTATCAAATATTTTCAAACATGTGAGGTATTAGAAATTATAATTATTTATGAATTAAATTATTCATCTTTTTGCCTATGTCATAATCAGACACAACCAAAAACTTAAGAAGGGGTTTTTACTTAAACGACTCTTACGCAATTTAGTTGAAAAACGGCGGAGTTGTGAAAAGTGTTATTGACAGCAAATTCCATACTAATAACCAACCCCGGAAAAAACGAATGCAAACAAAGGCCGCGCATGCGCGGAGCATTCTCAGCAGGGCAAAATCGAAGTTGACATTTCCCATTTGACTAAAACTTCACAAAAAACGCCTACTGAAGCTTTTGAGAGTTACGTCTGCCGTTCGCCAAAACGCCGTCGGAACGTTTTGGTGTGCTGCGACAAGTGTTTCGCAATTGCGTTTTAACATATACGCACGATGTCCCGCTTTTCAACACAGTTGTTTTTTCCATTTTAAAACAATGACAATTGTGGAACAGGTATTAAAAACACTGGCGGACTTAGAATAGGGCTAAGGGGCCATGCCCCCCCTAAAATTTTCCCAAATTCCATTTGGCAGTTCGAGGATGCGAATGTCAGACAGGCAAAATCCTGGCTAATACTCCACCATGGTCCCCCTAACTCAAAATCCTGGACCCACCCCTGCAAAATGTAACTGTCTCTTTGTTTGCTGACATTGCATTCGTAAAAATGAGTTCCAGTGTCCCTTGTTCACGGCAACTCCCAACCTGAACTAATGTCTCTAGTATTTTACTTTCTAAACAAATTAACCAATGACGTAATCGGTTCCGAACGCAGTCTATTCAGCTGTTCACAACACGTTTACTGGTGTCAACCTATCGCTTGAATACATTATTTTACACCAATAAATCATCAAAATTGGATGTAAAACCTTTACAAATACATCGAGTTCTTGAACAGACGTGTTTTATTTCACTGTTACGGATTTATAGGTATTGAACGTAACGTGTCCTATAGAGTGCGGTAGGCTAATTTACCATGGTCGATCGCAGGAGTTTGGGTCTGTTTGGTGAGAGATTCGAATCATTCTTCCGTGAAATACAGACAGGAGATCATGACTGTGTGTTGTAATTTTAGAATTGCGATATTTTTTCAGTTCTAAACACACAAAATACTTGTTATTCCAGCCAGTGGCTCGGAACCCGATCAGGCCCGTCGCGGCCGCCGGCGGGGTTGGACATCACGAACATAAACCAGCTTAAGTTGGAAACTAAACCTCTAGTCACGAAAAGACTGTAGTAGTGAGCCAAAGAAATAATGTGCACGTAATTATTTTGGTGAATTGACCACGAAACTGAAAATCTACGTACTTGTCGGGGGCCGCGAAGTCGGGTTCCGCTTCCACAGACCGTCAGGGCAAAGGTTGTACAGTAACAATGATTTGAATAATGTATTTTTATATCTAAATAAAGATTTCCATAGCATATAAGATCGAGTTATTATTTCACAAAACAGCTTTCTGTCAGCAAACATTGAATTTAGTAGCATGTGCTCACACGGTCTCGGTGCCCGGTCAAATTATCTTTATTCCATCTAAGTCCGGTAACGCAGTGGTTTATTCATTGTTGGCTTCTTAAAACATTTGCACTCACAAATACTTCAAAGGCATTCCAAATTTTATCTAATGAGACAGTCGTTATTTCAGTTTCTTGGCATTGGTTAGGATGAGAATAATTTATTTCAACGCAGAATAATGAACGTCAACATGGCAACTCGCAATCCCGACTTAGACGAGAGCTCATCCGACGAAGACTTTACAGGTGGATCGTTAAATTTCACAGGCTATAAGTTCGAACCGGAATACACTGATCAAGAAATATTAAAGAGGCGCGATGAACATGCAAAGGCAACGGAACGTGTAGATAGTTCTTTGGTAAGCCGGCATTCGTCAGAGAAATCACTGTCGATGAAATGTCGGCCACAGACAAGGAGATGTTTCACGGCCTCATACCTGCTATTAAGCAATTCGGGTTCTCGAGGAAGTCGAAAAAACGATATACATGTACCAGCTTTCCTTACAGCTCCATAGTTCTGGCAAGTGCGAACGATGCACCGCAACATAGCGGCATTCATTCTGCTGATGAACCACTGACGTCGCGGCGTCGTTTCTCACCTTCCCTACAGGTTAACGCGACACCTCTCGGCAAGGTAAGGTCGATCGTATGCGAGACGATGTGGATATAGACCGATTAAGACGGTAAAAAAGACTTAGATCGGGCGGCATTCTCCCTTAAGTGTTTTAAATAGCGGTGTATTTTAAGCGTTTACCAATGATAAAAGACGCCGGCCCTGATTTCCGGCATAAAACAGCGAAATTTGGCGATTTCTAATAAAGTTTGAAAACTAAACAACTTTGTTGGTTTATAGCTCTGGTCAAAGCTAATAACTGCAAGAAGTCTATCCCATCCACTAATAATCCTCGAGAGGACGCAATGTGGCCTCGTGGGACAGGTATCCTTGTTCTTTACTTAAGGTCATGAGTTCGACTCCCACTGGGGCACACTGCTGAACTCATGCGTCAGGTCCCTAGCTCGGTTTTATATATATATATATATATATATATACATGTATATATTAGTAAAACATAAAATGGGTTTCAAACGATTAGTGCAATAGACCCATCTGAGCGGTCTGGTACTTGTACAACGCATACCACAGCATTTTTATCAGTAATTCTCAATATGTGTTTTTCGGCATAAAACCGACGATGACTTTCGAGTTTTCTGACGTGCTGGTGAAGCGGTGACAAAAATCATCGTGGCGTCCGAAGTGAGAGAAACCAGGATCGAAATTCGATGAAGCTGTTTCAAGAAAACAATCTTCAACAAAATTAGAAACTGCGTTACCATGGTACTGATCAACATTTCCATTTATAGTCTGTGACACTGGTTTATAACTAGTTTATGAGCCCAAATTGTATAATAGTTGATATAACTAGATCGTAAACCCAGATTATATAACAGTTGTTATCACATTATTAAGACGGCCGTAACATTACGCATCTATGGTAGACGGCCACTGTATACTATGTTTTGCAGTAAGCGAGAAAATGTAGAGGTATATTGTCACTAGGTGATTTCCGATTTCACATTTGGTTCACTGTTGACTTTTAAATGGATATTTCGTAATTGAAATTAATAACGATGATACGATTTTTATGCAGTTGGTTATTGGTTTTGATTGCTGCGTCAGGTGCTTCTTTTCTGATGTTGTTATTTTAATTGTAACATATAATATTTTTCAGAATACCTTGCTGGAGAACGAATATATTATGGATTCTACAGTGTTCATTAATATATCACTTAACAAAACCGATTCGCTTATCAATGAAGATAACCGTTTGGGGTTTGAAGTCTACTACACTGTCATACCACTTATAACAGTTCTATCGAATATCATGTTACTTTATACAATTTACTCTCGTTATCCGCTACATGCTCCTGGTTATTATCTTGTTTCGAGTTTGGCTGTTGGAGATATATCTTTTCCCATCACACTGTGGATAACTGTATACGGGTTGGAGTTGCTTCAGAACAATGAAAATCTTTGTAGTGTTATCGGATTTCTTCAGAATTGTTTAGGAGTTCAATCGATGACGACACTCTTGTGCATTAGCATAGAGCGTTTCTACGCATGCGTAAAGCCAATGCATTACCATTTAAAAATAACTAATCGCCTGACGAAGTGTATGATATTTGCATCTTGGGTGCTACCTGTGATAATCACGAGTCCGCCTTTGTTTGGTCTCGGGAAGTACGAATTTGATTCTTATCTAATTGCTTGTCAACTTGACTGGGGTCGTCGTGATTTTGGAACTCTGACGGTCATCGGTTTAATGGGAGCCATTTTCTTCCCATCTTCGCTTGTTTTATGTTTTTGCTATGTAAGGATTTACATGGCATCCAGGAAACTCGCGAAAAGTCCAGCGTCATTACCCAGAGACGCAGAGGCAAAAGAGAAGCAGAGGCAGCTAAGGTCGCAGATAAAGGCGTCGTTGGTGTTATTTGCCATTACATTTGGTTACATCTTGTCGTTATTCCCTTATGTAGGTTCACGACAAGCGAAAATGTTCACAGATTCGATGAACAAGGAATATTCTAGGATCATGCGGGAAGTTGAATTGATTTCGCTGCCTTTGTACAACACGTGTAATTTTTTGAATCCTATTCTATATGGAGTGATTAACAAGACAGTTCGTGATGAATTCGTAATAGTGCTTAAAAATTTAAGGGGGAAAGTAAGGTGCTATTAAACGAGGCTATGAACCCGGGCACCGTCAAAAAGTATCTTTTGACCATGACCGCTTACAGTTACGAAATTTCTGGAGTTGGACCACACTTACAGTACGTTATAAACAGAGAATGTGCTCCGCCTCAAACCTTTCTTCAAATATCATCTTTAAGCTTGTAAGACCCTAGAAAAATGTCTCAATTTAGCTAACGTCAGAAGATAATACCAGACAGATAGGACTCATATTAAGCTTTCAGATGCTATACTTAATGCACTATTCTCCATTTAAAATGTACAACAGTTGAATGAGGGCTATCAGAATAGAATCTTGATGATTTTTATTGAAACACTAGCGAAAAAAATGAGAGCTTAGAAAAATGTAACATGTATTGAGATTTCATCTACTGTAAAACAATTTCCTGTATATCAGATGAAATTTGGTTACACACTTGCGTTTTTATGAAAGTACCTTTCTTGCGTGCTAAATTTTACTAAGAAGACATAGTCAGGTGAACCAGTTAATGGCAGACTGGGATAAAGTTAATAGTCAAATTCTGCCGACTTTTGCGTTGAGAAATTGTACATTTTTCTGAGTTTTCTGGGTATTTGGTTAGCTACAGGCTTATTAATTGTTAACTTATAAGTCCCTACATGTGTACGTAACTCTAATTTGATTAAAGAATAATTCGAGACCAATTTTCACAACAGCAAGTGGTCTAAATCAAAAGTTTTTACGATGCAGAAAGTGATTTCAGAATTACTTAAAAAATAATTGCCCGTATATAAATATTTTTGTTTTTGAATTTGAGCAAGTAATTAATATATATTGACAGTTTGCGTTACTATACATGTATATCTTTATACTGGAGGGCAGGTATTGTACTCCGGTTGGCTAAATGCGGTAAGATACCTTCCTATTATTCGGTAACATTGACCAACCTGGCCGCGAAATGTCACTTTAATGCCGCCCGGACGTCAGATGTCGCTATTCAGGATCTGACCAATCGAACGCTGTAAAGCCATGAACCCTGACAACAAAGCGAGTAGACGTTCAAGAAGTTGACTGCAGGAAAGCGTATGCTCTTCTTGTGGGGGATAAAAATCAGAGGACAGAAGCAAATACAGTCATGTAATCTCGTTGTTCTGTGTGTAGCAGATGTGCGAGTTACAAAAGATTTTTCTCCTCTGTTCTGATCTTGAGAGAGTGGCCATGGAGTGCACATGTTGTTAGAATAACCGTTATTCTTCTTGCTTATATGCATAATTAGATATTTGTCAAGGTGAAACGACATGACCCAGTCGTTCCCCTACTTGTCAAGTCTTTCAAAATTGAATGGGAGACTAGTGTCCTGTACATATTGAAAACATTGTAACAGATAGGATGATCCTCAAATTAACTTGTCTTACTGGAGATGTCAGGGAGAAAATCGTGAATGTACAATAACAGTAGACAGGGTCAAAGAACTGGTCATTGCTGAGCCCATGACTCCACAGGAATTCTAAAGGATTCCTCACCTCAAGCAACTGCAACAGACTGCTCCCCGCTGCCCAAGAATATCTTGGACGACTTTCTAATGTTACCAGTTATGCTGCGCGCACCCCTACATTATATTCGCGCAAAAATGCTTCATACCTATGGATCAAACTCCCGTACCGGGGACCAGAGTTTAAGGGCCCGCAAATAAAACTTAGAAGCTAGGCCATGGAATCGTATCCACCCAACCTGGGTTCTCAAGGCGTGTTCGCCTGCAGTAGTTGGCACCCACCAATGACGAACTGTAAGTTGTTCCCAGAAACCATTGAGTAATGAACTAGTTGGGAACACTTTTATATCGCTAGGTGGTCTCTTTGAAAGCCGGAATGCGGGGTTGCAGCTGCATTTTTAGTCAAAAGTTATTTGAACTCTTGTCAATTTCCACATATTGTTACCACGAAAAACGGTCTTCGCTTTCAGTTACTGCGTTTGTATAGATGCAATGTCACATGTTTAGTTGTTCGGGAACATCCCACTACTTTTTATTTCTAGAAAACAGGTATACTCATCTTTTTAGGCAGCCGGCACTTAAAAATTTTAAAAACCCACCTGCTTAGAGAGAGAGAGAGAGAGAGAGAGAGAGGGGGGGGGGAGTCTATCGTGTGTGTGATTTGTTTAATGCTGAAGGTTCTTTTATGTCATACGAACAACTCTGTAATAGTTATAACTTTCAACCTATAATACTAGAATTCTATGGCTTAAGAAGTGAAACCTTTGCAGCGTACAGGGGTTTTAAGAAGAGACAAGATAATATCTTTTTACCAAATTTTTCCAAGTTATATTAATAAAATTTTACATAATACAGAATGTAGATCACAAGGGGTAAATATTTATGGCACCTTAGTACAGTCACTTCAGACAACTTGTAAATATAAAAGCAAGTGGTCATCTGAGATAGAAATAAACGGTGTTATAAATAATGCAAATTTTAGTGACTCTGATAAAGAGTGGAGTAATGTAAATAAACTCACATTGTACAAAAGATACAAAATTGCGTTGGTTTCAATACCGCATAATTCTCAGAATATTACCAACTAATAATTATTTACATAGAATTAAAAAAAAAACAAGTGATCTATGCTCATTCTGTGGTGAACACAGTGAAACTTTTCTCCATCTGTTTTGGGAATGTCGTCTTGTCTCCTGTTTCTGGCTCCTGTTTGCTGAGTGGTTAAAACAAACATATCATTTAAATTTCCATGTGGACAGGATAGCAGTGTTTTTTTGTTTTTTGGGAAACATTCAGACGGAAAATTGTAATTTTAATCTGTTGATCATGTTAGCAAAAATTACATATTTAGCCAAAGGTTTGTTAAAAAACCTTAATTTTCCAATTGTTCATTAACTTCATTAAATTACATGCTGAAGGAAATACGGTACTTTTTGACTAATGATTTAATGTTATTCTTTGTAAACTATGTGTACTGTATTGTTTTATGAGATATGTAACTATCATGCTGGAGCAAAATAAAAATATGAAAAAAATTCACGCATTTCTTAATTTGTTGCTGATATGAATTCTAATGCAGTTTCCTTATTCATCTGTTAATTCAAGTTAAGTGCGGCCAATGGATCCTCCTCCTGCCAATGGAAAAGAAAACGCATCATGCATTGCGGCACACGAGGTCTTAGATTACGGTGTGTTTCTACGCACTGCTGCACCCCTTATTTTGATGTATTAAACATGTATCGGTAAGAGCACATCGTTGGACAACGGAAATCCTAATTAGACACCTCTTTGTGCAAGACCAAATTTGACGAAAAATGCAAATCTGTATACCAGCAGCTAATATGAGGCCCTGACGGGCAAAAGGAAATAAACCATTGCATTTCATCGGGCACTCAGCATTAACCTTAACCTGACGCGTACAATACGGGTAACAGCTTCAGACAGTCTTTTTAATTAAACAATAAGGTTGTCAACTAATACCACTTACATACCAATCCACAGTGTACGAGAAACCAGTGATAAAGAAACCCAGCCATGTCAAAAACATGCGAAGATGGCGACCGGAATTCGACAGTTAGTAATACGTTCCTTCGCAGTGCCCTCATGTGGTGGGACTTTGGCTGAACAAAGGCATTATGAGTAATATAAGCAACAATGGAAACATAATACTGTTGCTGAACAACCCAGTCTGCCAGCGACCGTACCTGCAAAAAATGGGCATGTCCCCCATCACTCGTTATACGGCAAATAGGACGCCTTTGTGAACGCGTGGTTAAGCAAACAATCTGCCTTCTGATCAGACGTCCTGTTTGCTTTCCACATCTGAATGCGGTTTTATTTCTAGATTTTTGAGATTCACAAATAGACACTTGAATAAGGTTTGAACACGAAAAACACACACATCTGATGATATATTTCAGCGAATGATATTTTTGCGTTCTTCAACTTCTCGTCAAAGTGGGTTTATTTACTCTTTCTAGGATTGATTTCCAATTGTTATTGAGATAATAAATGTCTGAAACACAGTAGACTATTTTAACCCCTCATAACCCAAATGTATTACTTAATGTTCCGTCTGTTAGATGAAATAAACAGTTACAAACACTTCTTTTCTCATGAGCTGCAGTTCTTTTCTAATCAACCACTGTGCAGCTGTAAGGAACTGTGTTCCGTTCTCATCAACTACATTTGTGTATCTATACATTCAGTCAAACTGCCGTTTCCTCGACTCACAAAATACACGTACTGCTCTCAAATATCTTCTATTCGTACATGTATATCGTCCACTGCACCTCTTAACGTTTGAAAAGGTATTCATTATGAGCTCATGATTGCGGCGAAAGCACGACATACCTGCCTTTAAGGTTATCCGACATAGTATAAACCATCATTTTAGATTTGAAGTCGCGTTTTGTCAACAATATTTGAATATATGTAGCTCACCGTTCCCAATTCCATTCATTTATTCCGTCTTTTCAGTTAACCCCCATCTCTTAGCCCAGAACATATAATGGGTTTACATTCTACTTTCATTGAAATGTCGATCAAGGGAGGGTCACGTACTTGGATGTAGTGTGGCAAATTTCTTAGCGGCGAGGGGTAGGGATAAGCTGCGTACTTAATTTTTCAAAACTAGTGACAGTTTATTCAGTTCTCACAAAGTGTCTAACAGTAATTTGATAGCTTTCAGTGTGAGCAAATCAAATCTGCAACACCTGCTTCCTATGAAAATGACAGCAAATTTACATTTGTGGGGTGATATTATTAATTTACATATCTGAAGTTGTCATCTTCATTTCTTGCTGATTAATTAATGACTCGTGGCATAAAGCAAGGCCAAGGTCACGAATTCTAGCTTGAGTCGATATTCAGACGATCACATTGCAATGGATCATTTTGTCGTTCATTATCCCCACTCTTTAAAAATACATGTCGCATGTGAAACGTTTCCGAGTATTGTGTGAATTCAAGGGACACGCATCAAAATGAGTTTTAACTTTAGAAAGTAAATTCAAAATAGATACTTTACTGTTACATAAATTAACCCAATGTGTTGGGCGATTTGGTTATGTGAAGTTGCGGCTATCGCCAAGCTAATTCAGGCACGTATAAGAAATGTAACTAGCAATTCTGTTCAGCACGTCTTCAAAGTTGGTACGGATAAACCGTCAAACTTACAACTCGTCGTTTTCGCCTCGGTTCCGAAAGTGACAGATTATCCGAGCTATAGTTTACGGTATCAGAAAACTCAACAATATTCCGTCCAGGAGATTGTTAAATACTCTCATCGAATTTTTTCTATTAGTGGTAAGATGAGCTCATTTCGCTTCAAATCTTCTCGTATTCACATTACATAGTTCTTTTGACAGCTTGCAAATAAAATGCTTCGAATGGTGCACAACAGTCTGTCACAGAAGAATAAACGAAGTTAATTTAGGCCTAATGGAGAAATAACTGATGGCAAAGTCCACTTAATATCACCAAATCAAAGAACAAGAACAGTAGTCGTACACATCATACTTATACGCTGGTAGTGTTATACTGATGCAGGCGCTTCAAAACCAAAAAAGTTAAAAATGAAATATCAGTTGTTGGCATTACGAAATGGTGGACCCTTGAGTGGAGTGTCTTAAAACCTAAGCGAGTGTTGCTCGAAGCCCTTTATTGTGTGTTTTATCGAATTCAGTTTATCTCGCCGCAAAAAAGGGATCGACAATGAAGCCACATGACCCATACAATCTTGAAATATTTTTTTCGTAAAACAGAACAAAATTCTTGAGAGCAATACGAAGTTTTGTGAAATAAGCACCTTTAATTTTTTGTCATAAAAGTGCATGTATCATGCTAATGTGTAGGTTTGATAAATGAACATGTACAAAATGCTGGCTGCATACATGTTAATATCAAATTAAATGGCATTGAATGGATAATAGATTGGCTTTATTTGAAGCTATTGATGTTCCCAGTCTTCCATATTTTTGGAATTATTCACCAGAAAAATCTCCGGCACATTGGCAAAAGCTATTTCTTCCTGAATTTTTTGGTTTTAAGCGTACCATCACTTGTATTCAGGTTGGTTGCTTCGCATTCGCCTGACTCAGAGCTTGTCCATAACGAAGTCGAAGGTTTTGTTATTTTGCGTCTTGCAAACATTAGTGTACCCTGAACTCTTATCATCTGCGCTATCCTTGTCGAACTTAAAAAATTGATGAAGGACTGGCACGGCCCATTTTTTATAAAATCTGTCATCTATAGACTTTTCCACACCAACAGGCGAAGATAATTATCTCCCCAGCGCCAACGGTTTCGCTACTATCGTCTGCCATTGAGCAGCCTGGGCCGCATGCCTCAAGATAGCGCTGATCTGTTTTTGAGCATCGCCATTTTTAGGCTTGGGGGCGTGGCTGACCGTTGACGTGCTCGACAACTTTAGGAGCTTATTTCAATGTTCCCGATCTTTCAAAACATAGCTCTATTGTAGTACACAGCATAAGTAAACAAGGGAGTATAGCATACGCCATCACACAGGAAAATATATGCCGGAAGTCAGATACAGGTAAACGCGAAGTCTATCGGGGTCGCAACCTCACCACTATATGACGCGTTGGAAGATCACTATGATTGGCTTAAGAGCACCAATTACAGAAACAAGAGAAATGCAAACAGTATGCCTATAGGGGTGTAATTATGGTAATCCAAATGGAATGTTTTGCTATCGATGTAGCTTTCATTTTTTTGTTAAATTTTACTAAAAGACATGACCAGGTGATCCAATTGAGGACAGATTTGTAAAAAGACAAAACTTCAAATGCCCCATCGGGCGATAATTGTCCAAAATCCACTCGGGCTCTAGATAACGGGGTATAACGACTTCGCCATTCAATAATCTTTATATATGTAAATGATAATCTATATACAATACTGTTCTGAAATATTGCACAGCATGATAACGTTTACAATGGTATTTGTCCATCACTATATAGTTGTGAACTTGTCACGCTCTAAAGTTTTTGAGTAAAAACTGTATTTCGCAGAGCAACAACGCAATTTTATTTATTTATCTAATTTACTTGATTTGTCGCTGCGATCTAAATTGTATAAATCGAAAGTGAAAAGAAGTATGACAAATGTCGCAGTAATACTTGGCGTTTTATTATGACTCAACATGTAATTCAAAGCAGGAAAACTATGCATATCGAGTTTAATGCTATCAAAATGTTTTTCAGATCCCGAAGCCAACAAATTCACAACATCATGAATTTTACAGAGTTCCTCAGCATGCCATTGAGCAGAAACGATTCCTCTACCAGTCCAGAAAACCTTTTATGGTACCAAGTCTACTACACAGCTACAACTCTTCTGACAGTTCCGTCTAACATCTTGTTGCTTTACACTGTTTACTCTCGTTATCCATTACACTCTCCTGGGTATTATCTTGTATCCAATTTGGCTATAGGAGATATATCTTTTCCCATTACACTGTGGATAACCGTATACGGCGTTGAGATGCTTCAGAACAGTGAAATTCTTTGTAGTGTTATCGGATTTCTTCAGAATTGCTTAGGAATTCAATCCATGACGACTCTCTTGTGCATCAGCATTGAGCGTTTCTACGCATGCGTAAAGCCAATGCATTATCATTTAAAAATAAATAACCGCCTGACAAAGTGGATGATAGTTGCATCATGGGTGGTACCTGTGATAATCACGTGTCCGCCTTTGTTTGGTTTCGGCAAGTACGAATTTGACTCTTATCTAAATGCCTGTCAACTTGACTGGAGTCGACGTGACAAGGATGTTGGAACTAGGACAGTTGTTGCTGTAATGGGAGCGATTTTCTTTCCAACATCTCTTGTTATGTGCTGGTGTTACGTACGAATTTTCAGAGAGTCCAGGAAACTCTCGAAAGTTCCAGTGCCTTTGGCCGCAGACTCGGAAGGGAAAGAGAAACAGAGACAACTGAGGTCGCAAATGAAGGCGTCGATAGTGTTATTCGGTATTACGTCTTGTTATATTCTATCGTTATTTCCGTATGTGGGCTCGCGTATGGCGAAAATGTATGCACCTGAAAAAGAACTTGCGCGTGAAGTAGAGTTGGTCTCACTGCCTCTGTATAACTCTTGCAACTTCCTTAACCCTGTTGTGTATGGAATGATCAACAAATCGGTGCGCACAGAATTCTTGAAGGTGCTACAATCTATAAGACAAAACATAAGAGGAAATTAAGTAAACTTGGAGCATGTATATGCGGAGCTATAGAAGGATTTCATCTGATTCCCTCTTATTTGCAACTTCTTTTCCATAAAATACAAGATTGGATTTTTTCTGATTTCCATTTAAATTAGTTCCCATACTAATTTTTGTGTTTAATATGACAATAACTATTAATATGAAAGTCGACACACTTAATACTTCGTTGATATGATTGACATCGCGTAAATAACTTGTGTTAAATTTCCAAAGACCAAGACATCTCTTCTCGTTTTCAGTTACTTCGAAGTAGAAATTAATGGCATATCTGAAAATACAAGGTCATTAAAATGTCAACTTCCTGAACTGAAACTTCTCTGGGAGTTTTTTATATTTATTTTATAAATCAAAAATATGCACAGCGTATGTACATGTATATTGGGAAAGAACATTAATACACACAAGCCTACACGTATGCGCACGAAGTTGTTTTTAACCAATCTATGCTCACCGGAGAAGACGTAGGATAATTGTTTCCAGTGCTTATTATACTCTTCGATAAAGCCGTTTTTCGAAAGTGCATTTCTGACAGCTGAATTCATGTGTCAACATACCGATGAGACCAAAATATTTGGTATCATAGCCTTGAATCTTCCTTGAAAAATGGTACTTTGCACAATAGCATAAGCCAATTTAAGATCAATTCCCGTTTTTAAAACCTTTTTTACGACCATTTTGCGCCTTTTCTTAAAAATTGCAATCAAAAGTATTGGGAAGTTGGTGCTTCTCGTCAGCAACAACACATCATCGCTTCGCACCATAGCAAAAATGACGAGAATGGAAAGAAAAGAAAACTAGTTTGGATGGAGTTATTGATTTTTCCGTGACTCCATTTAAAGCTATAAAATGGCATTTTATTTATTATTATATGCGCTAACTGCGAAGCGATACCGAAGCTAGTTTACAGTGAAACAACACGTGTAGTTGAGATAAAAGGTCACATATATTATGACAAACTAAACTACTACAGATATCAGTAATTACAAAAGTTATATAACATGTTGAACTGTAAAGGTGGGTGACAATCTGCCACAGATGCAGCAGAAGGATGCATCCGCCCACCCAAGGGAGAGCGAGCGAGGCTGACAAAAGTAGCATAAGAAAACGGGGGCCCGTAAAAGGAAAATGCAAACATGGAGTAGTACAGCTAGGTAGCATGATTCAATAAAAACAAAATCATGGAGCGACAAAACAAGGTGGCGAAACCATAGTAATTGAAACCCAGTGGGATATAAAGCTAACATGAATAGATTAAAATTAAGGAATATACATAAGGGACATATCAACCTACCAATAGCATGCTGTCTATTCACCTATTTCACGAAAGCGCCATCTTTCCGCGCCATCTTTAATTACTGATCAAAAACGAGGCACAATGATAAACCCTCGTGTGTGATCATCAGCTGGCCATGGTGTACTGTGCAGAGCCTGAACGTACCAATTCCAGTAATAACTCGTCGGTATCCTTCCCAGGGATATACTTAGCCACTCGCCCAGTCGCCAATGCGAGTAAAATTGGTGCTGGGCGAGTAGAAGTTGACTTGCCGGTCGCCCGGTGGCGAGCGAATTTCAGAGCGCAAAAGCACTAAATATCGTTTCCCAGATGAATATGAATAATTTTCCTCCTCCTTGTGCTGTTTTTATCATGAATTTAAGGTTCAATTTGGTCATCGTGTCGATGCTCCGGCAGTAAAAAACATCGGCGCAGTGCAACTCTACCGATTTAGTATATGTTACCTGTTACGCGATTCGTCAAAAAACACAGTGTGTGGTCGTGCACAAAGAATTTGTGGACTAGTCCCGGCGAAACGAAGAAAAGGGGAGAAAGGTGGAAGACCGGTCCATGTGCTCATAGCAAATGAAATACCATATTTCTTGGAACTGATTTCTTATTGTAATGTAAAATGTCATTTTAGCCAAAATTATTTTATAACATTCGTCCTAATAAGCGCCCATGCCCCTATAAGCGTCCCCACTCGTTTTCAGACTTCGCTAAAATAAGCGCCCAGTCCATGAATGTGGATATATCAGTGCGAAAAATGTCTTACCTCACAGTTCTAAAATTCTACAGTAAATGTATTCAATTTATCAATAATATCCGACAGTTCTGAAAAATCATTGTGCGCAGAATTTCTAGTAGACCACGAGCCTCGCCGCTATGTTGGTATTTAGCCGTGGCTGTACACTTCAAACCATTCCGCAGTGCTTCAAAAAGAACGCAAAAGATTTGCTAATCTTGCGAGGAAAGTGTCACACTATATGGTCTGGCCCTGATCAGAACAGACGCAGCGTACTCAGGTCAACGGGATTGGTATTGTATCTTTCCCGTACAGATCTTCTCCCACAATAGGAATCCAGATTGCTTTGAACACGAAAAATTATGAAAACCGCGAATCGAAACTTGGCCAAGAAGCGCGGGCTAGGGCCCACATATAACATGTGGGCCTGCTCAATGAGATAAATGTACTACATATACAGCTCATTGGGCCTGCTATACTCAGGCAAATGAACACTGATGACACGCACGCTCTCGCTCACTCGGTGCACACCAGCTGACTCACTTCAATACAAACATCACGTGACAACAACATATGTAATGGTCCAGATTTTTCTCTTTGCGGGGTGCGATCTAGCGCAGATTTTGACTTAATCTGCGGTTAATCCCGACTCCGAGTCCACAGGAACTTAAGAATCTTAGGAAAGGCCATTTGGGAGGATTTCAGGTAATTTGAGTCAAAACTATTTTTACTCAAGAATTCAAGTTGTCCTATATATCGACGATCGCGAAGCAGCGACGCATCAGTCGGCAAGTTTTCGCCCTGGGATTTCAGCACATTAATTTTAAAAAGATCGTAATTTAACAACAGAGTTTGATAGCAATGCACCACAGTTTTGTAGCTAGTCTGTCATAGGTTACACATACGTCACAGCGCGTAAATTTGATGAATCCTAGCTTCCGATTTCACCCGTTTCCGAGACCAGATTTTAACTGCCGTAGGCTACAAAAAGAGTCCCCCTGGGCGCTTATTAGAGCGAATACGGTAGCCCTAATAGACGGTGACATCAGTGCACGAAACGATGATTTTTATTTAAATTAGCAGCAAGTTTGTGGTGACTGACGCCAACGATTTTAACTTGTATTGACAACTGGAATTCCTTACCATTCAAAATAAAAGAAAGCACTTCAATCGTCACTCTCAAAAATAACTTTAAAATGCATACATGTACCACTACTCCAGACTTGCCAGTCCCATTGACATCATTCCAACTTCCCCGCAACCATGAAATAACCCTATACAGATCAAGATGTGGTCTATTCCTAAACAACGAGAAATTTAGACATAATTTTAATAATATTTCGGCTCTGTGTTCCTGTGGAGATACCCAGACATATCCTCATGTTTTCTTTGCTTGTGAGGTATGCAAGGAGAGGGTACAGCTCTTCCAGGCACTCGAACAATACCCCAATGTTTATAAAAAATACTCTGAAGTTCCGCAATTGTACAACAAAATTAATTTCTTTCTATATGGATGTCAAGAACTTAACTCAAACGAAAATATGGTTTTATTTGAAATAGTATCAGAATTTCTTTATAACATTAAATCTCTTTGTGTGAGTGGATAGAATTTTATACATCTGTATGAAAATAAATTATTTTCATTCGTTGTCATATATCATTGTATTCTTAAAATCAGTTTTTTTATTTATGTATTTGTATGTAATCATTGTATGTACACTTCTTTGTAGTTTTTTACCCAGATCTAATGCCTCTTGGCGCTTTCTGGGTTATGAATATTCATTGTATTCTGAAGATTTCGTAATAAACAAAAAAAAAAACTGACGCCAACGGCCGGGTGACCGAACTTCGGGCTTGGCGAGTAGATTTTCTGGCTCCGGCACTCGCCCAGCTGGCCCGAGCAGGGTTTTTCAAGACTAAAAGCCTGCGTATATCCCTGACTTCCACACTTTTTCAAAAGAGGGAAAACTACTAAGGAATGGCTGAGGAGGGTAAAAGTCTAGTTGCCGTAAGTATTGGTATGTTTTTTGGAGATCGATTCAACATCAGACAACTTCAACTTTGATAAGTCTTTTGACCACACCACCTTGCAGGACGATGCCATGTTTGTCAAGGCGCCTCGTTTTCGATCAACACGACAGCAGCGCCCCGCGTTCGTGAAAGAGGTGAATATAGGTATAAGTAAACAAAAACGGTGACATGTACAAACAACATACAGATAAGCAACAGCAAAAGGAGGCCCCGGCAAAAGTAAACCTATAAAAAGTATGGAAAAAAATGCTAAGTATAGAATAACCCATAATAGGGCATGAGGTAAACCAACAACAAATATAAAAGGGGCGGGAAAGACTGCCCGGGAGGGAGAACCCCAAAAAGGTGAGTGGAAAGGACATGCCAATGAAAATGGGGAATAAGGGAATTAGGACACTGCCAATACAGGCGTCCGAGGGTGAGAAATGGTGTGAGTGAAAGAGACACCGGCAATACAGGTGCCTATGAATGGGACACTGGCAATACAGTTGCCCCGCGATGAAAAGGGAGTGGTGAGTGAGGGGGGGGGCACTGGCAATACAGATGCCCCAGGATGAAGTGGCAGTGTAAGAAGGGGAAGCACTGACTGTAGAGCTGCCCCTGGGTGGTGGATGATCATGGCAATGAAGGAGTGGGAACGTTAGCATCGGGCAAGTTTAAGGAGGAGAGACGAATGTAGTTCTTGAGCGCGTCAGACTTCCAGCGACCCATACGCTGGACTGCGGAGTCCGGAATTTGGAGGGTAGCAGCGGAGGTGGCTGCACCGATACGAAAACTATGGGATTTATAGCGTTGAGGATCGAGACCGACGCACCCAAGTACCAAGTTAAGGTGGCGAGTGAAGTAAGAGCGAGTGATGGGGGAACCATTAGGTAACTGGAAGAGAGGGCCGGAAGAGTGGTTGGAGAGAGTCCCAAATCTTTTATCGAAAAATTTTGGATCATGAGCTAGTTTTCACCTGCTGCTACTGTCTTTGTTGAGCCCAAAAATCTGGCCTCGTTCTTAGTTTTGGGTAGTCAGTTTTTACATAACCCAGTTACACAGTTTTCTGTCAATCTGTGACGGTCAGTTAGATTAAGAGACTCTAGGTTGCGCTATTCGGTTGAGCAATTATCTAACGCGCAAGATGCTAAACAAATAAATATCATTCGTGTTGCTACCGGAGACCACGGGAAGCTGTCGGACAGATCTTTTCTTTAAGGATTTTCAGTTTTTGCGGGTGCAACAGTGAAAAACTATTATAGGATTAAAGAGCTCAAAAAGTCAAATATAATGCACCGATGAGTTAATAATAAACCCTTTCACCGCATCATACTTCAGAGAAGCAAATTTTGCTTTAAAGTGGGCCCAAAATCCCCTGCTTGGTCAGTTTTTGAACATCAAAATGGTCTAAGAATCCCGCGCACCACCTACAGTGCATGCCGGTCCATTTTCGGACCCTCTGGACAAAATCCTGCATCTGCACTTCAAAAGGTCCGCTCCCACTATTACCAAAGTTGGCCTGTCGTGATTTTGCGGGATATTGCATCTGCTCAGACTTTGTTGTTGGAGGGCGTGGTTCCTTCGTCTGAGTTTATCTCCTCTGAGATTCGAGTTTCCCTTTCTGGCATCGGTGGTAGCTGCAGTGTACCTCAGCAAGAAGTTTTGCCCACGTCAGATTTGTTTACGGCACATTTCTGCAGGTGTTGTGCCCTCTATGCCCGTTCGCGGTATAACTCTTGTTGCAAGGAAATGATGTTATAGGTAGTAACGTGACTGTTAAACCTGTGATGTCGATGGACCTATCCCTGTATATGATTGTGATAATTCAACATCGTCCTGTGTACTTACTGAAGCTAAGGCTAAGGCAGCTGCGTAAAGTGAGTGCGACGTGTATTATAATTCTGATTTGTCAGATACACTGTACTTTCATAGTTCAGCAGTTTGAGGCTGTGTCTGATTGTACTGGCAGGTATTCGCGCTCTAAGCTTATGGAACTTCAGCAAGACGATGATCTAGCGTATAGTCACGCTGTTTTGGAAGAAGAGGCTGATAAAGGATAAAGTTGCTGTCGGTTATTATCTGAAAAATGGTTTCTTAATGCGTAAATGGAGACCATCTGACGTTTTTTCTTTTGATATTTTGCATGTACTGCACCAGTTACATGTAGTATTTCTTAGGCAATACGGCCAGGAGGTGCTGTATTTGGCTCATGAAGGACCTATGGCTGGTCACTTTGCAATTAATAAGACCAAAGCATGCGCGCACCCAGCCTTTAGTTTGTTGGGGTTCGAATTTCTGACCAAGTGGACCTTTTGCTAACAAAAAGCTGGATGACTAAAAAAACGGGGGACCATCTTCAGTACTGTGAGCTGTGTGTCTGTGCCTTTTTAGTGGACGTTTGTCTCGTTTTCCTAGGACCTTTTTCTTTCTCTGAGGCGGACCTTTATGCCCACTTCGCCAAAATGTGAGAGGGGGACTCGTTCGAGCCCCTCCGAGCCCACCTTGGGTGCGCTCATGCAAAGATCGTGTTCTGAGTCATTTGTTTTGGCGCGGTATTGATAGAGATGTTAGGAATTTTCGTAGAACTTGTCATTTGTGCCAGTTGGTGGGAAAGCCAAATCAAGTTATCTCTGAAGCTCCATTAAAACCAATTCCGGTGTTCGGCGAGCCATTTAGTCATGTCATTGTCGATTGTATACGTCCATTGCCAAAAATAAAAACGGGCAACCAGTATTTATTGACAGTAATGTATTATCCCACACGTTTTTCTGAAGCTATTCCGTTAAGGAAAATAGAAGTAGTAAAGGCTTTGGTAAAGTTCCTTACTTTAGTTGGCGTTCTTAAGTCAATTCAATCTGACCAAGGGTCAAATTTTATGCCTGGCGTTTTTCAGCATCTGATGTATTTGTTGAAAATTGACCATTTCCAGCGCTTATCTCCCTGAATCTCAAGGTGCTCTTGGAAGATTTTATCAAACTTTTAAGACAATGTCAAGGGCTTACTGTTTGTCTCATGAAGAGAATTGGGATGATGGTGTTCCACTTTTACTGTTTGCGCACAGGGAAACAATACAATATTCTCTGGGTTTTAGCCTATTTGATTTGATTTTTGGGCGTCAACCCCGTGGTGCGCTTAAACTGTTGAAAGAAACGTGGTTGAGTGAAAGATACCCCCAGTGGATTTATTGAGCTATGTGTCAGATTTGGAAGATAGGTTGTTTGAGGTTAGAACCGTGGCTCATAAGCATCTGAAAGATGCTCAGATATCTATGAAAACTTGCATTGACCGTGACAGGCATTTTAGTCCAAGTGACAAAGTGTTGGTTCTGTTACCAATGCCTGGGGATTCTTTGAATGCTAAATTTTCTGGACCGTATATGGTGGAGAGGGTTGTGGCGGTGGACAGGATTGTTCATCCATGAACAACCCTGCCCATGTGGCACATACTGAGCCACAACACCACGTTTCTTACAATATCTCTTTTTATCACTGCGGCTGGTCTGCTCACTCAGCTTGTCCGGAACCTGATTTGCAGGTTGTTATACCCCAGTTGGCTGTTTGGTGTACCCACTTGGTACTTTGTTTGATATTTGCCCATTTGGCAGTTAGTACACATTTGGTACTTGGTATTGAATTTGACGTTTTGCCCGACTCATTTGTCATGTAAACATGCTTAAAGAGTATCGTGAAAAGTCTGGTGATCATGTTGATAAAACTGTTGCAACTGTTGATTCGGGTTATGATTTTGAAGGACCTGCTTTATAGGTATTTCGCTCAAGTTCTGCGACTCTCAGTTTCTTAGCAACTTGCAAGAGAAATTGAGTCATTTGAGTGTTGATCAGCGACACGCGCTTCAAAGTCTCTTAAGGGAATTCAGTTAATTGTTTCCAGATGTGACTAGAAAAACTGTTGTTTCATGATGTCGATGTTGGAGATGCTGATCCTGTTAAGCAGCACCCTTATAGAATTTCTCCCCCCAAGTTAGAGTTAATGAAAAATGAGGTTCAGTATATGTTGGATAATGGAATCATTGAACCTAGTCAGAGTAATTGGAGTTATCCATGTATCCCTGTTCCGAAGCCTGACAAGTCTGTAAGATTTGTGACTGATTTCAGAAAATTGAACTTGGTGACCAAGGGTGATGCGTACTCTGTTCCGAGGGTTGACGATTGCATTAATCGTGCTGGAAATGCAGAATTTATAATTAAGTTTGATATGTTTTAACAATACCCTTTTAAAAATGGTATTGGCAGGTTCCGCTTAGTGCGCGAGCTAGAGTTGTCTGCATTTGCAACCCCTGATGGTTTGCGGCAGTATTGTATTATGCCGTGCGGTATGAAAACTGCTGCTGCGACTTTTCAGGAATTGATGAATACTGTATTGAATGGTTTACCTAACGTCCAAGTTTACTTTGATGACATTATAGTTAGTAGTCCTACTTGGGATGCACATTTGTGTGATTTGAGGCAACTTTTCCAGCGTTTGTGTGATGCTAAATTATCTTTCAATTTGGCTAAAGTGATCCCGGTCATGCATGTGTGACGTTTTTAGGTCAAGTTGCTGGAAGAGGGGAAGTGCTATTTTGTCTAGATTCCTGTGAATGGCCGGTTTCTATAGACGGTTTTGTAGAAATTATTCCGAGGTTGTATTACCTTTGACTAGTTTGACTTCAAGTAAAGTGAAGTTTGTGTAGACCGATGCATGCCAAAGTTGGCTGTTGATGCTTTTGATGTTGGAGCAGGTGGTTTTGTTACAGGAAGATGGTCATGACATAGATCACTCTGTGTGCTATTATTCTACGAAATTCAGTAGGAACCAGCGCTGTTATTCAACCATTGAAAAGGAGGCTTTCGCATTGATTTTGGTGTTTCAGCACTCCCGAAGTTTATGTTTTGTCTATGAGTTCACGGTTGATTGTATATACTGATCACAACCGGCCATATTTTTAAATAAGATGAAGGGAAAAATCTGAGAATACTTAGATGGAGTCTCATTGTGCAGGAGCTCAACCTTGATGTTTGACATATCAGAGGAAAGGATAATATTATTGCTGTTATTTTGTCTAGGATTTGAGTGAGGTCCTAAAAGTATGTTTGTGGGAGAGTTGTATTACGAACGCGTTTAGTTAAGTTGTAAATATGTTAAGTTTGGTTAAAAAAGAAAAAAAATGTTTGTAGTTGTACACACCATCTTTTGAAACGGGGACATGTTACGTATTCTCACTAGGGGGCAGATTAGAGTTTTATCCGAGAAATCTAGTTGGTCGGCGATGGTTAGCGGACGTGTGTTATGAATTGTTATCCGAACACTGAGGCTGCACTTTCCTATGTTTTGTTTATATACTTTCAAAGTTTTGAGCGTCATTTTTTGTTTATGTGGCGAGCCTCTGCAACGGCGTGGACAACAGCGTCTAGTCCATAGAATTTGACTGTATTATTTTGGTGGAGTCTGCGGAACGTGCGAGGACGGCTTGTTGATGAAGCCTGAAGATGCCACAAGTCTCAAGTGTTGGTGCTGACGTTCGAACCTGTCTTCATCCCAAGTTTTGTGGAACTTGTCAACATGTTTGTAAATAAGTAAATAGATGTTAATTTTGATCATTATACCTGAAAAGTGTTTTTTTTTTCATTTATTTTGCCGTAACAACAGACACAAGAATCATACAAACATGCACATGGGCATAAATAAAGCCAAAGTTCTATACCTCGGGGAGCAACTGGAAAGTTCTAGTGATATTTTGCTCACTTATGAGAGTTAACACAAAACATTGTCGACGTAATGTTATCCCACAAGCAGAAATTTATTCCAAAAATTTACTCTTGTCAAGGTTTTGGTGCCCATTTCAAATGACAGTTTTAGGATTCAACTATGTTTTTTTTAAATAAACGCACTAGGGATATCTGCGGAAAGATTTTCTGATACATAACCCCCTAGCTTATCTAAAGATGGATTTCTATGCAGAAAAACGCCAATATCCAAAGTGCTCGCCCCTCAGAGCTCATGATAGTAGGCCAGACTTTCTTTTTACACAAACGTCGATTTCCTAGTAGATTCCTGAAATGTAAATTTGCCAATGACCGCGTCAAAGTTTATGTCTGGAAGAACTACCAAATCAGGTACCCGTGCCTGGGCATTGTAGATCTCAAAAACGTTTTATTGAGCATTAGATCACAAAAGCTTCTTTCACAAAGTGTGTATAACACGGTCAAACTTAGATTTCAGCGTCTTCCAGATGTCGATATTTCGATTGTGAGTTCGGGTGCACAAATGCCGTCATACAAACCGGCAAGTTTCATCATTAATACATGTACCTTTGTACAACCATTGGTGGAGTTGGCCAAATCAGTGGTTAGGATGTCTTCGAACAAATTGACGATTTGGCACATTGCTTGCGATATGAAACTCAATTCATTTGCGAAAATATCCAAGCACTCGAATATTCCTCGTTTATTTTTTTTCCATACATCAATGACAAATCCATGTCTGACAACTGCTCTGTTGTCATTTTCTTTTTCATCCGAACGAGTATCTCATCTGCTATGAACACCAAGACTGCTTCTTTACTTCTGTGGCACCAGTCAGTTTTCACGTACTATCTGATGATTTCCGACAGTTGATCTAAGTAGGATTCTTTAGGCGTGCTGTCAAACATCTATCCATAGTATTTGGCTGACTTAATTTTGTATTCAGTATTTTTCGACAGGATCTGCCAGCACAAAAGTAAATTCATTCTGTATCATAGGGGATAGATAGGATGCGCATCTCACCTCAATAAGCTCCAATCTTACAAAAATAATGTTCTGTTAAGACCGGGCCATACTTAAAAAACATTGTCAAAAATTCTAAAAAATGCCCCTGTTCGAGGATAGGTCGCACACATGTTAGTCTTGGAATAATAAGCTTTGATTCGCCAGAAGCAGAGTTACACTCAACGACCCCTGCAATATGTTTTTGCATTTTTCTTTGCCTTTACTACCGCTGCGACCGATTTGTTGGCGATTGCACGGTTTATTGTTAAGGCTATTGCTAGCGTTTTCTACATTTAGAGGAAGTGTAGTTTCGCAAAAATAGTCGTTCTATACATGTACTTCAGGGTGTTACTTTCCATCATTTGTTAAGCGCACCAGCATCATAAATCGTTGTCAAGTCAATTGGGGCAGTTGCAAACAAACGGCAACTAAAGCTATATAGGGTACCCTAACGAACACCTTAAGATTTTGCTCAACTCGCCGGAACTTTATAAAACCACTCCGATGACAGTTGCCGAACTCCGTCACACGTTTTAGACACCCAGGCAAACGGATCATCCTTATTTTGGAATGTATCGCTGCCCTGCTTAGCGATCACCACAGGAATATCGCGCGACATTGGATTGTCCGGTGCTGAGATGTTACTAACACTGAGTCACAGGCTCGCTAACAGGGTTTTCAAGTTTTGACTATTTTTCTTCAGCTCATTCGTCCAACCTTGATTGGTCAACACTTTCCGACTCTAATCTTTGCGATTACTTTTCAGCTGGACCTTCACTTGCCTGGATACATTTCAAAGTTGAGCCTATAATTTTCTGGACTCGTCAGTTTTTGCATGTTTACCTTTCCGTTAATATAAAAAGCTGGACCGTTTTTCGCCGCCACTTACTCCGTTTGACATTTTTTGAGGGGACCGAAGATTTAGACTTGAAGAATTGAAGATAACATCGTTGGAAATAGTCATGCAATATTGCGCGAGTCGCTATAATAAAAACGTTGAAAAGCCTAGCGTGTTAACCATTGTTATCAAAGCTGTGCTCCAAACCAGCACCGATACACTGTATATGTTACCCAACCCGCTGTGGGTTTAAATGATATTGGTTGCACTTGCGGTAGAGCCACGGTCGATTTCGAGAGTAGCACTCGATGAATTATGACTTTTTTCCATAATCAGTGTGAGATATAAGTGCTATGTTTCAATCAGTTTTAGTAGTTGACAAGAGCGTGATAATGTAGGGCGTTACTTCGTCCGGTTCATTTTCCCTGGCACCTTAAGTACTCCATTGCTTTCGCATGTACTGATGAATGATTTCATTTAGCACTTGTTTCGGTGTTCTTTAGTACTATTCTTTGGTTTATGTTTGCATCGCATTTACCACTACACAGGTACACTAGCGGCTAACGCGAATATTGATTTACAGGCTAGTTCCGGGGTGTCTAGTGATTTATAACGAAGATTGTGATTCAACATCTGATACATTTACATCTTCGTTTCTCTACATGAACTAAAAATTTAAAGTCATTAATGTTATGTTAAATCCTATTAAATATCCCTGTTAAGCCAAATTATCGCTAGCTGATTTCCTATGTAATCTTCACTCTTCAGCCAATGAAATTTTCAGAATACTGAATAGAGAAGCCATTAGGTGAATTTAGTTTAACAATGACTCATTTAAATTGCTTTTGAGTGCGTACTTATCTTTATCCGAAGCTGAAAAAGTTTTCAATTCCTCTTTATTTTCATTACGGAACGTTTTAGCATGAGTCTGGGCGGTCCACTCTTGCGCTTTAAACTCATACATACTGTTTTTTTTGGACAAGAACCTTCGAGGGGGTAGAGGTTATTCACGCAGAAAGCACAACATGTATTGTACCACCATCCACCCTTTCCCTCAATAGCGCAATTGCGCGAGTTGCTATCATTGTTCGAGTCGAGGGTGGTGAACTTTGAGCCGTTGACTAGATCTAAGCCACGAAAGGGAGACGTTAACCCGGTCGACAGCAACATAGCTGACACAGTCAACTTGTACTTCTCCGTCTCGTTGGCAATGGCAAAAACACTGTGGCCATGTGAAAAATGCGTGCCATTCCACAGACTCACAATATGCTTTAATTTGTACTGACCCTGCTTGGTAATGTAGTGAATGTTTTCATTTCCGAGCCACATTTCACCGTCTCTTTCCCCAAACCCAACTTTATAGTCCTCCCATCCTTTGTTGAAATCCAAACTTCCGTCGAGCCTGCGCTGAATAACTGTCCATCCGCTGTCACAAGACGCAATGAAACTCTTCAGGGCGTTATTTGGTCTCAACAATAGATGTCCAGTATATCCGGTGCCTTAAAAATTAGAGACATTACAAATTATGAGCATTTTGATCAAAGCGTAGCTACTATATTGACACGTTTCTATTTGATTACCAGTTTTGAGATCCTACACAATGATGTTGTCAAACATCTAGCAAAATATTCTGCGGACAAAACAGGGAAGTGTAAAGAATGCCTGCACGGAAGAATCTGTCAAAACGCAGTGGTTTGGGAACATGACTCGTCACGAATTTTTGAAATTGGTGTCCTATTATTATCTCTTGGGTTGACTCCAAAAATGAAAATTTGTTGTGTCAAGACTCTTGTTTAGAAAAACAAAAAACATGCAAGTCGTCTCAACTTTTTAGCCACTGTTGCTTAGATTATTAGCTATGTTCCATGTTTAATTAAAGACTTTTTGCACTGATACATTTCAGTTCACCACAGATCAAAAATAACGCATATCACGAAATTTTTTAAAATATATTTCTAAATAAATAAAATAGATGCCGTGCAATTACCAACGGATGAGAATATAAAATAGTAAAAATAGTAAAAAAACATGCTGTCACCTGTACTACAGGTATATTTCATTCATGGCAATCTATTTGTCAGCCTGCTTCTTGCCTCTGATGAAGAACGCACCGCTCGAGAGATGGGGACTATTTTTATGTTTATTATTTGACAGTATTATTTCGGTTTTACTTTAGTTAACCACTTCCACTGATTGAGAGCGCTTCCATCTGTTAACAGTCCTGATAACATAATCTGAAGAAAATACAGGACTTAATATTTATCACGCTACAACAGATTTACGTGTCTGATGATAATGGGATGGGTTTAAAGATACTCTGCAGTACTACTAGTTTTGCTGGCTGAATAACAAAAACGCTGTTATAAAATCGGTCTCGCACGATAGGCATTGTTTTCTGTTACTAAAAATATTCCAATTTGGGTAGACATGAAGGTGTTAGAGAATTTTTCAGCGTAGGGTTGTCGCAAAAAGTATTTGTTGATATGCTCAGCTATCGCTTTGGCATCATCACTAACCTTAGGCACCCTCGGTGTTTGTTGTCAAGAAAGGACTTGCTCGTCGTCAAAATTATTCAGACAATGACGGTATGATTGGTATCACTGACCAACAAATATCGATGCCAGTATAGCAACATGGTTGTAGATTCATGCACCACAGATGTGTCACTAATGGCTAAGTGGTGAAACTGAGCAAACCATTCTTTCTGCAGTCGATCCAAATGGTGCCACAATGCAGCGCACCAGGACACTGTTTACGTAGCTCTGAGCTACATCGGTCTCGGGGAATATCGGAAAGCACCGGGTCTTCTATGACCACCAGTGGCCGGTTTGCATGAAACAGTCCCAAATAGGGAATAAACTAAGGTCCTTAAGTCTTTTTGCATATTTGTGTCTTTATGGACTCACATATGCAATATTTTTTCTTTCATTTCATCTTAACTATGAGCTCCTCTTTGATTAATGACACTTGCTAATAATATGACTAAAAACTGAGCAAAGAGTTCATCGAAAATAAATAGGGACTCAGTTCTTAAATTGGGTGTGTTGCATAAAAATATCCTTAATTATTTTCGATAATATTGACAAATTAACGTACATGTAAGAGTTCACTCTCGATTTGCATCAAAGTCAAAAAATGACTTAGTAATGAAACTAAAACAATACAAGAAAGGGCAATCGATGATTTCACAAGTCCAAAATTACGTCTTAGGTTTTAGGGAACGTAGTTGAGTAAATTTTTGGGACTGTTTCATGCAACCAGGCACAGGAGCCTATTAAGTTCATTGTCAAATAAGCCATTGGCACCAGTGCGCAGAGTCAAGTGGGTACACTCTTTCATTTAGGACTGTCGCTGTTCTCTTATGTGCAGCTTTGTAGTGGTGCGCACGTATAAGTTCACACATTATCCAACCGCTGCAGTAGGCCTACTTTATCTTGGCTTGCATGTCACGCACGTAGCCCCCGAAACAAGTACATGTACAGGGCTTGAGAAATTTCTTGGCGACTCAAAACTACTGTGCTGATAGTAAAGGTGTGGCAACAATGTTATTTTTGGCTTTTTTGATAAACAGGAAAATTTTAAAAGGATTGATTTATTATTGGGTAAACAGTTTATTCATAACCAAAAGTTCGGACCAAAAAGATTACTTATAACTAGATTTTTTAACTTCATCAAACAGTATTATGTGAGTGAAAAGTATAGTGCTTGTAAGGATTTGAATTCAGAATTTGTGTAAAATGATGGTGTAATTTTGGTGTTTTTCTTAGTAGTCAAGAGGATTAGGTGCGGGGTATGAGTGTGTGTGTGTGTGTGTGTGTGTGTGTGTGTGTGTGTGTGTGTGCGTGTGTGCGTGCGTGTCTGTGTTGTTCTTGTTTTTGTGTTATTGTAAGTATGCTCATTGTTAAATGGACAAATAAAATCTGACTTAAAATTAGTGTCATTAAAACTACTCTCATCCTTGAGTAAACTAACTTATTTACCGGTGTTGAAAGAATCGGCGATCGTTAATCGTCTGCTGCTAAAATTGTTATGGGATCTCTTGAGTGGGCTTTTTGCGATTACGTCACCTGACATTTACGAGATTTTTCCCCCGATTCTTTTATCAAGCGTTCTTCACTGCCGGCACATAGGTTGCATACATGTCGCAACAAATTATCGGAAATTGTTTCATTTCGTTACAAGTTTTTAGTATTTTTATACCAGCAAACCGAATTTTAGAACAAACCGTGGTGCTTGGGAAGCTGTCATCATCTCCCGAAAGACGTCTCAAAGGTTTAAAAAATGGGCCGTGCGCCGTGTCAAGAGGGTTCCGTTTTTGAAACTGACGACACACTTCTTTGTAACAAAAGCCGGCGAATTATGCTAGAAAATGACGTTTATTCGATTGTTTTCCACTCAAACGGCTGCAACGAACAATGTGAGTGTCGGTTGACTACCAGATTTTGCATGCGCCCCCGCTGGTCCTTTCGCGTGACATGCTGATGTAGCCTTAGTTTTACCATAGATTATAGACAACAGATTCGCAACTCCGGCATATTCTTACGAGCTGAGCTGAACTCTCCTGACCTATCTGCTGCAGTTTCCGGTCAGTGTAATTTGACGAGAAATACTTGCATCTACTTTACAGTACAAAACAGCGAAAAAACATTAATTTATATTAATTTCGGTATTGAAACGCTTTTCAAAGTCTTTCAATAGTAGAAGTGTTGGTATTGTGAGTACTTTTGGCAATGCTACTGGTAATTAATTTCAAAATTCAAACTTCGGTTCCGACCCTTTATGTCGTCTGCTTGCCCAATAGCAGCATAGTTATCGGACAGTTTTTGATTTACGGTTCACATAGGCCTACTGAGAAAACTACGAAAGCGTGTTGATAAATCAACATTCTCAAGTGAGCAGTTCTTCTGGGAAGTGTTGAGTGGCCCTTAAAAGGGCCGTTGGTTGTAGGTATAGCGTGAAATGGTTCTTAAAAGAACCGTTGAATAATTCAACATAAATCACACAGTATACCATGCTCACTCAAGTACTGAAGGTCCTCTTCATTCAAGTTTTCATCTGGGAAGGTTGGATGAAAACAGAGGAGATGACAATATCGATGACAGTTGTAACACCTTAGATAGATATTACCGTTCACCAACGTTGTCACGAACCCTGCATCGTTCAGTTCTTGTTCCTGTATCCACAAATAATCCTGAACTGTAGGAAAAAAATGACAAACAACACAACGAATCAAATTTCGAAAATCATCGCCTTTGTGCGATTCCGTGTTGCTGTCACCAGACTGATGTTCTTCTCCAACGTCCATCGTAAAAAATCGACGTTGCAAGTGATGGAAACTTGTCTACGCTCTCGTCCTTTGTTTCTAACCTTTAACCCATTTTTTAATAAAGGGGTGTACTGTTTTTGTCTCATGTTGATAGTGCATAATCTATGGTTTTACAATGTATTAATCGTGTTAAATGCATATATATAAACTGGTCTCATTGAGGTGCACAGCAAATAAATTATCTATAACAAATTAAAGTTTTGAAAATATAAAGAGCAGTAACAGACTCCCTAAATATCAGGCTTGTTTTCAAAAGGTTTGCGCCATTAGTGATCCGATTGGTTCAATCGCTTGTGGCGGGAAAATGATAGACCCAGTTATTGTGCGCGTGTACACTGTACCAATGCTTTGTATCTTATTCTTATTTGTCTAATCTGTTGATACAGTAAATTTCCTTATTTATGCCCATCCTGATTTAACCCCGACTTGAACTCCTTGGGTTCTACCCGATATTGGGGCTGTCCAGGGACTCACGTGCATGCGCGCACCCAGTCTTCAAAATGGGAGGCTCGAATTCCTGACGTAATGGACCTGTTGTAAACAAGAGAGCGGGCAGACCTTTTTGCCCACTTCGCCAAATGGGGGCTCGAACCCCCCCTCTGAGTGCGCGCATGACGATGACGTGGTTCTTACTCGAATGAGTTTCATTTTAGCGGCTATTTCCAATTGTGTAGGTGAAGTAAATTAACAAAGTGGATGATTATNGTCTGTGTTGTTCTTGTTTTTGTGTTATTGTAAGTATGCTCATTGTTAAATGGACAAATAAAATCTGACTTAAAATTAGTGTCATTAAAACTACTCTCATCCTTGAGTAAACTAACTTATTTACCGGTGTTGAAAGAATCGGCGATCGTTAATCGTCTGCTGCTAAAATTGTTATGGGATCTCTTGAGTGGGCTTTTTGCGATTACGTCACCTGACATTTACGAGATTTTTCCCCCGATTCTTTTATCAAGCGTTCTTCACTGCCGGCACATAGGTTGCATACATGTCGCAACAAATTATCGGAAATTGTTTCATTTCGTTACAAGTTTTTAGTATTTTTATACCAGCAAACCGAATTTTAGAACAAACCGTGGTGCTTGGGAAGCTGTCATCATCTCCCGAAAGACGTCTCAAAGGTTTAAAAAATGGGCCGTGCGCCGTGTCAAGAGGGTTCCGTTTTTGAAACTGACGACACACTTCTTTGTAACAAAAGCCGGCGAATTATGCTAGAAAATGACGTTTATTCGATTGTTTTCCACTCAAACGGCTGCAACGAACAATGTGAGTGTCGGTTGACTACCAGATTTTGCATGCGCCCCCGCTGGTCCTTTCGCGTGACATGCTGATGTAGCCTTAGTTTTACCATAGATTATAGACAACAGATTCGCAACTCCGGCATATTCTTACGAGCTGAGCTGAACTCTCCTGACCTATCTGCTGCAGTTTCCGGTCAGTGTAATTTGACGAGAAATACTTGCATCTACTTTACAGTACAAAACAGCGAAAAAACATTAATTTATATTAATTTCGGTATTGAAACGCTTTTCAAAGTCTTTCAATAGTAGAAGTGTTGGTATTGTGAGTACTTTTGGCAATGCTACTGGTAATTAATTTCAAAATTCAAACTTCGGTTCCGACCCTTTATGTCGTCTGCTTGCCCAATAGCAGCATAGTTATCGGACAGTTTTTGATTTACGGTTCACATAGGCCTACTGAGAAAACTACGAAAGCGTGTTGATAAATCAACATTCTCAAGTGAGCAGTTCTTCTGGGAAGTGTTGAGTGGCCCTTAAAAGGGCCGTTGGTTGTAGGTATAGCGTGAAATGGTTCTTAAAAGAACCGTTGAATAATTCAACATAAATCACACAGTATACCATGCTCACTCAAGTACTGAAGGTC
>NMRA01000429.1:277343-296509 GCA_002633005.1 Phoronis australis | reverse complement strand
AAAAGACGTATGAGAACAACATTCCGACGGAGTTTCCTCTTAAAATTAACGTCTCTAGCATGTCCACGGCGAAAGCTACAAAAGTTAAGCAACCCAAGAACTATCAACTTGTCTGAAATCGGAGGCCGAGATTTCGAAATCAACGCCGATAGGCCCAATACTGAACATGACGACAGTCGTGCCCTCGGTCACACGGTCACTGATCATAGCTACGTTGTGTTTACGAACGAGAGAGAGAGAGGACTTGCTTGGTATTATAAAGCAAAAAAATGAAACATGGTTTTTAGTTTGCAAATCACTCCAAATGCACACACTATCCAGCCTGCTCAAGACATGCCTGACCACAAGCTAACCCATGAGCCTTCGCGCAAGAAGTAACTCGCACATGCGCAATGCGTAGTTCGTTTGCGCTGCAAATCCGCTATTGGGTACTCATCCTAGTTCAACCTTAGGTGCACGCATGCTACCTACGTGACTTTTACTTCTTTGACCAACCAAATTGATGATTATTGGGAGTTCCAAACCATGAAAAAAGAAGTTACCAGCTGTAAATGTAGAAATCGCCTCGCAACACAGACAACGTACAGTACAAACTAAATTGTACGGCTTACAGTGCAGCGTGCTCGTGGATCTCCTCGCGGTGACGTAGGTCGTGTACATTTGGCCAAGTACGACCACGTCCAACTCGCTGCTAGTTACTGTTATAATTCTTGGCTAAAGAGTTGTCACCCTAACAAATCGGGCACGTGCCGTACTTGGCTCACAATATACATGGGTCAACAGAGACTAACCGTTTCTTGCAATTATCAGATTTTTCTTTGTGAAACAGCTATAATTATTTGAGTTATACTGCAAAAACTATTGAAAAATCAAATTTGCACGTGTCGCAGTCTGAAGCAGGCCTTAAAGGGACGTTCTCGGAGAGAAAGGCGATTTCCTGAGATCACCCCGGCGCACAATTGAATTTACAACTTCCGCAATCGCATTCTAATGCTCTAAAGTCAGAGGAAGTTTTCATTTGCAAAATGGTATAGTATATTAGTCGCATTTTACTTGTGAGGTCACCGGCCCTTATTACAGCGAATTTCTGACAGACAACAGTGAGAATGGGACTATTCGGAAAATTTACAATAACTAGAGGGCGCGCGTGTACAGGTTGTACTAGTGGTCACTTAAGCAGCCTCGATTTCGCAAGCCCTTTAAATACATGGTGACATGGCTTGCAGCCGTGCCAACTGAATCTGAGATTGCATGAAAAGTGCGCGTCTATAAGAGGAAGTAAGCATGACCTTATACAAACGTGATTATTTTAACGATTATTCCATGTTTACAATACTGATACGGTACCTGTTAATGAGGTACTGGCCGATGTCGACTTCGCGGAAGTCGCCAGTCGGTTAATCTTGTTTGTTGTGATGACTGATGTGTGTTACGATACTTGAATAAGCGCTCGGGATTTTTCGTATATCAAAGCAGTATTATTAATGCCTGGAATGATTTCTAACAGTTTTATCAGTGACAGTTACATCAGTCAATGCTGAATGTTTATGCAGTCAACTCGATATTTGTTAGTGAGGTAAGATTACAATCCAAGCCCAAAGCATCAAAGGGCAGGTGACAAATATTTATTAGACTATTTGTTTACTTCCTAACCTATGTCGTCCGGAAATCTATTGCACGTTGGCATGGAAATATATGATGTCTGTTTTCACCTGACCTTTGGTTTTTAGGTTTTAGGGCTAGTACCTTGCAGAGGAGATATGCATCGCTTCTGCAACCGTCCCTGAATGGACAAAAATTGGTTTTAAGCGGTTGACTGCAGGCAGCTAACCAGCAACATCTTCCTACCTAGTGCAGAACTGTTGTCAAAGCCTACTTTCTATATCGGAGACAAAGAAGAAAGCCTTTGAAAAGGGAATGCAGGTATGTAAGTTGTTTTGTTAATTTACTTATTAAGGTCCTTAGCGGGAGGTTGGCATAGGCTGTTGGGGTTGTAAAATTCGGTGCAAATGAATGTGTGCAAATAACAGGTAATAGTGTCCGGGGGGGGGGGAAGAGCATGGTGAGGTAATTCATAGGGTTCATGAAGCTCTTTCACGTTTCATGAGACTGTTGCTATCCACTGTAAACACCTAATACATTCTTTGAATTCTCAACAACTGAACAGTCTTCACTCATGCCTTGAAATGTTGCAAGTCGTTTATAAATTCATATGACTGCCATTTTTATGTAAATTGCATTTTTGATGTGAACATACGAGTGAGGTCGTATTTAAACATATTCTTATTGCCAATACGCAAACAATGGTGCCTTAAGATTTTTAAATACTCTTGAACAACAGAAAGATTACCCATCATATTTTAAGTGACCCAAGTTTTCATATCCTCTATTAGAAGAAAAATAAAAAATCTGAGAAACGGTTCCCTCAGGCTTAGACCAGAAATGTGCTTGACAGACCCATGAATCTGTAATCGGTGTTTATAATTACTAAAAGCATCTGATTAAAAAATCAAAAGGCTTGAAAATGGGTAACAAAGGTTTGAAGTTGTCTCAAATAATTTGCATATTTCGACATAGTCTCGGTAGTCAGAGATGCAACGATCACATCTATCCAGGAGGGTACGGACGACAGAATGTTTGTGCTTTAAAGGGTGATGAATTGGAGGTATCGGTCCGTATGTGTCGGTTTTCTGTAGATCTTGGGCCCGTTCCAACAAAACTGACTTAGCTAAGACAATTCCTAAATCTTACTAACTTTTAAAATAAAAGTTCAATTTGTCTCAAAATTATTTCAAGAAAGAGATGTTAAGCTTGATTTAAATGTTTGACGTACGTTTTGGCTTAATTTTGATGAATTTACCAGATATGGAAGTTTCAAAGTTTGGAAGTTAAGACAAATCTTAGACTTAAGTCAATAATGAACTTAAGTCAGTTTCTTGGAACGGGCCCCTTGACTTTGATGGAGCCATTATCAACTACACATAGACCCAAGAAAGGTAAGGTTCTATTGGTTTCTGTCTCCATCACTGACTATCGAGACTATGTCGAAGAGGTGCAAAGCAATTATCGCCTCCAACTAAGAATGTTCTAGTATATTTGCAATTCTTGTTGGGCTGTGTTCTCCTTTTACATAGAATAATACGCGCGCTTGTATGGGTAGTTGTGTATTGCACTGTTCATGTGGTGTCTCAAAAAGTGAGCCACTTTTTGACAAGCAATTGACCAACTGAATTCGAGCAATTTAAAACAAAAACCAGAAATTCAGCCTTCTCGAATCTATCATGAGAATTCCAGATTTTTCACACACGAGCAAGATAACTTAGGCTCATCTGGAGGACGTCACACTAAAACTTGTCAAAAAGTATGAGTGGCCTCCGCTCAGTCCTGACCGCAATGTAATGAATTATGCCATATGGGACTCTCTGAAGGAGAAAGGTTACCGGGGAATGAGAGGCAAATTGACTGAGCAGGAGTTAAAAGACAGAATAATTATGTCATTGGGGGAAGTCTCGATTGAAGAAAGACAGAAAAGCATTTCTGGAAGAAAAGGCTCCGTTTAGTTGTGGACTAGGATGCAGGCCACATTGACCATGCAAAGAAATAAGCGACTTTCCCTTTGGTATTTTGTTTTTTGACCTGATGCTTCTAATTTGGCAGTACTGGCACAATTTGACACAGATCTATTTGATATTTTGTACATTTGTTGATGTTATCTTATGGTTCGTCTTGACGAGCTCGATCTCAATTGACATGTGATTGTGCACAATGCGTCTTTCCTTATAGAATCATGGAGACAGATCTGTACGGGCACCCGCGTGAGGGCCAGCCAACGACCGCACTTCGAGGCACATGTGGAGAAGACCATTTCGAAGATTCTTGCGGCGTTCAGTATTAATGATACAAGCCCCTGTGTAAAGAGATACGTACTCTCAGGGCACCAAAATACCTGTTGCCCGCACTTCATGACTTGAACTGCAACGACGTTCCTGCTGCTGAGGGCGTATCAAAATTATTCCGCAAGATCTAGGTTTTGGAGAATGAGAGCGTTGAACAACACTGATTCAGTTCAACGAAAGACACAAAGTAAGGCACGGTTCTCGACGTACTTTCACGACTCTGATGAAGAGTCTCATCTGTCGAACAGCGGCGGCATGTATACGATGTGAGCCAGCTTGAAACCGAATACTTCTGTGCTTCCTGGGACTATGACGCTGTTCTTTCAGGATAGACAGAGATGGGCATTCGACAATGCAGACAGTACCTTTTTCCAATCAGTAATCAACTGTAAGATGATAGTCTGACCGTCAGAGTAGGAGTTGTTGGCAAGTTTGGTTACGGCTCTTTCTTTCAAAAGATCGTCCAATACACGTCCCGTCAACTCTTAAAAACCAATTTTAGGGGCCAATATGCCCTTGGCGCAACGTGTAGAGACAATGAAAAACTCGCAGACTTGTGGGAAAAAATGCATTGTTACATGGAATTTGTGACAATAGAATTTGATAGAAGACACTCGAAGGATGAGTCTTGACGATGAGCATTCTTCCGCAGCACAGAATCTACGTCAGGCACGAGAGATGTTTGAGGCTTGTTTTACCGGTCATAGTCTACAAATAATTTAATTAAACAAAACCCTCATTATTGAGATTTGTTAACTAGAAACGAAGGAGTGAGATACATGTATTTTGCTGTAATACCAACATCTGATGGGCGGGCGAATACCTTCGGCAGCTCCAAGTCGCAGTTGCAGGAGGTTGTCGAGGGAGTACTGTCACTGTTTGTATTTTGATATTACTGAGCACTTAAAACAAATACTTGGCATTTGACAACCAAAAACCACATATTGACTTGGGATTTCTGTGCATGAAATCATATAGCTAGACTTTTGACCTTTATTATGGTACAGTTTAGCCACCGAATTATTAGCCTTTTTCCGGGCTGGCTCCGGTCTGGCTAGGCGTGACGGTAACCGGAGCCAGACTGGAGAGCGAGGCGAGAATTGACCGTGAGAACTGGCGTGAGCCTAAGCGTGACTGTGCCCGGAACTTACCATGAGCCAGGCGTCAGGCTGGCGTAAGCCAGGCGTGAGCCATGCTTGAGTTTCCCTACCTTCTCTACAGTCGGGACAATCACAATTCCTATTGTATCTCGTTTAGCGCGATTTAAACGAAGTACTATGTCGAAATTCAAGAAACATTTCCCAGTGCTAGATTATTAACAACTGTAAGAACTTTGACAATTATATAGTACACGTCAGCTATCTCAGGGCAAATATTCTATACGACCAATACTCAATGTAGTTCATTATACAAACCAAAAGCATGCATAAAACATTGTAGATTAGTGTATTTATTATTTGACATTTATTCTTGTTATCTTAGATAGCAACTGCAAACTGTGTATTATTTCAACGCAGTTAGCAGAAATGTATTATAGGTATATAATAAATTGCATGAAACATTGTACATTAGTGGATTTATCATTTGACAGTTATTCTTTTATTATTAAGTGTGTATAATTTCTCATTTACGTGCATACTAGTAGATCGTTTAATTGTTGAAAAAACATTTGTGTAGCATTCCACCATAGTCTTTTACTACAAACTCTTTCTGTTGATATATGCAGTTTCTTGGTCCGTTTCATGAAAATGACTGAAAGATAGACACTCAGTCTGACGCATACCACGATTGCTGTATAAATATTTAGTGAAGTAATTATAAGCGCATCACATTTGTGAACTAAATTATAAAATTTGTCTATGTAACTAACAGTGATGTGTATTTTCCCAAAAATTTTTGCTTATCTGAGTTTCAACTATTATTCGGAAATCCTTACGTGGAACAAAAGGCCAAAGTCCTTTCTCAAATCTTTTAAGTTACTCCATGAAACAGACCTCAGGACTTAACTTCTCACTCGTATACATTTGTTTTTTAAATAAGCATGTCAACAATGTTGACACACGTTTGCATGACGGAATAATTAATTGGCTTCACTATAAGCCAGAGCATAGGGCGTGAATTCTGCGCACATTCATCCGGCCAAATTTCAGCATCGTGCGGAGAATGTGATCACGACCATTTGACGAATCAGAGAGGCGATTGCTATTACTGTTTGAGTAAAGAATTTCCGCGGGACTACGTAAGCCCGAAACACTAAGGGAATGGGGTTGAAATAAACCCGTACTAGGGGTTAGGGACTTAGCATGCGCTCGCAATAGGGGATGGAGATGTTACATGTACATGCCGTCACCCGCAGAAGCGAGTTGATTGAAATTTTCTGTTCCAAGAGTGCGGTCTAAGAATCCACAGAGTAAGTGAAGATGCGTGGGCTATTTTTGTTATGTTTTTGTAATAGAAAGAAGCAGAAACGTATAAAAGAAATGTAAAATATATTTACAGGAATTAAGAATGACGTCACTAAAACATGACGTCATAGAAAACTATAACATCACAACAATTTTATTGGGCGAATTTTAAAAGTATGTCCAGATGTGATGAGTTTTGTGGAGCCTGCAGCCATGTAAACATGACTGTCGCGTGTAGAGGGTCGCGTTTGTTCGTCTTAACCTCAGACCACCAAATGGTTTAAGTCTTTACTCACCACGAATGTTTTTGATGGGACGTGATTTAGAGTAAAAAATCATACAGCATAAATGTAACACCAGACGAGTTAAAGGACTTAGTTTGAGTGACAAATACGAGAAATAGCGGAGTATGTGGGAACCAGTGGTATGAGATGGCAAAACAACGGATGACTGCACACACAGATCTAGATGATATTTTCGTTAACCCGGCGCACCATCACGGTATGTTACAACAGCTACTGAAGGCGTGAGGGAAACGTGAGGTACGCGCGAAAGAAGCGTGAGGAAGGCGTTAACCAAACCGGAGGTAAGCGTGAGTGCTACGCGGAGAGCAGGCGGGAGAAGACCGGTGACTGATTTCTCTCATGCCTGCGTTCCGGTTACGCTCTTGACTGGCCAGCCGTGAGGCAACCCTGACGAACTCTAATAATTCAGTGGCTGTAACGTAACTTTTATTCACTGCCTAAAATTTAAAGAGTAGTTTTGTTTCACTTTGTCCTAGACTTACCAATCACTTAGTTTGGGCACGTAAAATAGGTGGTAGACAAAGTCTAATCATCCCTATGAGACAATTCAAAGGCTGTCAACAGAACCCTGGAGTGATGTGCTCCATATCTAGTGTCACCAATATTTAGACCTGCTGACATCCCACAATAAAAACCTAATACTCATTAAATTACATATTTAAAAATGAAATTAATATTTCCTCTTTGTTTGCCAAAAATAAAACATTGACTCAACAAGTGTTGTACCTTAACCTGTTCTTTAATTAGATTAGAAACGATTACAGATCCCGTGGGGCTATGCAAGCCTAAAGTTGATAGAGCTATCCTATGTAGCCTACTAGAGTAAGAATTTATAACAACGTAGTTGAGGACGATATCAAATCTTAAAAATGAAATCAAGCATGTCCGAGTAAGCCTTGAGAAAGCCATTGGCGATTTCATAAGTTGAGACATACTGTAAAAGCACTGCTACCAATTTCGAAGAAGTTCTGAGCTGTGGGGGTTGAGGGAGCAGGAACCACGGGACATGACGCACTGTTCAATTCAAACCCCTCCCGATACCGTAGGTAGGTACTAGTTCGGTAGAAACTCATTCGTTCTGTGTCTGGCGCCTTACTGGTAGCCTATCCTAGCTGTTAATCCTGTTGTATTTAAAAGGGTATGTTGCCTAAAGCAGACACACAAGTTCGGGCCTATTAACGCGGTGCAAGAGAAAAAGTCCGGAGTATACTCACGTCCGCACAGGACGGCAGCGAACTCCAGAAGCCCCAGACGATCTTGTCACGTGGTCTTGAAGGGTGACGGTCACATGATAGCAGGGTGACCTCGGCTGGGCTCTTCTGGCGTCAGATGTCGCACCAGGCGCAACAATGTTAACAAAAGGACATCACAACATAGAGACGCCACAGCCGAGACTGACGTCGACATTTACTACATTCCTCCCTTCCCTAAAGAAAAGGAGTGTAGCCCTTATAGCAAATGGCGAACGTCATTCCCAACATCTAAACATAAACCCTTGACCTAAGACAACAGTGACAAGACCTTAAACCCTATAACTAACATGATGAGGGGTGACCTTGTAAAGTAAGAATTACTGGTTAAAATTTAATCTAACTATTCTCCCCCCTACCAAAAAAACAACTACTAATTAGACACGCGGTCATAGCATATATCCACTATAGTAGTCGAACATGACTAAAAAAGAAAAAAAAAAGAAAATATGCTCCACTAATACCAGTACCAGGGAGCATAGAATTCCTGGACTATGCTATGACAACACTCTGATTGTTGGTGATGACCTGGCGAGAGAATATACACATTTTTTTTTAAAAACTAAAAAACTGAACAACAAAAGCATACTGGCCATAAATTGAGTATTCATTATACTTTAGTAGAGATGCACTGAGATATAAAATGATATAGTCTTTCATAACATACATAGACTATATAGAAAACTTAACTTAATATACAAAAATAAACTATATAGTAACAACTAATACATTATACTATAGAAAGTATAGTATTGAATACATAAATAGATTATATATATATATAGTATGAAAACTTATAACAAAAATAAATAAAAATAATTGCAGGCGGTCTGATACACGTTGTACCAGACGTGCGCAGGCCTCGCATGTGAGCCCATTGCACTGATCACCTGGAAATATTATTATGCTTTAGTTATTTATGGTTAAAACCGAGCTGAGGAGCTAGAAACCTGGCTCAAGGGTTTAGCAGTGTGACCTGGTGGGACTTGAACCCCACAACCTCGAGTTAAGAAAGCGGGCACTTATCAACCAGGCAACACTGCCTCCTCTTTAACGAATAAACACTACTATATAAAAATAATGGACCAGTACGCTACTTAACTACTTATACTGCTTAATACGGGCATCCCAATTCTCCTAGGACAAAGAGTAAGGCACAAACCCAGAGACCGTAGTCAGCCTCAGAGTTCATAATAACGGGCAATTATCCAAGGGACTAGGAGAAAACCTGGGGCATAGGTTATGACCCAGGCACACCAGGATGCTGAACCACCTCTAACAATTTGTAAGAGATGGTTAAGCCGCCTGGCATTCCAGGTGGAAACAGCCAGGATGTCACGCAGCGTACGACGAGAACGATGCGCCACCTCCATAGCTACCTCCCCCAGGTATTGGGGCGCCATTGGGGCTTGCCCAATGGCGAGGTGGGGTGAATCGGACTCCAGGAGGAGTCGATTCATCGGAACCTCTTGTAACCCCTTATTTTGGAACTTCAGAAACTGCCGCACATGACCGGCGAAGCCGAAGTTGCAGTTCCTAAAGAACCCCGTCCACCGGAGTACATCCTCTGGCGCACCTCCAAAACAACGGAGATGCAAACCCAAGTCTGCATCACAGTGGCGCTTCAGGAGATCAAAGACAAAGTCTTGTCCCTCCAAGAAGCGTGGATTGTCGGGGGAACCACGAAGGTGGATCACCACGACTTTGTTTTTGAAGCTAGGGGAGCTGGCCCGAACCTCCGCAAAGATCTGCACCATCTCCTCCAAAGCTTCTTTTTGGATGGCCAAGTCCTCCCGGGCCTCCAGACCGACCTCGCCTAGGCCAGCTACAAAGGGCGCCTTTAGTAGCTGGGGTAGACGCTCCAGAACACCAGGATTCGTTGTTCCAACCCGTTTGGGATGGATGCCCACCACAGCCTTCCAGCCATGTGGGAAACGGGAAGCCTCAACGTACTTCCAGTTTTCCACATCGCAGAAAACTGCAATCCCACCAACCAACCGTACAGGTTTTTGAGAGACCCGTGGCAGCTGGGTGCTGAGCATCTGGTCGATCGCCAGCATCCTAGTCTCAGTGATATGACGCTGAGCCCAGGATGCCGACAAGCGATCCAGATGGAAGTGGGCATCTATAGCCAAATCAGGAGTTGATCCTGATTTAGCTTTGGACGGGGACAGCGAAGCCCCAGATGAACGTCGACCTTTTAGGGGCATGCCAGGTGGCTGGCGGGCTTTTGCCACACACGACATCCTAGGTTACGGCGAACCAGTATCCCTCACCCTTTGTGGAAGAGTGACCTTCTGCCTCCAGTGAAGCAGACGGCCAGCCAGTTGGTGTAGGGTGTTACCAGAAGACGCCTCCTGAATATTAATAGTATCCATAGGGGCATCTACAAACTCAGGAGGTGGATCCTGCAAAACGACAGGGTTGTGGGGCACCTTTGACCCCCCTGAAATGGGATCCGGAACCAGGGTGTGCACAAAATCTAATGACTCAGAATTAGCAACAACCTGGGAACTAGATACCACTCAACTCAGACTCACCTTTCAAATTAACCGGAACTAACACTGGGGTATTAATCACATCAGTGGTTACTGTACATGTACATGTACATGTATGTCGTTGATGGGACTGGCTCTTAAGTCGTAAATTGAACATGTACATGTAAGTGTAACACAAGACGAGCTGAAGGAAGACGTTTGTATGAACAACACGTGGAATTACAGGGTTATTCGGAACCCAAGTGTGATAGATGACTGCTTGCAAAGATACTCTATAATATACTATAATGTATTTGCAACTTGACCGAAAAGACGGACAATCAAGACGTTACATGTATTTTTACTGGTTAGCCCGGTGCCCGACCATGGTTACAACGGCTATCAAAGGCGTGAAGAAAGCGTGAGGTAAGCGTTAACGAGGCGTGAGGAACGCGTTAACTAAACCCGAGGTAAGCATGAGGACTACCCGGAGAGTAGGCGTTAGGCGACCGTGACTAATTTCTGTCAGGCCTGCGTTCCGGTTGCGCTCCGGTCTGGCCAGGCGTGAGGTAGCCCGGACGAAAACTAAAAATTCAGTGGCTGTACTGTACATGTATATGCTGTCGGCGAGACGGGATGAAATTTGTGTTGGGAACATCAGTGACACGCTTAGCAATGCGCTTGAGCCCGACAATCTAGTAAAGGTCACTGACTAACCAAGTAAAGGCCTCAGGCACCGTTTTGCCAAATTTGATATAACTGCTGCTAGAACACAGCCAAAGATACAGCTCCGTTCGCAACAAAATTATCCATTAAATGTAATCTTTTGACAGCACCAAGTTGTGTAGACGAATCCGTGCACACGACTAAAGCACGTGAAACCTCACTGCAGTTTTTAGTATCTCTTTGCCCTCTTGAAATGTCGCAGACACGTGTGCGGCAAAGGTTCGACTTAAGTTTAAAAAAACAAATAAAAATGAAACAGTGACGTATTGTTAGTTCATTGACATGATTTCACTGTGGAAAAAGATTTTGTTTTCAACTTACATAACTGATTTATGCGATCGTCCATGTTAGGCCGACATGGGGTCTAAATTGCACCCTCTCTCGGTGAAATCAAAACGAGGCAACGCTACTTAAATCGAGACTGTGCCGGACTTTGATGCATTACAGCGGAACAAAAAATGCAGTCAGTTTATTTCAGATTATGCGTCAAGTCCATGCGCGCACCCAGCCTTCAATATGGAGGGGGGGCGCTCGAATTCCTGACTTTGTGGACCTTTTGGTAACAAAAAAGCGGGCGGACTAAAAATAAAAAACGACAGCACCACTGTGAATTACGTGTTTGCGCATGTTTAATGAACTTATGACTCATTTTCTCCGACATTTTGTCTCTCTGAGGCGGACATTTTTGCCCACTTCGCCAAATGGGGCGGGGGCTGCTTCGAGCCCCCCGAGTCCCCCCCTGGGTGCGCGCATGAAGTAAGATTTTATGTAATGTCCTATATGTAGAGTCCGTCCGATAATTAGGTACACCATGTCTACTGATTACGTACATGTAGGTTATCTCACATACACAGGACATATCTGATCGAGAGTCAAAGATCTCGTTGGGAAATTTTCAGATTAAATCAATTCGAGATAGGAAATTTCAGGATATCTTATTTATCCCATATAGATGAACTTATTTCCATGGCGGCGACAGCTTGTTGTCATGCGCTTTAGCTTGGTGTTACATGACGTCATATATATGACAAGCTTGGTATCCGACAAGATTTTCTGTGTAAGTGTTGAAGAACTTGTAAAATATTTTTCCATAATAAATATACAAGCTCAAACATCTAACCATCCAGTAATATTAAAAGTTTGTCGGAAACTTAGACACAATCCATCTGGGTTTATAATAATTGAAACGTTAACTGAACAGTTGTGCAACATGGTGCCATTTTTACTTCGATGAATTTCTTAGTTTTCGTGGTCTATAGTCGTGTCTTAGTTTCTGGAATGAAAATAGTTAACAACTTTATAAACACTAGATACATGTAAATATTAAAAATAGGATAAATGAACATAAACATCAAAGCATTCATAAAACGCCACTGCATTATCATTTTCTACGAAAGTTTTTATTTTTGGCTCAATTTGAGGTTGTTTATCGGGTTCAGCCAAGGTCATTTTAGTTTAATTGCTTTTAAAATGGTGAAATGTCGTTGTTACTGCAGACGCATGGCTGACCAGTTGTTTTATTAAAAGTGTGCGTTCATGTAGTTAATTAGAGCGCTCCGACTCTTAAAGGTGAAGGAAACCTTTTTCCATGTCATTTTGACCTAAAATAAGGTGGGTTGGTTGGTTATCCTCCATATTTTCCACTTAATTGCAGCTTTTCGTTATTTTATAAATTACTCGTCCGCTACTCCGGAAGTGACGTTTTAGGAGGCAAGCGTTTCCCGCCACTTGGTTTTGCGTTGACTTTACCGTGCGAATCTGTTCTATTCTACTTTTGTTTTGTGCTGTTTTTCAACAATTGTTGCCACCACTTTCCATCGACGAGTATTCTGCGGCAAGATAGGTTAGTAGAGAACTCAACTACGTTGGATTTAGGGATTGTTTATTCTGTTGTAAGCTGAAAATGGCTGGAGTCGGTGACCCGTATCACAGTGACAGTAGTGTGAGTGAAGGAGACCTTGTTCACAACAGTGGTGACGAGGATTTTTTTCACGGACATTCAGTGAGTGGGTACATGTTTGAGCCCGAGTATAACGAATCAGGGTACGCACAGGCACAGGCAGCTGTTGAGAGAAACGAGGCCACTACTGAGGACAGACGTGGTGACACATCTTGGTGCAAATGCACTGTGTGCGTTGTTATGCCTACCTCAATGGAATGCTTGTGCTGTTCAGAGTTCGACGAGGCCAAGACACTACTGGATATGGTTAAGTGGACCTCCGGCATACCACGGACAGAGGAACAACTGTCCCACTTGCCAGAGTGTCCCGCGACACACTCCCACTGGATGGTGACCTGAACACCCAAACTGCTTACACCGTGTCGTGTGACTCCCTCGCTTCACACCTGGCACCTTCTAAATAGCTCCAACACTTTAGACAAGTCCACCATAAACTTATCAAAGTTTGGCTCACCGATCTGTTCACTGGACGACGAACTGTCCTCTTCACTGGGTGTCGAACTGAGCCTGTAATCACTCCCACTACTCAATATCGCTGCAGGGCTGCTTAGAGGCTCTGGGCTGGAGAAAACAGCACAGGGCGAATCACTACTGGTTCCAGGAATTGCACGCTCTGGGGTACGTTCGGAGGCACGGGTGACAGTAGATGAAGTGCCTCCGCTGGCTCCAGTCACTGTACTGGCCACAGCTCGCGAGGCTTCTCGCTTCAAAAACGCACTTCTCGGGGGTGGCGACGGGGCACTGCCGGGAATCAACACAGACGGAATGGCATCCTTCTTCAGACGTTGTTTCGCAGGGACCTTCATCAGTTCAGCGTACAAATCCCTTTCGTAATCGGACGGCAGAAAGTGCTTGCCACACACACGGTAATTCTCCACTGCTTTGTACGTTGCGTGGACGGGTAACGCTGCGTTCTTCACACGAACGAGCCAAGTACGGCGAAGTGTGTCATCCATCGGAAAGCGATGCAAAGGTACTCCCAAAGCGCGCGTGAGCCGATAATTAGTACATCCTGGTACGTAGCAACAGTGTGGCATGTTGACTGACTAGTAAATGAAAGCAAACGACGACGGAACTCAACACAAACGAGATAGAACAATGACTGACTAGGCAGCTCTCACAGTCAGACTATATAAAAAGAAATTGGCGCGAAATGTTTGCCTCCTAAAACGTCACTTCCGGAGTAGCGGACGAGTAATAATAAAATTCCGAAAAGCTGTAATTAAGTGGAAAATATGTCTAGGATAACCAATCAACCTTATTTTTGCTCAAAATGACATGGAAAAAGGTTGCCTTCGCCTTTAAGGTTTGTTCATTGATATACTTTGAGCGCTTCGGTTTCTTTGACTCTACGTTTGGCGGCCATTTTCAAATCATTTTCGTCGTTGTGATTGTTCGGTCGAGACGTTTCATTGGTCTTTCCGAATTTTGTTATTAATGAGACAAATCTTACGCTAACATATAGAATTTTGCTACCGCAAAAAGTCAGAAAGAGTCTAACCCGTCCTAATCGTTTTACAAATTAATGCTCGTGGCTTAGTCGCAATTCTGAAGAAAACTAATTCGCCTATTTCTCTTATGTTGCATTGATCTTAAAAATTCAAAGACGTCTACTATTTACTTTTGAATTTCAAAAACATATATGTCGGTCGTTTGCCTTACTTGTTGTTCGTTTTTTGACTTTGAAAACCGTACGCTAAACAGGAGTTGGTTTACGACCACAATTATCTCATCCAGAATGTTCAGCCAAGCCCACGAATACCAACTAGCTCACTTCAAGCCCTGACGACGCCATCAAGACTTTTATGTGCCTAGGACTTTGGAAAGCTAAAGCGAAAAAGAATCTAGGACACAAACTTTCTATTAAAAAATTGTCTGAAGGACCAAAAATATACTCAAAACCAAAATTTATCACTCCAGAACCTAACGACCAAATTTCAACACCACGACAGGACAGAAAATTAACTTCCACGAGAAAATTTCATGCCGGGAGAAAATTTGACGCCAGGAGACCACGTGACAATGACGTCCATATTATTTAATATGAAAGTTTTTGAAATGTTCGCCCGATTAAAATAAAAAATAGAATAAATAACCAAGAATATCCGCACACAAATCAAAGCAGATCACTATCCGTCAGCGTCCTCTTACAAAACTGTAAAAACAAATGAAAAGTTAAACAAAAGACCTTTATAGATACTAAATTCGGAAAAAACATGCCTTGCGATTTCGAAAACCTTACCCTACAAGTTGATACGAATATCGGCTAAAATCACCCCATTTCAGCGGCACTCCGGTGTACACCCAGCCCCACCATGGATGATCCATACTGACTTGCTCTCATTCTAAATGTGGTGGTTATTTAGATGCCTTTAGTTCTCAAACAATATTTTTTGAGTAGCACATCTCATTCAAATGTAAAGTTTTGGTGAAGAACTGGGTGTAAAGTGGCCCTGAATGGTTTGCAAAAACATATTTCAGACCGTCGCTATCAAAAACTGAATAACTCCTTTGGCGAGCTTTGACAGCCAGTGATCCTTCGCTAAGAACACGAGCTGTTGAAGTAAGCTCAGCTTGCAACCGCTCAGTGGCAATCAGGAGGTGGAAACAATTCCATGGCTGCGCTTTTAACTTTCACAGAGCCGAGATCTAAGCCCCTAGCCGCAGCGAGACTGGAAGACACGAAAACCACGACACAAGTACCACATCCTCGTCCTTAATGATACTATTTCCGTTTCACTTTTGTTAAACACTTCATGAAACGGATCGTTAAGCATATATATTCTAAGCCTAAGCCCAAGTTATACTCTTTCATCCTGACATCGAATTTTTTGAAAACAAACTGAATTTAATACATGTTGTTTAGCTTAAATTATATTTTTGGTGTGGGACACCAAGAAAAGATGGATGCCCGGCGAAGAGTCAATAGAAGTTCGAGTGTCTTGCGTAGCTTGGAATTTCACTTACTCTCAAGATCGAACATGAGCGTACTTTAAATACCCGAGAAAACGTGGCGTCTTCACTCAACTCATCACGTTGACGTTACTGTAAATCGTTAAAGGGTAAAGTGGGTGATCCTGGGACCAATAATTACAAAAATTGAACAAAAAATCACCTGATTTCTTTAATGTGTATTTAATTCCAAGCTCACGCACACGCGGTCTTTAGGTTAAAGTCATATGCTCCATTTGTAGACGTTTTAAAAACATCGTGAATCTGCATAAAAACCATTGAAACATACTCTCTGACACTTAATTAGAACTTTTCGTAAGTATGGGGTCGATCTGCTGCCTGTACATATTTTTCTTTTATTTTTTATTTTCTTAAAATCTGCGTGATCAAAACAAACGAATGTTGCCCATAATGCTGTGCGGTTTGACCTTTCGGCAACTAATCAGCTGTTTCCGGTACTGCTCCGAAGAAGAGAAGTTCGCCTTAACCAGGTAATTTATTCGTTTCTTGAACATTTTGATGACGATATTGCTCCCTGTATGAGCTGAACAGTCTAACTATTACTCTTAGAATTAGATGAAACCATTACATGTGGGAAAATTACGTACTCAATTTGATAGTAATCGTTGTGATCGAGTCGAGGGAGTCTGCAGTGGTACCCAGCCAGCTAGCGGTATCAGCTAGATACCAGTGTGTTTTTCTTCAATAGAGCCCGAAATTCACACAGCCAGAGTAGTATATTTAGTATACAGATTTGTACCAAGGATAGCCCTAGCCCTATCAATGGAGTGTAATGTCATTGTGGTTGGATAGACCCTGTTTGTCACTCGATGGTCGTGAGTTGAATTTCTACCTACTGGCAGTTTTCAGACTTTGGACTTGAATTGCAAAACTATTCGTGGTTTTTCATTGCCATAAGAAAACCATCGTCTATCACCAGAGACTCTATATACACACTCTACTTGTATATTGTACTAGTAGGGGCACATTGGAGGATTTAAGGAGGGGGGGGCAAGAGGGCCATGGCCCCCCTAAAATTCTCCCAGATACCATTTGGCAGTTCAGGGTGCAAATTGCTGATTAGCACATGCACCTTGAACAAACCCTGTTTACCGTTTATGTTTTTTTAGTAATAAGATCCACAAAACCCAAAAATTCGACACCCCCGCATTCCTACATCAGGCTGGGCTCGCGAATGTCGCAAAAGTCTGGTTATTCCTGTGCCCTGGCCCCCCTAACTCAAAATACTGGATTCGCCCCTGGGGCAGATCCAGGATTTTGAGTTGGGGGAACAGGGCAGAGTATTGGCCAGGATTTAGTTCACCAAACATTTGCACCCCCGAACTGCCAAATGGGAACTGTGAGAATTTTAGGGAGGCCATAGCCCCCCTCTAAATCCACCACTGACTAGTCAGCTAGCTAGTCCACTTGAACACAACCCACTGGATCAGCGATGAATCCTCGGATTAAATGCAAGCAAACTTGGGAAGTGCCGGTAGGCTGAAGCTTGTTGCGAGAATAGTGAGATCATACAAAACCATGGTTGGGAATGGGATGCAACAAGTTGATGCCTGTTATTCAGTGAAGAAATCTGGTTCTCAAATTGCAGGACACTGGGAGTGGTCACATCATTACAGAACAATATACTATGTATGGGACCTCCTCAAAGGCAAAAGGTATAAGCCAAAGGCAGATCAGTAGTAGCATTAATAAAGGTCGAGCAGGTTACATCTTGTATTATCAGTGGTATGGTCTCGATTGGGTAAATAAAGGGCTAGGGACAGGGGAAGGTTAATGACAGTGCTTGCTTTTAATTAATATACTCTTTCTTGGACTTTGAGTGTGCAACTAGGCCCTTGCAGACTCACTTTATCAAGAACACAATCCATCAGTTTACATGGCAGAGGGCCTAAAGGGTGCTTCGAAAATCATCTATCCTCCTTGAATGTCAGCTGTTACAGACTTCTAGCATCGGTATTGGCAAGTTAACAAAGGAAATAAACTTAATTAGTCTGGAAACAGGTAGAACACTGAAGTTTCAATTTCTGGTACACTCATACTTTTGCGAAAATGTGTATCCTATGGAATGTATTGATCAATGTTATCTATGTACTGCTCAGATTGGCATTTTATGTGATTACAATGTTTTTAAAGGTTCACCGTAATGTGCATCACCAGTTCACCAACAATAACAATACTCAAGCAACAGAGACAACATGATTGGAGTACTGAGCCATGTGCAGAGGAATAGGCTTAGGTGGCAATTGATGTTCGGTCTCTTCACATGCAGGTATGCTTGGAACTCTTGTTTCTTAACGCAATAGAACTGATTCTACATAACTTATGTGTTATCAAGTCATTCTTATTGTTTTCTTTCATCAGTAATCACACAAGCTTTATAGGTAACAAAACTGAAAACCTGTAATAAAATACATTTGCTATGTATCACTAAAATATGCCACATAAAATGCTGAAAATTATACTGTCTTAAAACTTCATTAATTAAAACTTCATTAATAATGGTCCACTGGCTTTTTGAAGAACAACAACCAGTTTGCAGCTATGAAAACAACATTCCCCTTCATGTTGAGGTCATGTTTAAACTACAACTCAAAATTAATGTGGTTTGAATTTTTCAGCCTCACATAAGTATATCTGAGGATGAGGGCATTGTATTCAACTTGCTGTGTCCATACTCACTGGGGTGGTGGGTATCACCAGCTGTGATTGTCATTAGGGTGTACATGTGGCAGATGCTGAGGAGTGTCCACTACACTGAAAAGATCTATAAGAAGCAACCTGTCACCTGCATTTTGCTTGTGCCTGTGAGTATTTCTTATAAACACAGTTTTGGAAATCCAGTTAAGCACCCTCATTATGCACACATGTGACTCTGTGAAAGAAAACACAGCTGACATGACACTTGTAATAACCTTTTACCATTTTTCCTTCCAAGGTTCTGGCTACAGAGATTTGGTCTTGCACTCAACATCAATGTTTCACACAAATACCCAAAACTCAGTTTAACAAATAAATAAATTATCTGAATATGCTCATAATTGTTACTTATTGAGAAAATGTGAACAAATTATTTCCAGGCTATTAGGTATTAATGATAGCTGGAGTAAACCTTTACTTGGCAATTGTGAAGTGAAAACATTATTAAGGCCCTGACAGTATGCCTGTGATATGAAT
>NMRA01000429.1:171063-272968 GCA_002633005.1 Phoronis australis | reverse complement strand
GGCTCTTCAAAATGATTCGGGTCCGATGTATGCTGACTGAGATCAGTCACCCATCAGTGAATGCTCTAAACGTGTATACGAGTCATTGAACATTTCACAAACAGCACACTTACTGACTTATACTTGTCCATCCAAAGCCTGGTATTGTTCATTTGTTGTAATGTAAAACCTTCACGAGTTCGAACATTCAGTCTTGTCCTCATTGTTTCTCACCTATGGAACGAGTCGATTACAGGTACAAGGTTTGTTGGTAATGCCGCTTTTTGTACTGGCAAACACGTCTTTTTCTGAATCTCGTAGAGCAGGACGACTGCGTTTCGCCTTCGGACGTACACTTCATAGATCTACCTCTCCCCGCCATTTGTATAAATTCTGTTGACCTCTAGATCTGTGGCTGCGCATGCGTTGTTGTAATGTTTATAATCTATTTAGCGGTCGGGATACTAAATTCTTTGTAAACATTTCATTCGTTTGTAGTATTTACAACGATTTTTTTCAAACTTTTTGCACAAGTTGAAAGTTAATAACTTTTTGAACTCCATGTCACATAAAAAAACCGGCTTAAACGGCGTTAAGAGGTTTTTTCTTCTATAACTCGGACCATAGGCCTTTAACATTCTCAATACTCCGCTCGCATACCGCAACCTACATACGTAATGCCATTCAATGCCAGGACCATCAGACACCTACAGACACCTGCTAAAAATGCAAAACGTGTGACTAGAGTTTCAGCACTGTAATGTCACAAAATATATACTGTAAAAATTAACAAGTGAAACAAGTCACTTAGTCAATAAACTCTCATTAAACGAATGCGACATCGGTCTGTTTAATAGTGACGACAGAAATTTGGTTTTACTCCCAACCTAATTATTTGTGAACAATAACTAAGTCTCTCCTAAGCAAAAAGTCTAAACCTCTGAAAATGTACGGATACCTGCTTAGTTACCGAGATAATTTCTGTAAGTTATATCCAGACTCTTTTGAGCTCCCAACTACTTGACTTAAAATTTTATTCAACAAATATGAAGTAGGAGCGTAAAACTAAATTTCCACCTCATGTCTCTGTCGTGAACAGTGCTGTAGTGGGGCGTAGGCGCACGTAGGCGCAGCCAACCACCTTTTGGCATTCGAACGTAGCGCCTACGCACCGTAAGTTACGTTCAGTGCTCAAAGTGATACGGTGGGTTTTGGGCGCCTACTTACCTTTAATTTTACCACTACAGCACTGGTCGTGAAACGGACGCATGTCTGACTCCGGCACACAATACATGGGCACAGAATTAAGAAGAATTCAGCAAAGATAAGACAAAAAACAAGCAATGAGAGCACCCAGACCAGAGACTTGTGGGATATCTTCAGTTGGACACTTGCCACACCGGTTAGCTAAACACAATAACAAATGAAACCAGAGAATGTACACCTACAGTTGGTGCCAATAGGAGGCGAGGAACATGTTCATCCCATAATTCTCTAACCCTCAAAAAGTCAGTGGAACATTTTATTGGTTGTATGTTTGCACCTCAAACCAACACCCGAAAAATGTGTGGAAGACATTTTTGACAAAAATTCTATTTCAGTGGTAAAAACAAAACGCTTTTCCAAAAAAGTGAGCGAGCCCCGACAATGAAAAATGGACAAATAACAACCTATGTTCCTACATAACCATCTTAGGGTGGGGCGAAAGAAAGCAAAAACATCAAGATCAAATGTTACCTTCAATGTGTGTCGATAGATGTCACTAACCAGACATATGTCTGTTGGAACTTCAGTAGCTCATACGAGAATGGAACAATGTTTATATAACTGTTGCGTTTTGCTAATTTTGTACGATTAATGGGCCCTATTGAAGAAATACGACACTTTTTCTTTTCGTAATGAGGAATTCACGGGTGCATTGTCGGTGGCTGGGACTAATAAAGCGGTAGAAATTCGATCCCAAACGATGTAAAAAAGCTAACATAAATTAGTTAACCAAATCAAGCAATGTGTAGGATTGACAATGGGATTTATTTCTCTGGTTTGAATTAATGGAGCACTATAAGAAGCACTGAATTCTGTCCACCAAATCTAAGTCGGGATCAAGTGGAGTCGTTTTCTCGCTGTCATTAATTTAGAGAGAGGCAATATGAAACCGGAACGATAATGTCAGTATGTTGTTTGTTGTGTTTTATACACTAATTAGTTTGTCTAAAAGCCGTTCTTATTATGAATCTGCCACCAAGAAGGAAACGGATCGTATTAGTGGGGTCACCTCCACAAACTCAAGTTTTTTGTCGGCAGCCTTTTTTCTTTTCTAAGTTACATGATGATCTGAACTATCAGCAGTTCCGTCTTGTCGAAACTATGTTTCGGCATAGGGTTGTGGGTCGAACTTGGAAGGCGCGGGGAACCGTTGACCTTGCCAAACAGCGAGCAGGAGGGGGTTTCTAATACAGTAGCTAGCAAACAAGAGCTGTGTGTTACTATCCGATTCATTTCACTGAATCCGTCCAGTTGTGGCAGAGCACCTGGTAGTTTGTACTCTTACCGTCCACAGCCTCCATTTCTCTGAAGTCACGCATTCCTTTGATTGCTGTTTTGGCAACCAGCCCAAACCCATAGCAAATGCACCTGACGTCATGGTCGTCATGTCTTATCCGGATCCCATCGGCTACGTTTTGGGTCCCAAGATGCCCAGCAAACTGACTGCTCACCATTGTCAAGTCAACGCCTCTCCAAATTGCCGCCAGCGTCAGCAGTGCATCGATACCGTAAGCTATCGTATCAAGACTACGCCCCACTATACCGTCACTTATTGTGCGTAGGCGCTACGTTAAGATGTGAAAAGATGGTTGGCTGCGCCTACGTGCGTCTACGCCCCACTATAACGTAACTTACGGTGCGTAAGCACTAAGTTCAAATGTCAAAAGGTGGTAGGCTGCGCCTACGTGCGCCTACGCCCCACTACAGCACTGTCTGAAACTACAGATGCATGTTTTTGAGCCCAGCACCTTAACCACTACACCACGGAGTCATCCATTATTAAACCGTCCAAAGTACACTCAGCCAGGTGTCACTTGGGTGTTTGCTTGGCTGACAGGAGACATTTCTTTTACTTTCATGTACATGGCGTCTTTGATCATTCTCTTTGTCCAACCTGTTTCACTGTCTAGTATTCGGATGTTGTGCCACTGGATGTTGTGTTGTTTCGACCACATGTGTTCTCAGCTACTCCTGATGAGGTATTACCTTCTCTACAACACCTCTTATGCTCAGCAATTCTTGTCTGCAGTGGTCTTAATGTTTCACCGATATATGATTCACATGCACATTCACATGGGATTTCATAGATGACATTTTTCTTTTTTCCCATATCAGTTCGAAGTTTGACTTTTGTCAGTCGCCGACCCAGTGTGTCTGAGATGCGGTATACTATTCTTATTTTAAATTCTTTACATATGCGTCCTAGCTTCTCGGTTGTTCCAGGTATATGTGGCAAGCAGACAGTCTGCAGTGGGCGTTTTAATAATAGTTGTAACACGCCACCACCTCCTCAGAGCGGTTTTAGAAAGTCACGTGTATACATGTACGCTCTGATACGCCGTAAAATGCAACAACTACATTTTACGGCATTATTGAATTTTACATTGCTAGACCTCTCCTGATTTACCTAAACATCATTGAAGGATGAATGGACTCACCGAAGACAGCCCAACACTTATTATCTCAAGTTGGTACATCTTACGTCGTAGGCACATGCGAGAAATGTACATGTAGAAGAAGTATTTACTGGTATAATGTACGGTACGTGCCACTCAGTAGGGTGATTATTTCACTATAAGTTTCCTAGTACAAAAGATGCAAAGGGTAGCCTTTTCTGACAATTTTGCTATCACAAGACGCCTTTACCCACAAAATTCCCCCGAAAATTGGGATACCTACTGATTTAGATAGTAGACACGGACATAAAAAATGACCCACTTAGAGAGTAATTTAGTGAGGAAAGTCAAATTCTCGCACAGTTTTGTTCCAGAAAATTACACTGACGAACGGGCATTATCCAATGGAAGTAACCAGTAATTATCACATCCAGTTTAGACAAATGAAATGGAGAATGTTGTGAACTAGAAACTGTTGCTGAAACATTTGTCAGTGAGGTAATTTATATGATTTGTTGTATTTCAATGTTTTTCTCTTTGGTGCTTTTGATCTTGTGTACGGGATAGTAGTGACATTTCACTTTAAATTGAAAAGTAATATTTCAACTTTTCCTGGCTTTATCATCACGGAACAACAATATGGACCGATGGCCGGTCAAAAAAGACTTAAAGGCGAAGGCAACCTTTTTTCATGTCATTTTTAGCAAAAATAAGGTTCTTTGATTATCCCAGACATATTTTTCACTTATTTACTGCTTTTCGTAATTTAATTAATTACTCGTCTACTCCGGAAGTGACGTTTTGGGAGGCAAGAATTTCGCGTCAATTTCTTTCCATATAGTCTGACTGTGAGAGCAGTCGAGACAGTCATTGTTCTACATGTACCTCGGTTGTGATAAGTTCGGTCGTCGTTTGCTTTTGCTTACGAGTCAGTCAACATGCCACGCTGTTGCTGCGTACTGGGGTGTACTCATTATCGTTTCACGTGCAGTGGAAGAACTGTCCCACTTGCCCGAGTGTCCCGCGACACACTCCCACTGGAGGGTGATCTGAGCACCTTCCAAATAGCTCCAATACAAGTCCACAATAAACTTATCAAACTTAGGCTCACCGATCTGTTCACTGGATGACGAACTGTCCTCTTCACTGGGGTGTCGAACTGGGCCTGTATTCACTCCCAGTACTCAACATCGCTGCAGGGCTACTTACAGGCTAGAGACAACAGCACAGGCGAATCACTGCTAGTTCCCGGAATTGCACGCAATGGGGTACGTTCGGAGGCACGGGTGACAGTAGATGAAGTGCCTCCAGTCACTGTATATAGTGGCCACAGCTAGCGAGGCTTCTCGCTTCAAAAACGCACTTCTCGGTGTTGGCGACAGGACACTGTCGGGAATCAACAGCGACGGTATGGTACCCTTCTTCAGGCGTTGTTTCGCAGGGACCTTCATCAATTCAGCGTACATATCTCTGTCATAATCTGACGGCAGAAAATGCTTGCCACAAACTCGGTAACCCTCCACTGCTTTGTACGTTGCGTGGACGGGTAGCGTTGCGTTCTTCACATGAACGAGCTAGCCAAGTACGGCGAAGTGTGTCACCCTTCGGAAAGCGACGCAAGGTACCCAAAGCGCGTGTGAGACGATAATGAGTACATCCCGGCACGCAGCAACAGCGTGGCATGTTGACTGACTTGTAAACAAAAGCAAACGGAGACCGAACTTATCACAACCGAGGTAGAACAATGACTGACTCGACAACTCTCATAGTCAGACTATAATGAAAAGAAATTGGCGCGAAACTCTTGCCTCCCAAAACGTCACTTCCAGAGTAGAGGACGAGAAATTAATCAAATTACGAAAAACTGTAATTAAGTGAAAAATGTGTCTGGGATAATCAACGAACCTTATTTTTGCTAAAAGTGACATAAAAAAGGTTGCCTTCGCCTTTAAATTGAATAACCAGAATTGCCCAGACAATCCCACACTTGGGAATGCTTTAATTGGTACATTGTATATCCCCTATACCGCTGATGGCATTCGTTTCAGTGGTCAATCCTATATATATGTATATGTATATGTATATATAGGTATATAGGATAGACCACTCAACAGAATGACGTCAGTGGTATATCCTATCTTTACATATGATATACTCCCGCAATTGCAAAAAACACGGAAAAGACAGCCGACACGTTGTTCTACATGTATGTTCAGATCGAGTCGAGCTTGTGTAGACAAGGGGTTGTGAGCCGTGGGTCGAGGGGTCGTTGTTTGTGGGGGTCGAGAGGGTTTAAGAACAATCCCTGAACGAAGGACTGCTCACGTGCCCCACCCCCCCCCCTGAAATTCTCCTACATTTCATTTGGCAGTTCGGGGTGCGAATTGTTGACTTGCATATGCGCGCAGCCAAGGGGGCTCGGGGGGTGGCAAATGCACAATGCATAGGCCTTGAACAAATCCCGTTTTTAGTAATAAGGTCCACAGACCCAAAAATTCGAGACCCCTATATCCCTACATCGTGCTCGTTCTTCTAAGATGACACGGGAGCACCTCCCGATGGCCGGAGAATCGACCGACCGAAACGTCGTGACTGTGTAAATAGAAAAGAGGTCGGTGTAAATAGACCAAGAGATCTTAATAATAGTTGTTCACCAGTTACCTCAAAAACGCTGTTAGGAATTTTCGATTAGTCTATTAGTTTGAAAAGTTTCAGAGAAATCCACCGAGCTTTTTTTGTTCCTAAGTTTAAATTAAGTCGATTTGCTGAAGCCGATAAAAAGTTGATTAAGTAGTGGGTGACGAAAGTATAAAGGCCTTCGGTTAATTATTCGGTGAACACTTGTTTTCGGTCAATGCGCTAGGCGAGATCAGCCGACAAGCCAATTATCCTATTAAAATGCGTTGGGTGCACTCAATCGCCGCCTATGGTAAGCTACATGTACAGCTGGGCTCCGCAAGGAGAGTGTACTCACACCAGGACACTGATGTTTTTCATTCAGAAATTGTGAAAGCTCCGTATGTTGTTTATATATGTGAGCATGCGCATTCCACAGTTTATTGTTTCCTGTACATTTCTCTTATTTACAACGTATGGCTGTGGTGAGTTGTTAGCGAGATATTTGAAAGTTTACACAAGTTTTATTATGGCTGGGGCCAAACATGGTAAGATGAATGTTGACCAGTTTCTTGAGGAAGTGTTCATGGATTCAGAAAGTGAAAACGAGCTGGAATTGGCACTCGAAAGTGACGGTGACAACACCTCAACGGTTCCGGTTAAATGTGGTGAAAGGGTTATTGGCCAATTACAGTCGAAATCGTGCGGTACTTCGCCCTATTCAAAATGTTCCGACCCGTATGACCGAGCGTCACTTCATCGAAATCAATCCGACAAAAACGAGTAGTGGTCGCTAGTAGTTCCCTGGTTGTGCCGTATGTTCAAAACGGATAGTGAATCGGCATCAGACTGAATATCGTTGCGAACAGTGTAGAATAGCTTGGTGCCCCCACCCGTGTTTCAAGTTGTTCTGCACCAAGGTGAACTTCAAAACAGACTGTAGCAAGCAACTGCACCAGTCATAAATTTGTAATCGTACAAAGTTGAGGTAAGTTATATACCGTATATTTTTGTTTGTATATGTGATGATACAGACAATAAATCTTCGTTATTAAAACATGCAAGTCTCATGAATTCCCTTTTGAAACTGCTTATTATGGTTTTTGAGTGTCAGCTTCATTTCCTAGAATAACATGTACAGTAGTGTGTACCCTGCATGTCTCTTTTTATTTTATTTGTTGTGATAGTGTGGGTTGTGACCTACAACCACTTCAGCTAGGGACTGAGACTGATCCATATGTGACAGTGGAGGTAAAACCAGGAGAAATAGATAGGGAACTTCAGTCCCAAGACAGCACCAAAATACCCCTCCAACTCATTAAAGCTCCGTCGTCAAGAGAAGACAAAATAGCTATGCATGTACTCAGGGTACCTGTAAATAAATGCTCTTCAATTAAGTTTACTTAACATTAACTGAGTGCAATCACTAATTGGTATTTCATTTGGGTTTTGTTAGTGCCTGTTATAAATCACCCAGTGGATTTGATTTATTTTCTGTAGTTAATGGATTGAAGACAACAAAAAGTAAAACTACAGCTGTAAACAACAGTTTGCCTACCGGTGCGTGAAACTTAATTCTTTCTCAAGGAGTTACATGTATCATCACTCACAGAGAAGAGGATTAGATGATGGCAAAAAATAAATGCAAAATGAAGTCTACGCTATGATGACAGGAAATGGTGGCAAACTCCCAAAGAATTATATCCTCTCTCACTAAGTCTTGATCAACTATAAAATCGTACTTTTGTTTGATTTTTATAACAGCAAATCAAAGTGGCAATCACAGGTGGTCATCTGGTTGTTTCCTAATCTTATATTTAAGTTTCTGTTGCAGGGAACACACCTAAAATCTGAAAAGCAACGTTTCTCTGAAAAAAGATGAAGTCTGAAGTTTCTAAAGAGCTTTCTATAAATAAAAACAATTTGGCTATGAGAAAATGTTCATTTCAATAATAAAAGTAACTGAACGGACTAAACAGAAAGTAAAGGTCACAATTCCAACTACTAAACACTTTATCAACAATGAACAAAAAATTAATAATTTACAGGCAATATTTAAAAATCTTGTTGTTGAAGGAAAAAAAAGAATACTCCACTCTATATAAATGAAACGTGAACAAATTAATCAGATTATTCAAGCGTAAAAATAAGTTTCTCCGTTATTCGGACGTAAAGTCATCTATATAGGCCAGATTCTTCTGCATTTATTTTTCATCAAACTTGTGCAGTATCATGATATTGTAATTTTGTCATAATTGTTCTTTTGTTTGGGTTTGTTTTGGTCTATTGGTCTGCCTGCCATCGCTCAAAAATCACTCGGACCCTGTGTTGGTGCCAGGAATGGCATGGTTTTCATGGTCTTGTTATCTCTTACTTTACCAAATTGTCTCTTTATTGAAGAACTGTTCACTTTGGATTTACTTTCATGTTAGCACGGCAAAAGATTTCACATATGTTTCTGTCAACTTGCTTTGTTTTCTGTCGAGTAGCTTCTACAGAACTAATTCACGTGGCGGACATTAAAATCCAAAGCGAGGCTCACTGCGATAAACAAAGCGGAAGTTGACATTGCGTGAGCTAAATGGGCGGTCTTTCGAGTCCAACCTGGATATTAAATCTTAAAAATGTGTCAATAATTAACCACAGAGACGTGGGAAAATACATTAGAGAACAAGTCAATGCACCAAAAAGTTGTCTGACGAAAGGGTATCAGTTTTTTTCGGAAAACTAGCTTCGAAACATGAAAAGTAAATATGACCAAATTGCGACAATTCTAGTGTTACGGATTAGGTATTACCCTGAATGCAGGTTACGTTTCTTCTTGTAAATTGTTGACACAAATGCTTTCTACTTGAACCAGGTTATCTGTTTGTTTTGTTGACGAGTCGACAGTGGTGGCTCATCGTATTTTGCTGTCATGTGCAATTAGTCACATCGGGTTTAAGTTGTTGATCAAGAATATTAACATCAAGCATAGCCTAGGTCGTGATGAGGTAGGGACTACAGGGACTAACAGTTGATTTGTCATTGATCTGAAAGAATAAGTGACGTTATTAAATACATTTTATTGAAATAAAAAAACCAGGCTCGTAATTGAAAATGAGAATTATTTGACCATATCTTAAATTTTGAAGAATAAAATTAAAAACAACCACAGCCCCAGAAATCGCTTTCGCATTATATCCAGGTTCCCATTCATTCTCTTGCAAACATTCTCAAGTAATTATTTGACCATCAATTCTGCTGTCTTGGTTTTAATAAATCTTACTTCTATTTCATGTGTTAGTTCAAATATCAATCTGGACCAAGTCATGAAAACACAGCCTGGCTGGCCGAAGATTCTTTGCTATGATGTTCGGCAACCGAGATGCGACAAAATATGATCTAAATTTTCGAAAACATTTATAGATTCTACACGGACATATTTTCTATTGTAACTAACCGGTATACTAGTAAATACTGATCCTTGAGTAGACGTCATCAAAACGTGGCCAAATTTGCAAAGTCCTAAGGTTGGACATTTACTGAAAACATCTGCATTGCCCCAATAGTCCAATATTGATCACAGCCTAAGCCAGTGTTCTCAGGGAGATAAGTGTGTGACAATCCTAGGTTGCGAACCTGTGTACAACTGTTCGGTTTCAACAGCCCTTACCTACCAGTCCACTTACTTTTACATGAAAAACGCTTGGGCTTCTTTGTTTGCTCAAATTAATCCAAGACACAAGTGGACGAAACCAAGCCCGGAGGGCTAAACAACTAAAACAGTAAAATAACGCAAAAATACTCAGTCAAAGACGCCAAGGATTTTACGAAAGGAATATTGTAATGTCAGTGTGCTCTACTGTGTACTGTTAGGCAGTAAAACAAATCTGCCATAACATTCTGAAAACTAAGCAAGGTTAGTAAGGTTAGCATTGCAAGTGACGCCTCGGACATCCGTTGATAACTTACCTGTTCGAGCAAAATCTTTCCTATCTCAGAACGTGTAACAGCCATCTGGATTGCAGATAAGTCCAGCACCCAAACTGATCCTCATTTCAAACTTTACGGCGATAATAGTCAACTCGAGAACGCTCAGCAAGCCTTTTCAACGGAGGACGACCTATTTTAGCCCGAACGCCTGCCATTACTTGCTTGGTATGCGTGAACTTGAATTTTGCTTAATCTGAAGATCGCGTATGCGGAGCTTAAATTAAATACACAATAAAAAAATCTGGTGAATATTTTGTTCAGTGTAGAGAATTTTTGTAATTATTGGTTGCAGGAGCAATTCACCCGCTGGCAAATTATAGTAGCTTGAACGTGATTATTTGAGTGGGTATACCGAGTTCACGTAGGCCCATATACGATCTTGAGATTAACCGAAACTCCAAGTTCATAGTCGACACTCGAATCTTCGATTGACACTTCGTACGGCCTCTATTTATTTCTTGGTGCACCACAGAAAAGCTAAAAATTAAGCTAAAAAAATCTGTATTAAATTCAGTTCGTTATGAAAAAAATCGATGTCATGGCGAAGACTATTATTTGGGCTTAGGTTTCGAATAAAAGTGTTTGCGTAAAGATCCGTTTCATGAAGTTTTTAACAAAAATGAAGCGGAAATAGTGCCTTTAACCCCATTCTGGCATTTATGGTTGGAGGCCAGCTCTCTTTTGTTCCATAATTGCTCTAATCTCCAGTAAGATCGTTCCCTAACTGGGCTGTGCTGTTAAAAATAAAGTTAAGTTATAACATATTTGAACATAAACCAATAGCATTTCTGAAATCTTCGTCAAATTGTGATCATCTTTAGTTTTTGAATCGCCAAAATCGCCCTACTGCAACCGAAGTTACGACAATCTATTCTTTCCTAATACACAAATTCACTCTGAGTTTGACTGTGTTCATACGTGGTCTGTACAAAGCCTGGTAGATAATTGGCCTGCTTGTTGTCATAACAGACAAAAGAGTGTGCTTGGCAGTTAACAAAGAAGCTAGATGCTATTACACGCTCAGAACCCCCTACGTCTGGTAAAGTCACCGAACGGGAAAACGCTGTCATGACTTAACCCTAAGGTCTTGGTACGCACTGAAAAGTAACACAACGGGGTATTCGTCCTCTACACACCCAGAATTACATAACTCACACAACCTACATGTGTTTTCATAGAGAATACTTGTGTGGCGACCTTTTCCCACTAGTAACGGATTATTTAAAGCATTGCAATCGAGTCTGAGACCGGATAAAAAACACGTAGGATACTAACTATTTCTAAATAATTCTCTAGACAATACATTGTTTTAAACCTCACATAGTGAGACACTTTTGTGTTACATTCGATAGCATGCCAGCATTGCAAATAACAGTTACTGATAAGCTGGGGAAAAAATGTCAAGAAATACGCTTGTTTCACCACACCCTGATTAATCCATACATCTGAAAAACCATATACCTTACAAAACCTGTCTAATTATAAGAAGATCCTCCGATCAGGTCCGACTGAAAAGCATAAAGTCATGTTGCCTTTACCCCACGACTACTAGGGATCTCCAAGATTTTGAGTCAATATTTTATAAAGGATACAAAATATTTAATAAACAATGAGAATCGACCACATTCTCTCATAACTGCCGAGTTTGAACAACAACTGCCTACTCCTAAAATGCGTTTACAAAACTTGATATGTATATTTTCCAATTGCTCATATTCCTTAAAGCCCCATATCTCAGCACCATAACGCAAAGAGGGGTAAACCATTTTATTGAACAGGTGAAAGGTTATTGACGGGGGTAGATCACGACATCTTCGCTTTAATTTACAAATTGCAAAAGCAACTTTATTAGCTTAATGTAGATAACGTTTTAATGGCTTCGCAATTTACCCTACATAGAGCGGAGTGTGCTGAAAAATGTTCCGTGCACATCAATGTTTTTCAATCTTTGGAAGAGTAAATTATGAGGTAATCGATCGAATGCCTTCAAGAAATCCACAAAAGCGTTGTAAAATCTCCCACCCTCCGTGACTCAAATAGTTATGACACATAGCTTGAAGTATATCCACTTGGTCAGTCGTACAGTAGCCCTTTCTAAAGCCAGCTTGAGACTCATAAAGTTTATCATTACTTTCAGTCCAGCAATAAAGACGATTATTTAGAAGTCTGGTAAAATCTTTTCCCAGAGCAGACAGCAGGGAAATACCTGTATACATGTAGCTATCTTCGTCATCGATGTTACCTTGTTTATGAACTGGAGTAAGCATTGCGTCACACCAAGTCTGGGGATAGTACTCAGAATCAAAAATCACCTTAAATAACTTATGCAAAATTGGCACTATTGTTACTTCAATACATTTATGTAATCGCTATATAATCACATAAATCGATCGTTTCGTGCAGTAAGAATCATTTAGTGCCGATAATACTGTTATGTAGGAACCTAGAACTGTCCAAGTTTGCCTAAAATTGGAACATCTTTTCACAGGGATGGCTGATCGGATTCAAACGAAACTTAACGTTTAAATCAAACAAATTCAGGTCGTGTTAATGATGTCCTTGTTTCGCTATGAACGTGATTTCCTTTTTTCTGAACTTATTGAAAAGACAGTGTCACGTGACTTCATCAATGGCAGATTGGCATAAAATCAAAACTCAAGTTCTAATGAAAGATTTCCTCTTTTCAGAAAACATACAATTACAGTCTCAAAACTTTGTAGTTTTGTAGACATTTGACAGAATGCACAAACTTGCCGATAAAGTCCCTTTTTAGCTTTATGCGCAGCAAAACGTTTTAGACCAAGCCGTCAGTGGCTGGTCAACCTTTATCACATGCCGCGTGACTTCTTATTACGTGCAGCGCAACGTCTTAGCGGCAAAGCGCCAACACTCGCCTTTCACTTGCGTGATTTTACGTGGTCTTGCGATATCTCATTTTTTTCGCTAGGTTGCTTGCGTCTACAGAACGCACCCTACTTCGTCGGAAGTCACAGACCGCTTTGTTTCAGTTATTTATTTTCATTGGAGGTCGCCTAACATCCACAGACATGGAACATTACTCATGAGATAAGCGATTTATATTTACCAGTTTGTCAGATTTTGGTTAAGTCCGTTTAGCCCGAGAACACGGATGTCAGAAATGAAGATTTCAATATTCCACAAATAGTTTGGGAGTCTTCATTTTGACAGCCAAGTTTTCAGGATAAGACACTTTGGCAGAAATTCCCAAGACACTGTCTGTAGGCAAATGGAATGCAGAAACATACTACTTTCGTGCACGGTTTACGTCCATGGAAATCTTTTGCTTAAAATAAAGAAAACGCGCCGGGAGACCACTAAGAATACCATCAACTGTTGGCACACTACGATAAATAGATACGTTGTTACCATAAAAAATAACTGAGTCGTGCACCCACTGCTTTCTCGTAACAAAATTCAACCTCTTATCGTCTGCTTGCTAGTCAAGTCAGGACGTCAATGAGTGTAATTTTGAGAACATCTTGCGAAAAGCCGTTTTAAAGGCTGGCACTGCTAACACATACAAGATTGGGTTAAAAATTGAATTCAGTCCTGTGATTTGTGTTGTGAAAACAAGCAAGGAGAAATATCTCCAGTCCTCTAACGCCTTATCTGTCGGTGGGTAGACGTTCTTAACAATTAGATGGGGCCACGTGCTAATCAACTTAAGCGCAACAAACTTCAACATTGCCTTTGTAATCTTGAACTGCGAACGTCGACGTGTTTCTTGATCGTCTTGCTCCTGGACGGCATTGCGCTGATGACATGCTTGAGAAATTATGTAGATGTGAAGTGAAATGATAATTATTTCAGGAATATAAACTGTCAAAACGACGTACAGGATCCTCAATGGAGTTTTGGCAAATGCTGTCTGAAAACAACAAAAATCTCGGTCATAACTGAAGCTGTTGTTTACCGTAGGCAAAAGAAACATGCTTATTACAAGTGGGTAAGCGAAGGCTGCGCATACAAGTCTTTTCGACATGGAGGCTGTCATGATAGTTTCGTGTCGCAGAGGAAAGCGAATGAATATAAATCTATCAACGTTGACTACGACGAGCATAGCTCTTGCCACGTTGATCTGCAGCGTTATCACGTACATCATAGCTGCGCAGGTTGTTGAACTTGACACAGCGGCCATTGGCAGCGAGTCCCAAAACAGTGGTATGGCCAAAGTCTTGAACATGTGGACCGGCAAACTAAGTCCGTGTAGCAGATCGCTAAGTCCAAGGCCGAAGATTATGGTACTCGTGTTCTCTGAACGTACTTCCTGAAACTTGATGAAAGCTAAACAGACCAAGCTGCTTCCGAAACAAGTTGCTACGATAATGGCAATCTCGAAACCAAAGAGCGTGTAAAGAACGATTCGAGGCATTTGATTCGCAACATACCACGCTGGCGTATTATTGAGGTATACTGATTCGTTGTGCATTTTTACTTACTAGCAAATTGAAATGGTAAGGTAAGAGTCCCTGATTCTTCCTTGGTCCGATTTTGCCACATAGTTGAAACACGCGTCATTTCTGCTCATTTAAAGACAAACCGGCAATTCAACGGAACATTTGCCATGGTAACAGTTACGTGCGAGGAGCAATTATTGCACAACAATGCGTGTCTTCCAATAGATACGTTTATTACAAGCCTATAGTCAAGCTATATTTCAAGCACTAGTCGAGCTATTGGCCCAACATGTCGGGCAAATAAGTCGATTCTTTACTATAATCGCGACATCATGTTGAGTGTTCTCGTCACCCGATATAGATGACTAGCAAACTCTACAGCCAAGTTACTGGACTTTTCTTATTGACGGGAAAAAAACTTTCATTGTTTACAATGGTAAATATATGTGAAGTTGCAGTTTTATTTGACAAATGAACTAAATGTAGGTTATGCTACTCACTCAACAAGTCGGATAAATTATGGATAGTTTGCCATTTTCGTCATGATAAACTGGTTAAAAAATAAAATATCCTCTTCTTGCCTCACTATCATTTTGGGACAATTATTGGGCAAATATAAGCTTTGTGCTATGATTGAAACTATGGTTGATGTCTTTTACTTTGCGTTTTTCCCTAAAAATTCTCGACTTTTCACAAGCACATTTTTTCCCATGGAACTTGCTTATTCTTGTTTTTTTTTTTGATTTTCTTAATTTAAAAAAAGATTCTGAGGTTCTCTCTTGTGGTCTTTTGCCAGATATCTCCGCTGTCAAAATAGAAGACGTCAGCAATCGTTGAAAAACGCAAGTCTTGGTTTTTGACAGCCAACAGCTCAGGCTAAAGGGCCTTAAAGGGACATTGCAGGCGAAAAAGGTAATTTCTGAGATCATTCTCAAGTTTATTTTTATGAAAGATAAATTCAAAGCAAAATAACGCCTCAGTCAATTTTAATGAAACCCTTTTAAATGAAAACTTCACCAGCCACCTCAAAAACGCTGTTAAAAATTTCCGTTTCGTCTCTTAGTTTAGCATCTATGGCAAATCAACTCGCAAAACGTACAGTATTGGTTTTCGTTACATTACGCAAAAAGTAAGCATTTACATCAAAAAGTGTAATAGCGTTTTTGAGACTGACTTAGTATTAAGTTGGAAAGATTCAGGGAAATCCACTAAGCCGTTTTCGAGAACTCGTATTCCTAAGTTCAAATTAAGTTGATTCGCCGAAGCCAAGAAAACGCCGATGAAGTCGTGAGCGGTGAATGTTTTAAGGTCTTCGGTTAATTATTCGGTGAAAACTTGTTAGAACCTATAACATGCCTTAGCTATGTTCGCTATTTCAACACTCATTCGCAGTGCGTAAGTAACTCAATTACCACTAAAACGTTTTGATCGCTCATTTTAACAAAGAGTTAAGTACACTTTTTTAATTTTAAAGGAGAATGCCACCCAAAAAACAACCTATTTTGTATCAATTTAGATCGAGTAAGTCCACGCGATAACAGCAAGTTCAGTTGTTTTACCTGACACCTGACGGCAGACGGAGGTGTGGAAATTAACCAATGACGTAATCGGTTCGACCGCTGTTCAGCCGTTCACAACACATTTACTGGTGTCACCTTATCGCTTGAATGCATCGTTTTACACCAATAAATCATCAGATTTCGATGTAAAACCTATACAAATACATCAAGTTTTTGAAAAAACGGGTTGTTTTATTTCACTGTTACGGATTTATAAGTATTTGAACGCATGGTAGCCTTCAGAGTTGAAAATAGCTGCGTGTTGTACTCAAGACTTGCGATTTTTTAGGTTCTAAACACACAAAACGCTTGTTATCCTAGCTAGTGCCTCGGAACCCGATCAGGCCCGTCGCGGCCGCTGGGACTGGACATCACGAACTTAAACCAGCTTAAGTTGGAAACTAAACCACCAGTCACAAAAAGACTATACTAGTGAGCCAAAAAAATAATGTACACGTAATTAGTTTGGTGAATTAGCCACGAAACTGCAAATCTATTTACTTGTCGGGTGCCGCGAAGTCAAGTTGCCCTTTTCCAGAACCGTGACCGTCAGGGCAAAAGTTGTATAGTAACAATGACGTTTATAATGTATTTGTATAACTAAATAAAGATTCCCCTAACATGTGACCATAGCATATAAAATCGAGTTGTTTCACAACAGCTTTCTGTCAGCAAACACTGAATTGATACGCGCTCACACGGCCTTGGTGCCCGGTCAATTACATTTATTGCATCTGAAGCCGGTAACGCAGTGGTTTATTCATTGCTGTCTTCTCAAAACATTTGCACTCAAGAATACTCCAAAGGCTTTACAAATTGTATCTAATGAGAGAGACTTTTTTCAGATTTATAAGCATTGGTTAGGGTGAGAATAATTCATTTTGAAACAGAACGCAGAATAATAACAGTCAACGTGGCAACTCGCAATGCCTGCGAGAGCTCATCCGACGAAGACTTCAGTCAGCTTAACTTACACCCCCACTTCAAATTCCCAGGACGTTACAAGTGACTGGTGCATGACTTCTATTGAAAAAAGACAGTGCTTATGTTGCATTTCGCCCCGTTTACCTGACTCAATTAAGAACGAAACTTGCTTAAGCCTTTTGTTCTCATGAAATCAGTCTAATATAGTTTCCTGCCACGTAATAGGTTTCAGTTTTGTTACCATATCGTCACAGGCAAGGCGTCATTTTCGACCTCAAAATTTTAGTGCTGGCCATCCGTGTCTAAAACCACAATAAACTCTGAATCGAGTTATTGAGTTGCTGAAGGCTGTGATATTCTTGTTGGTAACGAGAATAGAATCGTATTCCTGTCAAGTGACGCATTTGATCATAATTGTAGCGAAAGTGGTCTATCAGCACAATGTCACTCGTATAATAGTCCATGATAACGCAATAAAAGAAAATACAACCATCACGGTACACGTAACGTTCCATACAAAATTGGAAATCGATTTTCTAACTCATTTTCGATGCCATTGTTGAAATTATCTGTCATTCTTCTCTTAATTGTTATGTTGTGAAAATTCCTCAGTAAAACCCAGAAGCATTTATCGTCCGCACGCCTTGGCAACGGAAAAATACTTGCTAAAATATTTTTTTTTCAGTTTCAATGTACATTGTACACCATAACTATTAAAGGTCCCCTTGTTGCTAATAGGCCCAAGGCAAACCTTTGATCGGTCAGTTACGGAAGTTTATTTTTGATAAAAAATAAACGAATATTCAATCTCCCATTAGAGCTTTCACATAGAAAATTAACGAGGTTTTTAAAAAAAAATAACTTTCTTCTGACCATAAGACCGTGTCATAATATACATTCTGTGATTCGATGGCCGTAAATAATATATTTTACCTTAGGCAGATTCGTTCTCGCAGATTTTTCATTCTTGTTCCAAACAATTGAGGATTGCCGTGGATCACAGAGCCTTACTTTTTATTTATAATTTAATCGCTTTTAAAAATTTTGAACGCTATACTTCTGATATAATTTAGTTCATGAAAACAGTTATGAAACCGTCTTCACCGCAAAATGCAGCCGCCGTTGATGTGCTAGCGTTATGGTCTCAAGTTGTTCGTTGGTCAATTTAGAGGTGAAAGACCAAATCTTATCACTGTGAGTCATTTTATGCACTGACTTATCTCAGCTAATAATGACTTGTCACTTCTTTGCCCATTAAGGAATCACCGAGTTGAGACTAATTTTACAGCGGTAACTGGTCTAAAACAGGAGTGCGCGCGTCTTGGACGGACCAAGCACTTATAGTCTCTATGGCCAAATTACGAAGTATTTTTGAGTCTTCCTTTTCATGTATTTTCTATTTTCCACATAATATTTGTAACGGAAATTAATGTGGACAAAGTACACCTTTAAAGGCCTATGGTCCGAGTTATAGACAAAAAACTCTTAACGCCATTTTAGCCGTTTTTTTAAGTAAAGTTCAAAAAGTAACTTTTAATATTACGAACGAGTGAAATGTTTACAAAGAATAAAAAGGGTGGTCACTAAACTACAAAAGTTGTTACAACAACGCATGCGCAGCTACAAAGGCCAACAGAAATACAAATGGCGGAGACTGGTAGGCCTAGTGTATGGCCGAACCCGAAACGCGGTCGTCCTGCCCTACTGGATTCGGAACCCACCACCTCAGAAGATTAGCCAGCCAAGTTGCCTGCTCAAGTTTTGAGTTGTGTATCGAATATAGAGATTAGGCTATGTGTAGCCTGAATTTTCGCCAATATTAATGTTACATTATAAGTCTATCGTGTTGTCAGGTTAGAATGATTCTATCTCAGCTATAAATTTTACCTACTGGTAAATCAAAGTAGCTTTAAACGTAAAGGTATGACAAATTGACTTTAAGTACATTATTAAATCTCGTGATTGCTCCTGGTAAAATTAGTCAAATTTTAGTGTTTAAAGCCTGCTTTGTCATCTGTACTTTTAGAATGAGTGGTTTAGACGAACCCCTTGTACAAATTTTGGAGGAGTCCCAGACTGGTCATAGTTGCAGATCGCCTGAAGAAACCTTGAGGTATTGTTTCATGTTATATCCTTAATATCTCATGGATTGATAGTTCACATTTTATTCAGCTCACAACTCTCAATCCTAATCAGACAAAGGTATCACTGTGTTTCATTTAAGGTATTTAAACTTGCCTTGTTTAAAGCAAGTTCAATTTGTATTCAAGAATTCATTCAGTATTTCCAAAATAGGGTGTCTAAATCCGGGTTCCCAATACTTCAGTGTGTCCGTGATTGCGACGACACATTGCCCGCACCACCGTTCACCAGCAACCCCCTCTCCCCACACAGTGACTTTTTTTACAAAAAATACGTAGACCAAGGCGTTTACATCTCAATTGTAGCGAGTTTTTTACTAAAAACTGCTTGAACCTAGAATTCTATGTCTAAATTTACGAAAACAGCCAACCAGCTTATCAAACAAATATTAGAGAATATATTTGAACGACGAGTGCACTTTGCATATGATGTGTGGTTTATATTTTGGCAACAGGTGTCACCGATGTTCCGTATTAAAACAAAAATGCTCATTGAAAAGCATGAAACAGTATTTAGTTGGAGTTATTTATCTTAGGTATGCGTTACCCTACTTCAATCAAGTCAGTATTATGTTTTACTCTAAGTTGTCAGTGCTTTGGAGGATGTCCAGTTTAGCAAGGAACAGTTGGAAAGTAACTAATTCGCAATGGAGAATTTTCAACTGGCTTACAACTGTTGTATAACTGCAATCTGACTCCAGTTGCTGATTGAAATTATGTGTATCATTTTGGTGCGGGGAGCAATCACCATTTTCAAAGTCCTCATTTTGATTGCCCTAAAACAATTGATCATGGCCATAATGCAGCATTCCAGGCTTGGCTATTCAAAACTCATAGCCAGGACCACAAACCCTTTGTTACGCTGTGTTTACTTACGTAGGGCAACTGGGATATTGTATGACCAAGAACAGGCTTCACAAAGAACTACTTTCACTGCACTTGCATGTCAATTTCAAAAGGCCTATTGTGTGTGCACATGGCACCTATGATTTACAACCATCAACACCTATGATTTACAACCATGAGCATAAATGTACTGAACGTGTTCATTAACAGTCAATTTCGACATTTTTATACATATAGGTTAATCATGCTTTAACAAGCTGATTCACTGTTACAAATTAGTCAAATAATGTGGTTTATTGAAATATATACACATGGCCATAGTCCCAAAGTGTAATATGTACAAGACAGAACATTGTCAGGTGCGACGTTTCAAACTGGATAATAAATTGTGACGCATGAGAGCATGATGGACGAATTTTATAAGTAGGATATACGCAGTTTTCGTGAGAGATACACATTTAGATGTCATGGGAGAATGACAAAAACGACCACTCTAGTACTTGACCCGAAGGTCTTGGTACGCACTGCAACCTAACACAATGTGGTATTCGTCCTCTACACATCCAGAATTAATAACTCACACAACCTGTTTTCATTGGGAACATTTGTGTGGTGTCGAATGATTTGAGCATCGCAATCGAGTCAGAGACTGAATAAAAACACGTGGGATACTAACTATGTCTAGATAATTCTCAAGACAGTACATTGTTTTATACCTCACATAGTAAGGCAGTTTTGCGTTACATTCGATATCAGATTGCCATCCTTGCAAATAACAGTTGTTGTGTCAAAAAATACGCTTGGGTTACCACACCCTGATTAATACATACATCTGCAAAACCATACAAAAACAGAAGTTTCCGTACAAAACTTCCCCAATTATAGGAAGATCTTCAGATCAGGTCTGGCTGAAAAAGCATATCATATGCAGCCTTTACCCCACGATTACCAGGCATCTACAGTATTTTGAACCAGTATTTCATACAGGATATAAAATATTTAGTAAACAATGGGCAACAACATTACCTACTCCTAAAATGCGTTCACAAAACTTGATATGTACATTTTCCAATTGTTCATATTCCTTAAAGCCCCATATCTCAGCGCCGTAACACAGACAGCGGTAAACCATTTTATCGAACAGGTGAAAGGCTATTGACGGGGGTAGATCACGACATCTTCGCTTTAATTTACAAATTGCGGAGGAAGCTTTATTTGCTTGACAAGGTAAGGCTTTGGTCCACGAAACTTTTGGAGTAATAAGTAGTCCAAGGTATTTGTAGTGAGACACCACATCGACCAATTTTCCATTGTAAAACCATTTCTCACATCGTCTAAGGGGACCGCCATTTCTGAAAACGGCCACTTTAGTTTTCTTCAAGTTAACTTGCATGCCCAATTATTCGCAAAACTCTGACAAACAATTTAGCATACGTTGTAAGTTGATGGCGGTAGAGGAACATAACACCAGCAGGGAGTTAACTCTTGACACTTGTTCGCTGAGATATGTGCTATTAATATTATTTTTTGCGCTCATTTGATCCAGAAATTCAACACAAATAATAATGGGCTGATCATGCAACCCTGGCGAGTGCCAACAGTACAACCAAATCGCTCTGTAAGACCATCATCAGTTTTCACACAAGTGCGCAATTTAATATGCTTAGAGCGGATTATGTTGAAAATTTTACCGTGCACATCAATGTTTTTCAATCTATGGAAGAGTAAATTATATGGGATTCGATCAACTGCCTTCGAGAAATCTACAAAGGCACAGTAAAATCTACCACCCTGCCGACTCAAATACTTGTGGCACATAGCTTGAAGTGTAAACACTTGGTCAATCGTAGAGTAGCCTTTTCTAAACCCAGCTTGAGACTCATAAAGTTTATCATTATTTTCAGCCCAGTAATAAAGACGATTGTTTAAAAGTTGGTAAAAAGTTTTCCCAAAGCAAACAACAGAGAAATACCTTTATAGTTATTTTCATTATTGATATTACCTTGTTTATGTACTGGAATAAGCACTGCGTCACACCATGTCTGGGGATAATACCCAGAATCAAAAATTGCATTAAATAACTGCAAGACTGGCACTATCGTTACCTCAGTGCACTTCAGCATTTCAAAAATCACACCATCATAACCCCCAGCCTTGCCATTAGGCAATTGTTCTATGGCCTCATACATTTCAGAAGGCAAAAATCAGTATTAAGATCAGATGGGTAATTTATATTACACTTTTCATAGGAACTATCATGTTCAATCATTTCCTGCGTGGCAAATTAACTCAAAGACTCGTCAATAAATGTAAGCCAGTATTTTGCTTAGTTACCCTTCCAAGTCCACAATGGGACGTGAGCCCCTCGCTTCCCTTAAATTCGCTTTTGTCAGTATGATTCCATCAGTCGATTCATTGTCACTGTTTTTGATTCATTGATGCAGCTCTGAGTTTTCAGTATAGAGGCCTCAGAATGAATTTTAAACTGAGTGTCTTCTTACAAATGCCACTATTGTCGTCTTGCAGGGATTCAGAGCTGTTGTTCACCCTTGTCCTTATCTTCTTTGTCACCTGCATCCTCACAATCTGCATCAAAGGTTTGTGTCTGCTCTTGTAAAGAATCTATGCTGTATTAGAATTTAAAGTAGATATAAACGTGTCTTTTGTCACGAAAACCAATTTTTTCCATTTAGACCATGTATCATTGGTATGAAATTGATCTCGAATTGTTCTTTGATGAAAATAGGAGTGAATTTTGGGCTTGAAAATTCCTAGCAATTCGTTACTTCTTGAGATAGTCTCTATATATTGACAGCATGCCATTTCATTCACCTGACATGGTCTCAAACATAATGAACTGCCAGACCAAAAATTATGGCTGTTTTGCTATTTATACTTAAATTTCAGACAATCACTAAACATAACTCGAACAATGAATGTGTTTTATTGTGTTTGTTTAGTTTGCCTAAAACCGGACCTTATTACGAACCTACCAGTAATGCATAGACAGTCTTAAATGAATATTCATGTTGGAGGCGTACAGTCAGGGCCGTAATTATAATGTTTGCACTTACAATTGCCAAGTAAAGGTTTAGTCCTATAATCATTATTACATAATAGCCTGGAAATAATTTGTACAAATTTTCTCACTAGTTAACAATTATGAGTATGTTTTCAGAAAATTTATTTGTTTGCTAAATTGAGTTTTAAATATTTGTCTGAAACATTTATGTGGATTGCAAGACCAAATTTCTGTCTTAAGACACTTTTTATGAAACAGACCCCTGGGGCGCTAGTATTTGAATTCCGTCGAAACAATTATCGTACTGCCCCTCTCCCTCCGCGGTCGCCACCACTTTCGAGAGGCTCCTAAAGTGACGAAACAGGAGCCCTTGTTTCATGCAAGGCCGCAAACTTATCTTTTTAGGTTAGTGGATTCCCAGGTTGCAACAAATTTTGAATCACTCCCGCGAGGACGAGATGTGGATCATATTTTGCGTAGGTCCCAAGCAGTAGCTTGTTTAGCTAAATGGATAACAAGGACTGCATACAGTGCTAAACATAAATAAATAGCAAACTCTCTTCCTGTGCAAATTTGTTTTTGTAATTATCAAAGCCTATTGACTGTTCAATTGACACATAACAAAAAATGACTAGGTTAGTCACAATTCAATTTTAGGCAGCTGTACCTACATGTATTGCTAACTGTTACAGATTCCACAACACAAAACACAATTATGAAGTGAAACAATACTCCGACACAGACTACACACATGTGGATCTAGGATGTTGCAGGGGATAGCCAGAGCTTTGGAAGCAAACTGATAAAAGGTTATTCCAAACGTCATACCAGCAGTGCTTTCTTTCACAGTCGCGTGTGCATAGTGAGGGTACTTAACTGGATTTACAAAATTGTCTTTATAAAGAAATACTCAGAGCATGAGTAATTACAGGTAACAGGTTGCTTCTTGTAGATCTTTTCACTGTGGTGGACACTTCCACAGGTACACCATGGTGACAATCACAGCTGGTGATACTCATTATCAACCAGTGAGCATGGACACATCAAGTTGAATACAACCCCCTAATCCTCAGATATGTGAGGCTTGAAAAAACAAGCCACGTTATTTTTGAGTTGCAGTTTAAACATGACCTCAACATGAAGGGGATTGTTGTTTTCAACAACATTCTTGTTGGTGTCAGCATTGCTGCAAACTGGTGTTGTTCTTCAAAAAGCCAGTGATCCATTTGTAATGAAGATTTGAGTCAGTATAATTTTCAGTATTTCATGTGGCATATTTTTAGTGATACCTAGCAAATTTATTTTATTACAGGTTTTCAGTTTTGTTTCCTATTAAACTTGTGTGATTACTGATGAAAAAAACAACAAGAGGGACTTGATAACACAAAAGTTATGTAGAAACCGATTCTGTTGTGTTAAGAAAGTGTTTCTTGCCTTGAATTCAAAGCATACCTGCATGTGAAGAGACCGAACATCAATTGCCACCTAAGCCCATTCCTCTGCACATGGCTCAGTACTCTAATCATGTTGTCACTGCTACTTGAATAGTGTTGTTAGTTGCTGGTGCAGCGGTGTTGCACACTACAATGATCCTTTAAAACCATGACTAACACACAAAATGCCAATATGAGCAGTACATGGATAACATTGAACAATACATTCCATAGGATACACAAAAGTGTTAGTGTACCTCTATTTGGAACTTCTCTGTTCTAACTGTTTTTAGACCAATTAAGTTTAGTTCCTGTGTTAACTTGTCAGATTTTGCTCGACTCCATCACAACACTTACTATCAAATTCAGTACGTAATTTCCCCCAGGTAATGGTTTCATTTAATTCTAAGTGTAGTAGTTAGACTGTTCATCTCCTACAGGGAGCAATATCGTCTTCGAAATGTTCATGGAACGAAGAAATCACCTAACTATGGCAAACTTCTCTGCTTCGAAACATTACCGGAAACAACTGACTATTTGTCTTGAGTTGCCAAAAGGTCAAAGTTGGGTAACATTCGTTTGTTTTGATCACGCAGATATAAAGAAAATAAAAATAAAAGAAAAATATGTACAGGCAATAGATCGACCTCATACTTACGAAAAGTTCTAATTAAGTATCAGAGAGTATGTTTCAACGGTTTTTATGCAGATTCACGGTGTCTTTAACACGGATCATATGACTTTAAGTACATCATATCGTTATCATTAATATCATAGCAACTTGCCACATGCATCCACGAAACACGTTATTACAGAACACCTCTTTCGAGTAGGAAGTGAGATTTTGGTATCCACAATGTAGATGATGCTGTTACAGTGCTCTAAATAACCGCTAGCGTGTTATTCCCTATCCCGTGTGTCGTAAGAGCCTGAACGACAGATTGCGTGAGATCCGTTTTTCCTTTTGGTAAACATATTCTGCTGTCTGTGTTCACATTTTCGCTTTATTTTAAAAACTGTTTGCTATGGTGAGGCGCTGTGTTTGTATCGGGTGTGACATTCGCCAGGATATGGCACGAGTTTGTGAGTGACGTCAATAGTATTGGATAATTCCGGCGAGGATGCCATGATTCGGAATTACTTGCTATTCAGCGATCACTTCGACAAGTCTTGCTTTGACGAGAATACTCTGTGCCGCTTTGTGTTTCGCCTTTCGAAAACGTAAGATTATAATAAGTAATGAAATGCTTTTTCTATAAAAAACAATGAGTTCATTAGGTAAGTTTCAGTCCTAGTACCGACGGCGGCTTGGAAGCGTTTCATTTTGTCCGCTCGCCAAGCTCCGGTCTGGGACGTCGACAATTTTCTCAGTTTGTGGATGACAGTCTGTGGGTAAAACGTGTCTTTGTCAAGTTACGGTCGATAATGATGAGATGATTTTTGGGATGAATGATATTTTTTATCTTTCTGGGGTGCCTAATTAGTATCTATAGTTCGCAGCACAGAGCTTGGAAAACTAACGTTTGTGTAAATAAGTTAATTGCTGTTATAACTCAGCGGCAATGAGTACCTATCTTTCTCACGAATGTTATACCTATAACTGTTTGATTTAATTGCACTTGCCACTATAATAAATAAATACTACTACTACTACCACTACTACTACTACTACTACTACTACTACTACTACTACTACTACTACTACTACTACTACTACTACTTCTACAAAACCTCGTTGGCAAAATATAAAGGTAAACGTAAGCAGGGCATTAAATGACAAGAGGGATAGCGCCTAGAATGGCAATAACACAAGACCAAGACGAGTTGAACTTTATGACAAATTTATTGCGGATTGCAAATAATCACACCTAACACGCAAAAATAACAAACAAAATGAAAGTTGGCATTCACAGTCGCCTAGAGAAGACTACAACGTCACACAAAATACAGTGTAGTGCTACGAGCCTTGACGGAGTCAAACAACGGAGAGAGGTTCATCTAATTTATTTAAACACAAAATATTATTATATTTTATTAAATAATTTACCGCTATGTATATTAAGCCCGATGTGATGATTCGTTTTCTGGGCTAATTCTCTGTACCATTATTGTAATGTTTCATACTTGTGGTGCAATAAAAGTATATAAAGGCGTGTGTTGTAGATAACTGCGAAGAGACTGGTGTTTCTCTTGCCACAGATTGCGGGGAAACATTGGTCTTTCAACAAAAACTAGTGTGTGTGCGTCATCTAAGATCCAATAGGATATAATTGTGAAATGCAACCAGTTCACTCAAGGCTACTCCGGTGTAACAGAAAGTGCTGTGAAGGCAAACAAGTTAATCTGAACACACCTTAAGCTATTTTGATAAAATAATCTCAAGACGAATTGGTACACAAAAAGACTTAACTAAATAAAACCCCAGACTGTAAATACCTGTAATTTTTCATTTGAAACAAACGCGTTTCCGATGACTTTGAAGTTAAAGAGCTGATAACGATGCTGACTTTAGGCAGCATGCACAGCTCATGAAATATATTCTTACTGCTTTGGACTACTTTGATCATGAATTGTGAAAATCCTATTACACCCTGAGGTGACGGTCAAATAGTTACGATGGGCAAATATGATATCACAGTCAATAGTTCTACACGAGACATTGGTTTACTAACATCAGTGATGATGAAACGATGATGATTTGGCGTCTTACCTAAAATCTGTTTTGTGTCCACGCATGCATAGTTCTCATCGTACAGCGAGTGCTGTTTTGATTATAACTTTAAACACCAAGCAATTGGTAAATGATGTAAGAATGTAAAATAATAGCTCCGTCCCAAATTCATCTCTTCTTTTTCGTGAGGTTAACAAAATGCGTTGTGTAGTCGACCTGTCATGAACCTTAAATTGAACGAAGACCAAAGAACGATACGTACCCTGCAATCAGGGTTATTATCCAGATTTTCTAATTCCCCAGTGCCAACATCGCAATGTGATGCATAGTGGGTAGACATCAAGGAATTTAAGTAGTGATGTTGTTATAATCCGGGACGGGGCTATTCCATTGAAACGCTGATTGAAACACGCAGTGTGTAGGTCTACTCTTAATGAAATGTTGCAAATAAAAATGAGTGTCTAGACGTCCGCCTCGCTGTCTTCACTCATCAAGTGCACCTTCTTTTCGTCGTCAGGATCGTCACTTGCCACCAAGACAACCTCAGTGTTTATAACAGGCTCTCTGGAAATAGCGTTAAGATAACTTCACGCAAATGTATACCCACATTTGTACAGAATTATACGAATATGTGTGTTTATCTCCCATTAACACAAGCCTGATCAGTAAGCAACTACCTGGTAATAAACCCCTGGTGTTTTTTGAAAGACCTATTACCCTCGGGACTAGCACTCCTTGGGTGATAATTCCTCCAAATCTCACTAGAAGTCTTGATTGGGAAATCATTGCCTAGCCATGCCATAACCTATATGTATGTACGCATGTATGTATGTATGTATGTATGTATGTATATATATATATATATATATATATATATATATATATATATATATATATATATATATATATATATATATATATATATATATATATATATATATATATATATATATATAAATGACAATATGGAGGTATGTAACCTACATGTATGTGTACGTAAAGTGGAAGTAAAAGTCTGTCTGTTGATAGCATATTATGATGCTGATCGACAACAACAAAGCGACAAGAATTATTCCAACCTGCAGCGACAAAACAGCCTGTTGATTTTTTCAGCTTCTTCCACTGTATCCACAAGGGGACGTTTGTGTGTTTCCGGAAGGTACATCGAAAGTAAACCTGTGCCCAAAGCAAAGGCACCGAAAATAATGTATGGAATCACGTGATTGATATCAGACTGAAACGGAAAAGGGATTTAAATTAGCCATAGATCATAGACACGATTCGCAACTCCGATGTTTTCATATGGAATTCCCAGAAGATACTCCATTTTCTTGTTATTGAACTGACGACTCACTTGCCGGAAGTAAAACCGTGAGTCACCCCAGGCGCCACTAGTGAATAGTGACTTCTCGGCCAATAGTGTTGGTCGCGCCTTGAGTGTACGATCACAGACTTTGCCCATTAAGAATATTCAGAGTTGGCTGCCCACATTTTATGAACAAACCTACAATTACGTGCAATAAAGAGCTGACGTCGTTATTCAGATTCGTTGAAGCTCCTCATCTGCGTTATACGAACCTTTGAATTTATCCATTAATTTTGTAAGTTCATTCCTTAGTTTTAGAAAAGTGATGCACCTAAGGAGGAAGTGTGGTAAAGCGATCACCTTTAGTGCAATTAGTCACGGGGCTACGCCATGTGTTGCTTTTATCCTTGGGTCTCTTTCGTATTTTAATCGTTTGCGTTTGTGCTTTTCCTGAAAGTGACTTAGACTTAAGACAGTAATTTTGTCGTACGTTCCTACTTCACGTGATTTTGAGCACGTACACAGAAATTTAATAGACACCATGTTAGTAACTAGAGGTAGATAGACCGAATTTCTGACTAAGTCTTAAGTCGCTTTTCGTGAAACCACTTCCGGCTGATCAACCCGAACTAAGAGTTGCGAATATGGATAGCATCCCCAGTGATTCAATTACTACGCATTGTCCCTTACGTCAGTCGAGTAATATACTTGTTCACATCAAGTCACGTTACAATTCCATCTCAGACAATTTCATGTTCTAATTCCCAATCACAAACGCATTTAAGAGTCGTCGTCTGACAACATCAGGCAAAATTATGGGAACATTTTCCACAATGAAATTTCATTGCGTTTGAATAAGCTTCAAACATTATGCCATAGTTTATGTGTTTGTTTATTTTTGCTTTGTTTTTTGCTATCAACTTGAATGTTGTCTGACTTTTCCGTCGGACTGGGCATGCTGGAGGGAGTCCCGTAATCATTTTGTGCGTGGCACCAACACTGCAGCTTAGTTACCTTAAATACATGTAGATAACCCGAAATTACACATATTCCATTAGAATTTATAAAGGAAGCTTTGGAAAGCATACTATAACGATTGGGCCACGAAATTGTATTGTCGGCTGCACACTAGCTTGGTAAATGCACTTACAGCACGTTCATTTATGTGCATCCAACAAAATGCTGCTTGCAGTTGTGCACGTGACCCCCCTCTTGCCACTACGCACCAATTTATGTGTCCCGCTATGTGTTGCGAGCATTTGTCGTGAACTCAAGCATTTTTACCGGGCGAATGCTACAAACAGACACCGTGAAAATTGATTCTTGAGAACATTCTTTCAAGGCCACTCGGCTTTCACTTCGAAGTTTAGTTTGTCATTTTTTCGCGAATAGCGCACTCCAATCAAGAACGCGAAACTGAAATTTTCTTTCAAAAATATTCGCGTTTACGATCGGCATATCTTGTCTATAGTCACGAAGGTTATTACCTACGAGCCTTATCATTTTGATTCAAGTCAGTGAACTACTATGAAACTGGTCCTTCCGAAACTAGCATTCAGAAACCGACTGCCAAGCGCAGCCCTCACTAAGTTGGCTTCAGCTTGTATAAATTACTTAGATATGATGTCAAGAACTAAAGGAGGGTCTCGTTCACATCGTTCCGTTCTGTTAGATAAAAGCCTGGTGGGTTGACCGGAGCCAAAATACCATGGTTCCGCAGCAGTATTTAACACGATAAGTCACTGTTTACGAATGATATCGGATAAATATGCCAGTATCTAAGAAAGGTCTTTGTTGTCGGTTTTGAGTTAACGCTCGACACGTCCGGCGGTCATGTTTGATAGCATGTTTTACAAAAGCTAAGAAGCTTCACCACAAATGCTTTTATACATGAGTAGACATAAGTTCGATCTTTTGATGGTATATTATATTGAGAAAGTCACAAAAATCTTGCAAGTTGTGTGCATAACTTACCCGTTTCCTTGACCATAAATAACGTCGTAGGTGGTCGTAAAAACTAAATAAATTTACATAGTGCATAACAGCATTTGTACACGCATAAGTTCCACAATTTATATATCACTCCGGGTTGTGATTATTATTTCTTGTTCCAACTGTTGTCTGAAGTTCTCAGACAATAACTAATATTCGAAATGTGGATCAGTGATTTTGGAAATTAGTGATTTGAAAATAGGTGCAGTACATTTGGGAAAGGAATAAGCCTGCTTTGGCATAATCAGGCTGATGTTAAAACTGAAAGTAAGCCATATGATACCGTTGGCTATGTTTAGCCCAGATCCAGCAATTTTGCAATTTGTTGTCCACAATGGCTATAACTACAATACCGTTTCAATATAGAACTCACCAACAGCACTACGAACGGTGACAACATGGCGCCGAGACGGGCACACATGGAGCCCGTTCCCATTCCTATGGTCCTGATGCACGTTGGGTAAACTTCAGAGGTATAGACGTACACAACGCCGAACACAAGGTCCGCACAAAACTTCCCCATGCACGCGAAAACTGTGGTGGTGATCGTCATCTCTTCAATAAACAAAGTTTACAAGCATTCACAGTGATATATGAGAGAGCAAGATCACAGAGATGGGGAAAACGCGCCTTTTAGGGACTTTTTGGAAATGTAGAGTGTCGTAGTTTTATGATGTTTATAGAGATTGTAGAGACTGATGTTATGGAGAATTGTGGGTCTTATAGCACGTATGGTTATAACGGACATCACCCCGACTACCGGTACATCCGTCGGTCCGCCAGACAGCAAGAATAGAGTGGGTCGCCAAGAGAAATTTCAATGATCCATAAAGACGACTATTTTCAAACACTTATTTTAGTAAAAATGAAATGAGACGACTAGGATAGCAATGAACCTGAGTTCCGTGGACGCAAAGACTTCGCGAGGGAAGTGATGATCACGTGGTTCGCTGGTAATACATGGCGATATTACACGAGGTTTTGTGTGGTCTTGTGTTTTCGCGAGGTTCTCACGTCTACGAAACGTACGCCCAGATTGGACTGTCCTATTTCGCGGAGGTGAAAAAGGCATTGCATGGCTGACCTATTTTCAGAACGCTCAGTTAATGAACAAGCATCTAACATTTTATTTGCCTTATTTTCCCCATTTTTTGGTGTCAGTATTGCAAACCAGTAATACAGTTTTGCCTACATTACAATGGAAAATTAGAATAAAAGTGGTGCTGTGATATTTCCGGACGACCCATAAAAGGTCATAATCGATCGACTCAGAATACAAGCCAATAGTTATGGCAAACAACAGGAAGCAAAAGAGGTATAGAGGTGGCTTATGGGGCACCCTCGTGAGTTGCTCATTCAACACCAGTTTTCAACAATTTATAACCAAAGACTCCAAAATTTTCAACCTATGTGTGTCATTCGCAATATACCGGTCATGTCGGAGTAGGCAATGAACTCACGTGGACCCATTATGTAAGTGCATAAGAGAACATAAGGTGAGACCGATGCAATGCCATATGCGAGTATAACGACCATTACATTGCTCATCCATGAACAACCCTGCTCATGTGGCACATACTGAGCCACAACACCACGTTCCTTACAATATCTCTTTTTATCACTCCGGCTGGTCTGCTCACTCAGCTTCTCCGGAACCTGCTTTGCAGGTTGTTATAGCCCAGTTGGCTGTTTGGTGTACCCACTTAGTACTTTATATATTTGCCCATTTGGCAGTTTAGTACTTGTTATTGAATTTGCCGTTTTGCTCGACCCACTTGGTAGGCAATCGGCCAATACCCATTTGGTATTATGTGCCCATTTGGTACTATGCTAACCTGTGCCACTTAGTATCCGATACTCAATTACTCATTGGGTATCGTAAGTGTGTGTGTTATCTCTTGTAATTAACAAACCCGTCTGGTTCCTTCTGTGAAATATTCATTTGTAGAGCTGTGACCCTGACATTCCCAATACAACCTAAAATATATATTATTCTTGTTGTTTTATTTGGCCTCAATAAGGACCATTACAATCGTCCGTGGGACAAGAGAATTTGTAAACTACTTTATATCAACCAACTGGTGGCTTTTCGGAGAATTATATTTACGGCGCTGATGTCGTTTTTGTGGGGCGGTTTTCGCCTTGTAAACATCCAGTGACATCATAGATCCCATGTGGAGGTGTAACCCGATTCATAATTCATTTTAGGTAGCGAGACTTGACTTTGGCGTGATCGAATGGCGTGTGCTTCTAGAACTATTTTGCCCAAACGGCTTTACTAATCTATGTTCTTCTTCGCTTTTGTCTTTGTATGAAAAACCATCTTGCAGTTCCTCCTGCTTTCAATTCTAGTGCAAGCAAGTCACAAGTGTTTTCCGTCCTATCGTTTACCCATGCGCGCACCCAGGGGGGCTCGAAGGAGCCCCCCCCCCCCCCCCCCCNGGTCTGAGAAAAATGAGTTAAAAGTCTACTAAACAAGCACAAACGCGCAATTCACAGTGGTGCGCCGTTTTTTTTTTTTTTTAGACCGCCGGCTATGAAAAAGGTCCACGATATTAGGAATTCGAGCCTCCCCATATTGAAGGCTGAGTGCGCGCATGTTACCAAGTTATCTGTGATGTCTTCTGGTGCTTACGAGTCGACAACCATTCCACAATGCATTTGAAAAACGGCAGCAGTGCCGTAGATGAAATCCTACAACTTTCCCAAGGTTTAATTTGGTTTTCGTTGCTTTCTAATTTTGAGTGTATACTTTTCTTAACGCGTGCTGTCTAATAAGCTGGTCCGATCGTTGATACATACTATGCCCGCTGAGCATCTTACCTCCTTTCGGCAGCAACATGACCGCCAGACATGCTAAGCCGGATCCGATCATTGAAAGCGCTATCGGCCATCGTCGACCAGTTCTCAGCACCAAGTACAACGGCACCATGGCAATACTACCCATCAAACTGATGATGGTGTGGTTGATGTAAAAATTGCCAGTTAGGTTTCCAATATTGTAACTCAGGCCGAAGTAGATCATGCCTACAACAAACCAGTTGAGCCAGACGATCATTGTCGTGAGTCGCAGGTTGTGCGTGCGCAGCGGATCAAGAAGAGAAGTTGACACTTCTTTCTCCTGAGAAAAGAAACAAAGCACGTGAAGAAATGGGCTCGCGAAATGAGTGCTTCTTAGACGAAAGACGGGTTACCCTTTACAAAATGAGTTCTGCTACAGATGTCAAAAAATTTGACAGGCAACATAAAAGGGACATTATCGGCGAGAGCGTGAATTTCTGAGATCAACCTCAGCGCGGGATCGAACCTGTGGCTCCCGCGGTCGCAATCTATAAAGCTCTGATGGCGGAGATAAACCCTACTCCATAGATGGCGTATAGGCTGATGAAGTCAACGGTCTTGATTTCAGCAAACGCCTGGCAGACAACGACAAGAATTACAGACTTGTAATAAAATTATAGACAAGGCGGATTTTGATTTTTATACCTCTCGTCAACGCTAATAATTTCAAGGTACATGTATCCCATCCAACAATTATCTTAAAAATGCGTTTTTCGGCCCGCAAAACCGACACAGTCCAATGTTTCATTCTTTTCGGGTGCGTGCATATTTTCAAAAGTTTGGTAAGTTGTACGATATGTCGGCCTAAGTCTGCTTTGTTTTCTGAACTCGAAAGTTGACGTAACTTCTTACAAAAGAAATCTTGCTCAAGTCGAAATCGTCTGGTAAAGGCCGACCATTCCATTTTGCAGCTTTTTTCAGTACTTCTAAAGCCTCATCCGATCTTCCTTTGGTAAGTAACCATCTGGGAGACGGCATGAAAATCCTGAAAGTAAACACAAGGTCAACTGTACGCTTTGAAACTTTGAAATAAGTTCCGAACTACAATTTTTTGAGGAACAGTCAAAAGTATCGGCAAACATTTTGCCCAATACACGTTTATAGTTGGGTTCATTTTCTGAGGTTGATTTTCCACACTTTGTAGAGTACATTATTGTAGATCTTGGATGGTTTCAACATTCATGTTAAAAATGTTAAATCCCGTTTTCGCAGTCTTCCAAAACTGATTCTGTTACTTCGCTGTGTACGGTTCGTACTTCCCTGAGAAATGAAACCGTCAATTCAGTTATGTGCACTACTACGGGAGTTCGGGGCGTAACCCCATGACCTAAAAAGGAAGTTAACGCAACAAAACGGCACCACTGGTCGAGCAAAGCCCACGTCGATAAAAACATAGGTCCTTGCCTTGCGTCACAAACTGAGTCTTGTGTTTGACTGGAGGTGGGCGTTCTTTCCCCACAGATGTCGATTCCGTCACCAAATAGCTTTAGTCGCGATAGCCAATTTAGTAGAGTTTAGAACAAGTTTTCCAATTTTCTTCAACATTTTGAAGACCACAGTTACAGAAAAACATGTTATTGCATCGACTTTAAATTGATATTGATCGTGGCTTCGGTGGAATAAAAATGGCCAGCTTCAGACTAAGTTAAAAAAGAATGACGAGGGTTATCGAGCCAAAAAATACCTATGAGCTCCATTCCGACCACAGTTTAACCGTACAAAACAAAAAAATGTATCTCAAGACTCGCACTTTTTAAGAGGATCGCGAAATTAAATCAACACATTCAGTACTCGCCATTTTGTCAAGGTAAAAGTTATATTACGTAAACAGCACTCGAGTGATCTGGTCGTAGATGATATCTGATAGCATGCGAAGACACGGTGTATCCTTTTAGGATTCGTATCTCACCAGCGGTATAAAACACAGACCACCGCCGTCGCGGAGCACACCAATTCCAGAGTTCGCCAATCTTGACAAGCATAGGCCAAGCCGCCGAGAATCAGACATCCAACGGACCACATCGACTCGCACATGACGTTGGCGACAATGCGCATGTCTTCCGTGCACCATTCTTGAGCTGCAAAAGAATGACAGTTGTTAAGTGAACTTTGAACGTTTGATATTTCAAACACCGTTAATAAATTAGCCGTTGAACAACCTCAAACGTTTATGAAACTTAATACAATGATTGTTTCAAAATGGCGAGCTTTACTTCACAACTATGCTTCCTCCTTCTTATCTCACGCAGTCTAATGACGTCACATCGACCAAAGACAATTGTAATACATTCCAAATACAAAAGGAATATGACGTCTGTGGCTAGATTCTACTTGACAAACATAATGCAACTTCGTCTTTTCAGATGGAGGTAAAATTGTATGCATGTATCTTCACTTTCAGTGAGATTAATATTTCAGGAGAAATTTAAGTTCCTTTGTGAAGTAAAGATGCTTACAATATTATCTGATATTAGTAGTGATGTATTTCCACACACAATGCTAATTCAATGTCAAAATGTTACACACGTCAGGGCCGTAGGAAGCGGGGGGGGCGGGGCCACGGCACCTCCCAAAAATTTCAGGCGTCAGGATTAAACCGTGGCAACCGCCATAGGCGTGGTGGGGCCGGGGACAATAGAGAAAAGAAAGACTGTGAAATACAGATAAAAGGGAAAATTCTAAGAGAACATTTAACAACAGTTCATGGTTTAACTTTTGAGGACCCTGTCCAGGACATTGTTAGGGTCTTCGCTTTTGCAGCTCAGGTTGTCTAAACGCACTTGAAAATGTGCAGGTGTACACATATTTCGAAAAATGGAGAAAATTTGTAAAACGAAGCTTTTCCGGAGTGTACTAATTTATTGGATTTTCAAATTTAATAAGTCAATTTTGCGAATGCAAAACTATATTTTTCCAGAGCCCCCTCTCTGGCAAGGGATAACGGAGACAAATTTCGCTTCATGTTTTTTCTGGAAACTGTATAGCATTTGAGAAAAATTGATAACTTGACAGATAACATCTATTCCTGCGCATTTCCAGATTTTCGAAAACATATAGATATTTACAAAATTAGGGGCCCCGCCCTTGAAGGGGATACTTAAGTGGACACCCTTTTTTGTGTTTTTATTGACAAATTCCTAAGAGTCCGCTCACGGAGAGAGGGCCCAATGTTGGAATCGATTACAAGTACCTCCATTTTACTGCTTTTTGTGAAATCGTGCAACCAGCTTTCATGTCACTTCTTGCATCGTTTTGTGGCCACACGACGGTGGAATGAACTGTCACTCTTTTTCCAAGCTTAATTATGTATAGCCTTTCTTCTTAAGGTGTCCCATTTCAGACGGGACCCTCTCTCGGTGAAGCAGTTTGGGTGAAATATCTCTTTGCCCCTCTACACATGTAAATCCGACACTACCAAGGAAGTTGAGATTCCAAATTCATCAAAAACGGAAAACATTCGTCCCCGGCACAGCAGTATCAAGACATTCAACCCAAACAACCAAAAAATGTGAAAAAAATACAATATGATTGACCGCTATCGAAAGGATGGAATTTTGACGAACGTGAAGACCACTATTTATGAATTACACAAAAGGACTTTTCCGATGGTTATCGGTAGTTATAAAATAATGTTACTGTTTCCCATAGTATCACAAGAATAATGCCTCTTTTGAAGATGGTTACCATGCTCACACCCACCCTAACATATAGGGGGGCTCGAATTTTTGAGAATGTGGACCATTTACTAAACAAAACGCGGACTAAGAAAAAACGGGGTACTACGATCAGAGCTACGAATTGAACATTCCTGCCGAATTCCTGCCTTTTTGCTTTTTAGTGGACTTTTGTCTCGTCTCGGACTTTTTGTTTCTCTGAGGCGAACCTTTTCGCCCACTTCGCCAAATGGGGGCTCGTCCGAGCCCCCCGAGCCCCCCTGAGTGTGCGCATGATTACTATGATTTGTTTGTAAGGAATTCCCGAATGCCTGCGGAAATTGCGTATTACATTCCGTTGGTTTCTATTTTACGTGTTTATGTATCTACGAAAATCTATAGATTCATAGATGATTTTTGACATTAGAAGCTAATCTTCAAAGAAAAGATGATATTTCAGTGAATTTAATTGCATCTCGAAGTTGGAAAATCAGATCCCCAAATAATAAAGTACACTAAGAAGATTTTTGCCTATCTAAAACAAATCTCAAAGACATTGACAAAATTCAGACTCACAAACCGTTGATCGAAAGAAATTTAAAAGCCCATAAATAAATAAAATTAAACTCATTGGTTAGAAAGGTTGTCTTTGTACTTCCGTGGTGCTTTTAGTTTCCAGTAGTATTGAGCAATGAATTTTTGTTTTTCAAAATCGAATTGTTTACTTGCCTGATTCCCGTGCACGTCATGACTGACGCACCCACGTTAAAAATAAAATATAACCATGCACTAGGTCCGCGCACATTCTCAGTGATCCAGGGGAACTGAACTTCAGGCGTTGAAGTGAGTATATTTTAGGGAAACACTCTGTATCATTTTTCCCAACCACCAGAAACTGGACTGCCGGTCGTGTTTCAACAAGGGATTTTGAAATAGCCCCAAAGGTACTACACCAGGAACCTCGGTACCTCACCTTTTCAAAAAACTCCTTCAAAAAATAACCATAATAAAATTAAGTTTTCCGAAGTTGGTGGCGATGGGGGGGGTAGTTTGGCGAAGTCGAAGTGGCTTGTGCCCCCCCCCTCTCAATAATTTTTGCCTTCCTACGGGCCTGCACGTGTATAATAGTTACATGTACATTGTTAAACTGATTCACGCAGACACGGTTAATCCAGCGTTATATCCTAACAATATTGATATTACAATTACTGTGTTCTACAATGACATCAATTCTGCATCTCACATTGCTTAACTTATTACAATAATAAATTTCTTAACATAGCGAGATATTTATACAACTCATTGTTTGCTTACATGTTTACAAATGCAATACATGGCCACAGCGCCTTAAAACAACTTACAGACCACCTATTGGGAGAGGTGGGAAGACCTTCTCGGCGTTGGTGATTAAGGGTACATAATGATTACATCATCACTCATGCTAACAAACCAGGAAAAATCCGCGATCAACAAGATCATGGCGAGAGACCCGACCGTGTTGAACTTCCACATTTTATGTTACAGCATAAACTATCTCTGATGAAAACAGCCGCGTCAGCAGCGCATGCGTCAGCAGCAGCCGTGACACTGAAAACAACGATAACTTCAGTAACAGAAACATTCGTTATTGTGATACTATGCGCAACATGATTCTGAAAGAGAAATTCTAAATATAAAATATTACTGCAGAAACGCAACAAACATGTGATTAGCGGGGCAAATCATCCTCTTAGAACTGGTTGACGCGAAAATCGCGCTGCTGAAGACATTAAGGTTAATTTGTTCGCCGGCGTCTCACAACCAACACTAGATTGTGGGTTGTTGGCCTTATGTGACAAATAGGTGACAATGACTTTAATGCGCTCAGACGTATCAACGTCAACTGAAAGGATGTTTTGTCTTTTGAAAACTCAGTGAAGCATAACAGATCCTGCAAAAATTTCCAAGACTGGCTCAGAATCGTGGAAATATTTTGGAGTGTTCCAAGTAAATTTGCACAAGTTCCACAAACACCACTCAGAAATATCTTCTTACTCAGGCTTTCCCAAAACATAATGAAAAAACTTTTCACAAGGTTACCTTTTTCATTTTAGAAAGACGCGTGTATGGATCAATTGACCCACACTGCCTCAAGTCTATGGGTCAATTTTGAGAACTTATTGGCAGTGCTATTTCTTTGTCCTTATTCGCTTCCAATTTTGATTGGCCCATGGCCCGTGGATCCGAGTTAAGCAATCACAAAGAGTCAATGCCTACCCTCGAAAACAAAGATCAGCGCAATGCCAAAGACGACTGTTCCCAAATAGGCCTACTCTTGAAAACAAAGGTTGGCGCAATACCAAAGACGATGGAAAAATGTGTCGCAGATTCATGGGTGCAGAACTAGGATCAGCCAATCAATTTTTATGGCTGGATTGTAAATAACAGTACAGGAACAGCACATACTTGACATAAGAATGACTAATATAAACTTAGTGTAAACGGAAATGACCAGAAGTATTTAAAAGAGGTAATCTATATAAAAACCAATAGATTTTTGAAAATCACTCTACGTCAAACTTCAAAACAATTTCATTTTTGTACATGGATAGGTATCCTAACAAATATTTAAAGGCCACATTTTGTGCACTCAATAAGCCCTAATTTTGCCGCTGGAGCATTATATCGCAACTGGCAATATTAGCCGTCTCCAAAATTGCATGTTTTCAGAAACGAAAATAAGTTATTTACAAAACAGATTGATAGTTGTGCTTTGATGGCTGGAATAACCAATGTGTATTGTGCATAATTATTTGGCATTTATTCAAATTTGACACCTTTGTTCTAGACAGGGGAGATAATCCACAGACCACTTTTCATAGCAAATTTTAGTGGCCGTTTTGTGACCCAGTTACCACCATATTCAACCTTGTCGCTTTGTGTAACTTTTTGAACATACACTTAAAGAGTTAATCTTGACAACTGAGCAAAAAATTGTCTCAACTTTACATTTTTAATTAGTGAAAATTGTCTTGCAAAACTTTCGATTTTGGAAATGATGAGCAGAGTTTACAGACCATTTCATGGGCGGCGTAGCCCCTTATGGTGCACCGCCCATGCATTTGAACGAAAATGTGAACAAGAATTCAGCATTAAATTGTTACAAAAATCAAGTCTAAGCTCAGTATCAAAACTGAGCCCGATGACCTCTGCCCATTGAGTCAGTTGACATTATGTTTGAGCATAAGTAAAAAAAATTGTATGTGTTACTCTCTTTTTTTCTCCATTATCAGGTTACTTTAAACAGTCTTTACAGTTTTCTAAACAGAAATAAATACTTTTGAACTTTAAACTTGTAAAAATTGTTATTTGTAAAGATTGGTCGAGGTTATCATGTGCTTAAAGACAGAATGGGGAACGAAGGTCCCTCCTGTTCGTTTAGAGTTTTCAAATGAAAGCTTTGTGGCTATAGTCAGTCATGCTAAAGACACTTCAGAACATTTGAGATGCTGTAAAGTACATCATAAATCAAGGCCAGTACCAGAGGATGAGCTCTTACAAATCAGAGTAAGTAAATTTGTGACTGAGCAGGACCAGTCGTGGAGTCAAATCATAAGTGATGTTCACCGAAGAAAATTTGGTGACGGTTTTCCCCCAAGCAGAAAGTGTCTGTACCTTGAACACCTGAAATGCCAGTAGTCAGTCCAGTGGTGTAGCAAGCACCTCCTTGCCTCCCCCCCCCCTNCCCCCCAGTTAACAGATGCCTGGTGGCCTCCTTTGGACAACTTCTTTTTGGCATTCCCTTCGGCAGGCGCCCAGGGGCACCTGAATCCCCCTTGCTACGCGACAGAGGCAGTCAATGGGTATGTTTGAAATCCAAACCGTTACTTGTGTTGAACTTAGTTGACCTGTCTGTCATGAACTGGGTTAGTAATAAATTTGTCTTTCATGAATTGTTTTCTATATTGACCTTGAATGTTTGCCGCACTGTCAGACATATTCGAGATTTTGGGGTGACAGGGCGGGGCGTGGGAGGTAAGAGTTTAACACCAAATTTTTGGCGGTGGAGACAAACTTTTGTAGCAACCTGCGAGGAAAATACAATATGAACGCAAAATTACAATGAATTTTGACTCAGTTGACAATTTTTTGCACAGAACAGAGGGACGTAGCCCCTTGGGTGCCCCCTCCCCCTTTCCTATGCCAGTGGCTTTCACAACAAACATAAAAACTAGACAAAAGCATATCTGGTTTCTAGTCTCGTCCACAGTCCCCATGGAAAAAAACAGCGTTGTCATCTATCATAAAGACGAAGCACGCATGGCAGGCATAATTTATGTACATATTTTTTGTAATAAGCAACAATCATCAGTGTGGCTTTCAGGGAATGATAATTAGTAGTAATGTATGCTTTTTATCTAAGTTACAAGCTATTTACGTCGAGTATCTGCAAGCCAACTACATGTTCCAATAGTCCCCTATTGGTGGTTGAGGCAACTGCAGTTCGTGTAATGCTTCGTAAGCAAAAATTACGGGTCAGATTATGAACAGGTTAGGAATGACTGAACAAATTATTATAAGGTCAGTTTTTGAAAAGGTGCAATATGGCTGCAACAGAGGCCAAAGCTGGCCGAAAATGGCTTCATTGAAAACCTGCAAAATAGCCGTTTTTGCCACACAAAATCAAAGTATACAAATTTGAAAATGAATTTTGAAAGTAGTGCCATGGACTTATTCAGCCATAGTCCTTTCAAACCTTGTCAGCGTACTATACACGCTAGTAAACTTCATATAAAACATGTTTACTTCGGCGACCAATTTTGTTGCAAAATGGAGGTAAAGGTCATAAAAAGGGAAATAATTGAGGAAATTTCTTAAAAAGCGAGATTTTTCTTCATCTCAACAAACCAAACTCATGCGGTAAGTTTAAAAAATTTGCGATTTTGGGTATAGACTCTACCTGTTGGATTTTATATTACAGTCACTCAATGTGATAGCCCTAAATTCTGCATAATCTTGGAGTTATACGTCATACAACTACAAGACAAAGAAGTAAATTAATACGACAAACTACGTCTCTACATTCTTATTACTTTATTTTAATTCGTCTACATGGGCGGCGCAGCACTGAAAAAGTGGGCTGTAGAGCCCCATTTTCCCCCCCTGTAGTGCACCGCCCATAGGCCATGAGCAACGCAGCACTGAAAATAGTGGGGGGCAATAGCGCCCGCAGCCCCCTATGGTGTGCCGCCCATTGTACTCTATATTACTGTTGAACTTAAAGAGGAATGTAACGCGAAATCTCGTCAAAAATATCTTTTAAACAATTCCTGACTAAAGTACCATCTCGCAACGTGTAGTACAGAGTCATTCACTTTCCCCTGTTAGGAAATTTCCAGAAAAAAATCACAAAATTAACAATTTTTGAAGGAAAAATTCTGTAGTTATTACAGAGTTTCTAATGTCCCTCCCCCTTATGATAAATGCGAGCATGCGCTCACAGTCAGTTGCTTGAGGTAACTTGAGGTCAACGGTCACATTTTCCATATTAGGGAAACGTGCTACGTCTATGTCTTGCTTTGCCTTGTGGGAGAAAAACCTACGAAGTGACAGATCGTTTTTTTGAAATTTGAAACTAAATGAAAACACTTTGATATCAACAGACATTAAAAATCTTTACGAACAAACCCTAAAAATACCTGGTGAGCAGATTGAATTCCGTATCAGTGGCATAAAACCACTTTGAATATTGCAATTTAGTCTGTTTATCGCGCACCAGGCCATTTTAAAGCCAAGTCGGCGTATCGGCCGAAAACTGAACGTACGTTGCCGTTCCGTTTCCGATCAACGAGCTCATTGTTTGGCGTGTTAAGACAAAAACGACCGACATGTGCTATGATTTGATAAAATTTACCAAGACAATTGTTGACTGGATAGTATTTTCGGTATAATTCGTTTCCAATGATTCAGCTCTCATTGACAAATGTCACTCTCACGCACAAACGGGCATCAAACAAATACCTTTCACCTTAACTGATACTATTAAGCTTTCGTCTGCCATCACGCAACGATGTGAAGTTTTCAGTTTTATTTTGTGTTGATGTTTGTTTTACATGTTGCTGAAAAAGCTTTCAATTTCTTTTCTCGAAGGTTCTTTTCCCCTGGTACATTTTGAGCAGACTCGCTTAACACAACGAGAGAACTTGGCCTACGCCGTTGATATTTGTGCGTATCTACCTTTAGGTCGAACTTCTTTATTGCACTTGAATCTATTAGTACGCAATGTTTAAGAGCTCTCCAGTAACCGTCTGTGCAGCATTGTTAGAAACTTGAGCCAGTTTTGTCTAAGCGTTTGATTTTGGAACGATTCGTATGATAAGAAACGGCAGGAACTATGGCCTCAACATGTAACTGGAGGGTGAGATCTAACTCGCGAAGACCCAGAGATAACTATCTTCGCTTATAAAGTCTGATAACATCCCGCGAAGATTTGCGAGATCCTGACAAACTGGAAGTTTACAAACTCGCCAGACACCCTTAGTCTATCATGATTCCTCCCTTATAACGGTTGCATTTGGTCGAGACATAGCGTCTGGGTCGAGCACTTTTGTACATTGCATTAAATGGCCTGGTACAAGATCTACAGCCTGTTGAAGTTTGACAACACTAAGTCCAAAATTAGTTTGTTAACTCGTCAAAGTAAACTAAAAAATGAGTTGTTTTCACCAATATCATATCAGGTTAGGAACATTTAATTAGCTAGTGACATCGTAAAATTGTAGCCCGAGTTACCGACTCAAGTGGGGCGAAATGCTTGCTTGTATAGGTGCATTCATTTCCACATAAAAAGAAACTCTTTGTTTCAATTATAAGATGTCTGCAGACGAGGCGTTTACGAGCGCAGTTCAGCTCGTCATATTTGCTTAAATAGAAATGAATTCCATCGAGCTTTGGCAACACTCATTGCAATTAGTTAAATATTCCCTGACGATTCTGAATCAGTCTACCACAATTCAATAACCCATACCAATAAGAGATTAAGAGACTCTTTCTTTAATCATAAAGATGTTAATCAACAAATCCAAATTAAATGAGTCGTCGTTGTTTGAATTGACGAGGCTTGAGAAGTTGAAGAGGATGTCGATGATGACCACGTGATTACGTGTGACTTACGTGGTGGAGACTGATCATGTTAAGTATGATTAGGTTGGCGAGGATGATGTAGAATTAGCCGACAAGAAGGCTTCAATTCAGCATTAAAATGCCCGTCTGGATGAAATCCAAAGGGGAACGGAGATACCAGTATGATCAGAATAAATAATTGTTTTGTTTAAGGACCGCGGGAGAGTTCTGACTCTGACAACATTTGAAGAATCCAAAACTGGAAACACAAAGTGTCCAAATTTCATTGTTCAGGAATGATTGAAATGATATTCTTTTTAGATGAGAACAGAAGAAAATAAGCGCGGTCAAAATTAACAACACGAAAAGTACAGTCACGTGCCTGCATGCTGTGAGTAAGAAAGAGTCTCTGTAGGATATTTTCGTACGTTTTGCAGAAATGCAAGCGCACTGTTCATTCCCTCACCTAACACGTAAGCACTGTTTCGTTGACCTCCGGTGGCGAAGCCGAGAATAAATCTGAGCACGATGAAGACGGGGTAACTTGGCGAAAAGTATGTAGCTATACCAAACACCGCTTGTAACCCGGAGCACGCGACAACTGCCAAGCGGCGACCAAACCTTTAAAACAATAAGTTTAGGCTAATGCAAGACTATCTAAGCACGTTCAATTGGCGTGGTCCAGGGTTGCATTACAGCTTCAGTGTCAAGATGTTAAAAATCATTCAAAACCAGCCTCTATTTACTATTATATAGTCGGTCTCAATTATCCCTTACTCAGTTTGGAACAAAGAGAGAGGCGGTTCGTCGTTATTGCTCGAGACCATGCGAGATGCATATAATGGCCAGACCGATGAAGCCAGTTGGCTGAGTCTGGTCTCAAGCAATAATGAATTTCAGTTCATCCCATGTCCAGTAATCGCTTCTAATCTGAACGTGAATTCGATCAGTCATTTCTGTGATACGATGATCCAAAAGTAGCCAAATTAGGACATTTTGGGGTCCTGTGCCTGGTTGCATGAAACAGTCCCAAATAGGGACTCAACTAACTTCCCTGAATCTACTGCGTATTTTTGGACTTGTGAAAACATCGATTGCCCTTTCTTGTATTGTTTTAGTTTCATTACTAAGTCACCTTTTGACTTTGATGCAAATCAAGGGTGAACTGTACGTTGAATTGTCAAAACTATCAAAATTAATTAGGGATCTTTTCAATTTAAGGACTAAGTCCCTATTCATTTTCAATGAACTGTGGGCTCACTTTTTAGTTATATTATTAGAAAATGTCATTATTCAAAGAGGAGCTCATAATAAAGATGAAATGATAGAAAAATATTGCATCTGTTAGTCCATGAAGACACAAATACACAAAAAGAGTTAGGGATCTTAGTTGCGTCCCTATTTGAGACTGTTTCATGCAACCGGCCACTGGATAACTTAAGATCAGTTTTTTAATAACAATTGATCTAAATCAATATTTTGAATGAAGGCGTGTTTAAAACAGAGATGGGTCGTACGTTTTTATCCTTTGAGACGTTCAAAAAAATCCTAAAGGATACCTTTCCATTGCTTTGCACTACTTAGAGGAAACGTTTCATTAACAGGTCTAATTGCACAAAAATGGACATGACATACGTTATTGTCGCGGTTTGTGGCTGTTGGCCAGCAGTCGTACCTGTCTGATAAGTCGCCGACAGCAGCACATCCACAAAAGAAGCCAAGAAAGTAGATCGTCTGAGCAAACGCAACCAGCCATTTGGAATCACACACCAAGTTCCACTGTAACAAAAACAACTTAGTACAAAAAGAGCGAGTGATCAGTTAACGGGTCTGTTGAAATACGCAAACTTTGATTTTTGTAGAAGAAATGTGCGTGCACTTTGTCGATTACTCTATTCTCCACAAATTTGGCTCTCTTGCACTTGGATTGCGTTCTTGATGATAATTTTCCCCCACATCAGTTTATTCGTGAAATATACGGTGAAACGTGAACAAAAACAGAGCAGGAATTGTAACGAAGGCATTAAACCTAACAAATACAGAGAAGAAGTCTGTTAAAGCGTGTCAATATTTATCCAAGTTGTAAAACCAATAAAGATACTGCTTTAAAGTTTATTTGTAACCATATTTTCAAAAAACGCTGTTTTTAATACGGAATATGCAGGCTGACAGTTGCTATTTGAAAAACGCCGCTTTTGGAAAAGCTGTCTCTAAAACCAGGAAGATGTCTTTCTGTTAGTACGCACGGCTTATTTACGTGGAACCTGCCAACCAAATCAAATCTCCCACTAAAGTTTTCCCTCACCGGGAATTTACGAAATAGACCCATGGGCGGATATTCGGAAAATGACCTTTTCAAAACGTCAAATGAAATCAAATACAACGCCAGGGTATATTTTTGGAAGGGATGGCGTATTTTCGGAAACTGTTTGAAATAAACATGTCTTTTTTAATGTATGTAGCAGCATCTCACCACTAGGTGTTAAATACTTAGCATAAAATAATTCTATTCATCCGCACTTATTTCGCACTCAGAAAAGACAGTGCGTCAAAACTATCCTTCATACTGTGCTAATACCATTAGTTGCAGACGAAGTCATCCAATATCTCGCTGAATCGTAGTAATTTCAATGAAATCGCTATCCCAAAACATGATGTCTTGACAGAATAAACATTTTTTTACATCAAAACATATTACATACGTTTTTTAAAACAATCCATCCTTTTTCAAAACATGCAAACATTGCCCATTTTTGGAAAATTTTCCGAAAATACTCCCATGTGCGCACTTTTTGAGTGGCCCTATTTTCGCAAATCCGGGCAATGTGTCGTTAACCCACAGACTCTGCCGAGTGAATCAGCTGTTCATAGTATCGTTTCAAGGTTCTGGGTATTTTTATTAATTGTTATGCCGTGCAAAGTTCCGTCTGTGAAGTCGGCAGCATGCGAGGTTCGATTTCCTGCCCTAGTCGAAGTCCGGAAACGGCCGAATGCCTGCAACTGATGGTCGCCGACCAAACGCTTGATTGTCTGCATTAGCGCAGCACTGAAAAAAGTGCGGGAACTAAACCCCCTCCAGCTCCCTTGTGCCGTGCCGCCTATAGACCATGGGCGGAGCAGCACTGAAAAAGTGGGGGCCATAGCCCCGCAGCCTCCTACGGTGCGCCGCCCATGTAGAAAAACGGTCATGAGTGCAACAAAACTTCACAAAATTGCTGAAAATCCTACGCAAGTTCTGATAATTATCTCTTCACACAACCTTCGCCGATAATTTCTATGTTGTTTCACGCAATTAAGAGTCGTGTTATTTTTAGTGATAGACGCTCAAGTATTTTTGAGATTAAACAACATCAGCGTCAGAAACGGTTTTTGAGCGTTTTTATGAAGTTCAAATTCAGAACATTTGATGAATGCTGGTGAAAGGACTTTTTCCCATATCAATATACCTTAAAAATGACATTTTTGACAAAAACGCATTGTCATGAGACCAAAAGAATGGCACGATATTGCCAATGATATAGGCTTTGGTGGTTCTACAGTTGCACGTTCCTTGAATTTTTCAAAAGACAACACTTTAACTTAGAGTACGACTAACCTTAAATATATTTATATCGTGATTCTACGGTGGCCCGAAAGTATCATCGCTACTTTTGTTTAAATATTTTTTCATTTTTCATTTTCCACCTAGGTGGAAATAATTCAACCTAGGTGGAAACTATTTTCACCTGGTTGGAAACTATTTTCACCTGGGTGGAAAATATTTCAACCTAGGTGGAAATTATTTCCACCCGGATGGAAATAATTTCCACCTAGGTTGAAATAATTTCCACCTAGGTTGAAATAGTTTCCACCTGGGTGAAAATACTTTCCACCTAGGTTGAAATAATTTCCACCCGGGTGAAAATAATTTCCACCTAGGTTGAAATAATTTCCACCTAGGTTGAAATAGTTTCCACCCGGGTGAAAATAGTTTCCACCCAGGTGAAAATAGTTTCCACCCAGGTGAAAATAGTTTCCAACCAGGTGAAAATAGTTTCCACCTAGGTTGAATTATTTCCACCTAGGTGGAAAATGAAAAATGAAAAAATATTTAAACAAAAGTAGCGATGATACTTTCGGGCCACCGTATGATTCAGGTTTTGAATGTCAATTGACATAATTTACTTAACTTCAAGGTTATCAAAAACCAGAAAGCCGCATCGGTGTCACATCACCAGCCAAATATCATGATAATAAACGAGCACGAAAAAGCGTCAGCGCCTCCTATTAAAACATGTCACGCACAGCAGTTCGAAACAAAACCAATAATTGCAAGTCATCGGAATTTAGCAGCGAGAATAACATTACACCAAAAGTATTTGTCGGAAATATCGTTTGGGAAACTATAGTAAACGTTTGATAGAGCTTACTTTGAAGGTCACTGCGCTGGTCACGTGGCATGAGCTCAGGGTGGGAGCTGAACTGCTTAGTTGTATTGTCCAGGCCGACGAGTTCGTTTTCATATCTCGCTGGATTCAAATTGAAATGTGATTATCTCATTTCAGATACATTTTCCACCATGGCCGCGGAACGTGCGTGTCGACAATTAACTTATAATTCGATATCCCAGTTGTATTTACATATTCCTGAGAGATGTGTACATGTTTTATCAGTATGATCCACGAAAAATGATGTATGGTCGGCCACAGACTGGAGAGCTCGGAATTCCCTGCTAGACAGCGCTAGAAAGACAACGCTGGGTCAACCAGGCGTGCGTTCGGTAGACGCATAAACTCGCGAAAACGTTAAGATCGCCCAAGATTTCGCGATATATTGCCAAGCAAAGTACGTGATCACAATAGATTTCTTTGCACGATTCTTACGTCTGCTGAACCCAATCCAGGAGAGCGTTCAGCTGACATCTAAGTTTCTCGCGAGAAAAGTAAAACCTCGCAAAATCAAGCGAGTGAACAGCGAGTATTTCGCAAGTATGCTTAACAGCGGCTACTGAAGTGAATGGGCGACGAAATTGGAGTCTTGACACGTGCACATGACTCTTAAAAATCCACAAAAATCATCGGTTCCTATAAACTAAATTTGATTTACAATACTTGCCATAGTTTAAAAAATATTGCTACTGCTTTAATACTAATACTAAAAATTAGAACGCTGACATTCACTTTTATGTTGTTCGTATTTTACTGCTGAGGTGTGTATTCTTCTAATCTCTTTTTTCCAACATATTTACAATGCTGCTGCCAAATGTAGTTGGAAACAATTACGCACCGAAGCACTAACGGGGTGAATATAACAGTTACAACAAGACTTGAAAATATAGGCGATTAAAATTTCCGTTATTTTTTGTTCATGCGTCATTTTTCCGTAAAAAATCGGAAAATGTTCCCCAAAGAAAGTCTTGCTTGAACAAGCACGTCACTGTAAGACATACTGTATATAAGCAAAACTTGTCTACGACTCCAGATGTTCGGGAATTTAATCCGCTAATGCTTTCGACAATTATGGAAAATTTTTACGCTTGAAAAGGGAACATTAATTAAGTTGTGTATTTACAGTTTCAATTCTCAGAACACATTTTCAAACCAATTCGTCATTCAATTTACGGCGTCCATTATGACTGTCGCCGCCCGCTATTTTGACTCTTTTCACGTGAAACGGTTCAATCAATTTCTTCCTTACGTAGCTTCTTTGTAACTAATCGCCTACATTTGCTACTTACTAATCGATTTTTTTGTTAAGTGGCAATCACTTAATGACTGAACATTAAGCAATCGACCAGTCAGATGTGCAAGGGCAACGTCACTTCGAATAACATATTTTGTGTCAGACTTACATCGCGTAAGCACAAACACGAAGGAGTCTTGGGGGAGGAAACAATTCATTGCACCCACAACCCCATGAATTCTCGGACCTCTTTTACTGTTAAAATCAAACGGCTAGTACCTGCTAATCAGTGACGGGTTATACGTCAAAGCACGACGGTGTAACCAGATTATGGTCAAAGTTATATTGAGCGCTGAGAAGGCAGTGTGGCCAACTTGAATAAGTGACCTACTACTTTACTCCAGGTCCTGGGCTTGAGTCTCAGTGGGGCACACTGCTTGACCCTTGAATCGTGTCTGTAGCTCCCCATCTCTGTTTTATATAGCAATCAAGCGTAAAAATAGTTCCAGGTGGTGTGTGCCCCCCATCCTGATATGGTGCGCCGCCCATGTCCACAAACATGGCGAACTGGTCATTTAATCTGATGCAGGACAACACATTGCTATAGGAAGACTGCGCCACGCCAGATTACACGGTATTTCCACCACCACATTGCTTCTTCACCCAGTTTCCCTGAATGCCTTTTTCATGCCACTTCGGTCAACAAACTTAACACAGTACCGGCATTGTCCTTTGAAGTCTAATCACGGTTGTATCAGTTCTATTGGAGGTGTAGCTATGAAAAAGTTAGCCCCATTCACATGCTAACTGAGAAATCCACGTATTAATTGTTTACCTAAATCTGCTTTTAATTCTGTTAACGCGAGCGTTCCCATGTGTTCAGTTCCCGTTAATGAAACCCGCTTTGCAAGGTCACTCCTGTCGTCGACTTTGGAAACTACTGCTCTTGTGTTTCTGAAGAGCTTCACCAACTGAGTGAAACTGGTAAACAATTGGTAAAAAATGCTGTCAGTAGACCCGTCGTGTATTTATTCCCGGGTGCAAATGTGACAGCGGTTTATGACCTCTAAAACACTAAAAACCTACTATAAATAAAGTCTAGTGTTTTTGCCCGGCATTGGGCATACATCACACTATCCCTCCCGCTTCCAGTCCACATTTTTTAAACTCCGCACGAAATGTGGCTTGCAATGCGCTTGCGCGAAGTGCGGATTACTGTTAGCATAATTGCTCCGTTTGATGTTCACCGCGGCGTATCAAATAAGGTAGCCGTTAGCGGTAACATATCCGCTAAATTTGCCGCACAGGCGAAGGGGGCTATTCCGAGCATTCACATGCAAGTAAGGATACCTCTGGAGAACAGCGAGTTTTACGCGAATATTAATACGCGGTAATCACGTGAATGGGCCTGTTCTACAAAGCTGAAGAGATATAATAGGGGTGGAAACCATGTCATGTCCGGGACCAGTGAGCAAACTCGCGTTACAAATTCCGTAGCCGCATCCCGCATCAAACTCCATACCCGGCGGCCAAATTCCAGACCCAGACATGGGTGCGGATCAGGAATATGGTCCAGGAATGTGAAGATTGGGGGCGCTGGTATGAAATTAGTACCACGAGTTTGGTGTTAACTGGATCGATACTCAGCTGGGGGTTAGAAGATTCAAACTGCAATCAGAAAGGACACCAACACGGGTTTTGGCCCACTAACATATATCAAAACCTAGCTCGTTGAAATAAAAGTAATGTCCTGTAGCCTTAAATCCAAATGTTTGGAGCTGAACCGGCAAGCCTGACTAACACTTTAGGCGAGTCACGCGTGAACTGTGGAGAAAGGCCACCCACCAAGAACCACAAGATGCACTTTATGTCACACTATTTTAGTTGAGTACTAATTTTTGGGAAACCAATGGTACATTTGCCATATAGAAGAACGAGGTTTGTTGAAATCACCAAACGGAGTAGTGTCTTTTCAAGGCCGGGGTGGTGAAGAAAGGTTTTCACCCTTGATAATGTAGTGCCCGGACTCATAAATGTATTTTTCTTGAGCGGTAATTTGAGCGGGGGAGCCCTCACGTTGGTTCGAGTTGGCTGTCGATGGTTATGAATTGTGATTGTTTTTCAAGAATTGGCAAGCAGAGCATGGCAGTTCGCTCTATGCGCTATTATGCTTTTTCTTTGCACTTATTGTTAAGTACCGCATATTCGTTATCGCAGTCGTTCAATCAAAATAATGGAGTTCAAATATACACATCTTTCATTTATGACACCGTCTTTGAATTCTTAATAATAGTGAAAGCAGGTGATGGCGATGTTGATAGACAAAATATAAGTTGTAATGTTGTTTGCTGTGGGGCACTATTCGCTGTTCGCTCAGCATGAACGTCTTGCAGCCGAATTTGAGCAAATGGACTGGCCCTTTTTGTGAGTGTTTATCACAGTTGGAGTTCTGAAAAACAGCAGAGAGCGGAGGACCTACTCGGAAATTATATTAAAACAGTACTTAAAGCGGCAATAAGCCCACCTTCCATCACAAAATAAACCTTTGATTTAGAAAACTTGCCGTTTTCGTGTACTCATGTATACACTGACTGATAGGATGTTGTAAGGGTGGGGGTGTTTTCGTTGTAAGGGTGGGGGTGTTTTCGTTGTAAGGGTGGGGGTGTTTTCGAAGGGAAATTCTGCGTAGGTCGTACATTGGGCACGTCGAAAATGGTAGACGATATATTGCCATTTCTCTCAAAGGCGTACGAGAACACACGAATACGCAGAACTAAAGTTTCACATTGCGCTTTCCAAAAAGCGTTCTAGACGAATCTTATGTCTTGTACTTGTCCTTAATTTTCCCGGATTTCCGTACAACTGCAGATACGAATATTACCAATACACCTTCTTGTTTTATAGCGTCATTAAAAACCTATTCAGTAGTTTTCAGCTTGTAGGACACAATGGATGACTAGTGAGGTTCAATTAATACCAGCGACGGCTTTATTGATTTAAAAGCACCTCGACTCTCAGACCGGTCTAACATCCACACAGAAAGAGACGAGGTTAAATGGATCTCCAAAGACAACTAAACGATGATATGATTATAATTAGACTGAATCGTTAGTCTTTCTCCCGTCTGATATCAATTAGTCTTAGAGCTTATAACTTCACCAACGTCTAATTATAATCTCCTGCATAGCCAACCTAATTTCAAAATGATGAGCCAAATTTACCTCTGTGGTGACTGAGCTTCTCATTACTTCTCTGTCGTAATCCCATCTTCCAACCTCATCGCCGCAGGATCCGATGACGTTCTGGTCATTGGAGATGTTCCCGCGGACATAAATGTTACACTTGCTGAAGACGTACACCCCGTTTTCAATTTCCCGCGGAATCGACGAATTGTACAAGAGCACTCTGTCCTCGTGCGTTAGGTTTTCCCGCATTCCCGGCACGTGGCACCGATGTTTAGGAACAAATCCCAAAAATACCATTCCCATGTTGTGGAATGCACACGGAATGACAATACAGGCCAACAAAATGAGTTGCAGCTTTTGCGTACGGCCCCACTGTCCAATTTTCCTCAGAACACATTCAAATTCAACGATGTCGTCTGCAGAACATGTCTTCCTACCATTGGCAACCAACTCCTCTGTCGCAGACACATTGTTCTTCTCAGGATCACCTTCTGCACCCATGGCTGTTTCGCGTTCGAGATCAGCGGAAACGAACAACTAAGAATTTTCGCTGGAGCGAGATCTGCTTCGTTGGTCTTTGACCTCGCAAACCACGTGTTTGTTCAATCCAACAACAAGTGATTTAAACTGGTCCCGTTTGTTCGTGTGAGCGCCTGACTGTGCTCTTAACAATACTGTTCGATGAATGATTAGCTAGTAATGAAAAACCAGCAATGCTGCGTTCAAGTATAGTATACGCGCTGTGGATTGTGATTACCATTGCCGTAACGCCGTCCTATTGATTTAGATCCGGGGGTGTTACTTGAAGTGCGTATCTGGTGTGGCGCGAGTGCCTGGCAATTCGCGCCTTCGAATTGTGATGTGAGCGTATCGATTTCATTTTATTTTTGCTGTTCTCATATATTTTGGAATCCCAGAAATATTTCTGGAAAAAAGTACACGGGGTTAATTCCACAAACAGCCGTATCTCTAACGGATTTATAAATACCGGAAAGTTATGTCACCCCTATTGACTCACACTGACACTACAGAGTCAGTGCAGTACTACGCCAACATCAGTGGTTTTATGATACATATAACGACGGGAATTTCATTTTGAAACAACAAATCACGTAGGTCGGAATAGTTTTTTCCGGTATTAATCCAGGGAAACTTGGTGGAACTCAGAATACCGGCAAATTCGTGTCCCACAGGAAAAAATCCTAGTAAAAATTGAAAAACACACGGGTAATGGTTTGTAGTTTTCACAGCGCAAGTTAGCAGACGTGTATTCAATTAGCCGGAAATAAAAAGCACTCCCGTGGCATGCATGCGTGTTATAATAACCTTTTTACAGGTATATAGAAGACAAGGAATTGCGAAAAGTTGCTTTCTTCACAGCATACGAATTTTCTAGAGACAAGGTGGATGACGGGGGATTTATCATCAATCTGTTCTCTAGGTATTAAGTACAGTCACCGGATATGGAACATTTCGGTCCGTTTGTGTTTATTGCCACATGTCTAGGGAATTGTTCCGTGGGTTTGGTGTTTGCTTGTCCGGAACTGAGTTTCCGGGGATCATAATTGAGAGATGCGACCGTGGAATCGATTCCACGCCTATTATGAACCACAGCTGCAAATTTAATTTGTAATAATAACTGAAGCTTAAATTTACTTAAAAGTTACTGTTTCTAATTTTGACGCGTTTTGCGTTGTCGTGAATAGCAATTTTCTATTTCATAAGTAGAAGTTTTAAACAATTAATTATAATCTTACAGTCGAGAAACGGAATTAACACTGTACCTTGAGCAAGAAATAAGAATACAGAATACGTGTACGTAAATATTTGTATCGATGGGAACTGTCACTAATCCAATGATGAAATATGACACAGAAATTTATAATTCTGTCCTGGCTCGTTGCGGTCGCGATCTTCCCTTGCATTTCCTGTGGACTATGATTTATTATTATTATTTATTTATCTAATATTTAAAATGAGGGTTGCCCCATCAGTTCACACTGCTTTCCATGGGTGCCCTCAGTAAAATCGTAGATACAGTAATACAAACTAACATAATTACAAAAAGACAATATTTAAATAATCATTAAAGAATAAGAAATTAACATGGAAAGACCGATGCTCACTCGTTGTCTTTCCTCAAATTACTGGTCAATATGTTAACGAGAATTGTCTAAAGCTAGTGTAACTAATCAATTGTAACTCTAACTTTATAGAAGTTAAGAGGCCATCGGCCCACAGTTCCTAATATCATATACAAACTTTACACGCGCGTGCTAAGCCATTAAAGAGTCAACATTTCGCTTCTGAGTATCGTTCCACTTTGTATATATCTACATATATTGACATGTTTTAAAGTGTTTACTGCTCTCAAGTTTTAAAGAGACCTGGACGTCGTTGTTTCTATCGTGGCAATGTAGCATGAACCTATATATTTTAAACCTGCCGAGGTTGGACAACGTAACATAACACGCGCTTCTGTCTCAATCTCTCAAGTATTACAAATGTTACAAATCCTTTCACTTCTGGGAATACAAACTCTTCTGCCATTTTCGATTTTTAATTTGAGAGATGAACATCTAATATTTGATAAATAAAATATCTGCTGCTGCGTCAGCGCTCCACATAAATACTTTTCGCAGGACAAGGCTAAACTCCTTGCCTGTATTCTCTGCCATACGGATACGTGACCGAAACCAACAAATTCTAGTACATTATGCCTGTTATTTTTGTATTCAACAACGTAAAGGCTAACACTCAGTGGCAGATCTACGATTTCAGTAAAGGGGGGGTTAGGATTCGAGAGAATCCGAGGCGCGTAGCGCCGAGGAGAAGGAAGGTCGCGAGAGGGTTTCCCTCCTCCCGTGTAAGATTTTTTGGGATTTTTATTAGCTAATTTCGTTTTTCTGGCGATTTTTTTTTTCCAGTTTTTATTTTTGATCCTGTCCCGAGGGGGGGGGCTTAAACCCCCTGAACCCCCCCTGTAGATCCGCCTCTGACACTACGTTTCTATTAGCTCCCATTTGACACAGAAGATGTTTCACCGAGCTCATATTGCTGTGCTTGCCTTTTGTGCCAGTGTCTTGCATTACGTAATCCAACTGTACTAGAAAATACAACCCCTACATATTGATAGTAACAGCAAGTTTTCAACACGACACTTCTGTAATACCATTTTTCGGTTCTCTTCAATTTTACCCCTTTTTTAAAAACAACTGTTTGACTTCAGGACGTTTACAAACAATTGCCTCTGCAACTCAGCAATAGAGTAGCCAAATAGAGTAACATCGTCGGCAAATAATAATAAAACAAATTTCAATGCCGGCGTCAACTTGAATACCACTCCCCTTCCATTTTCAATTCAATAGCAAGTTCATTTATAAACAAAGAGAACGCTTTCCATACAATCTTGCCTGACTAGTCTACACTCAAAGCTTGGCATGTTATTCCTGATTCAGTCTTCATTCTAACATTTACAGTTGAATGCATACTATCAACAGTTGTCCAAACACAATCGAATCAAATGCGCAATGGCATGGTTTTGATCTTTATTGTGGTAAATGTTTCTCAACCAAGCCGTTAACAATAAAAATGTTATCTATCTATGAATATTTTTCTCTGAAGCCAGCATGTTCTTCTACCAATACTATCTTCTCATGCTCCCAGAACGCTATATTTTTTATGAGATTGATATTATACCAGTTGAACATTTTCCTGGGAAAGTACCATTTGAATCTATGCAGTTAAGCAGTTTGTAGAGTCGGCCCTTAATTGTGTCCATTGAAAATTTTTAGAATTCTGTTGGAATTCCGTCTACATCTGGACTTTCGCCACTTTGCATGTTCTTAACTGATTCAGCAATTTCTTGTTCGGAAATATCCCTTTTAAGTGGAAATATGTCCTCGCTGTCCTAATTTTCTTCTACAGTCATAATACAAGACTAGCATTGCGCAATGAACAAAAATAATTGGTCAACTCGTCGACTGATATGTTACTTTTGATTAACATTCTATCCCACCACCAGAACGTTTCTGAATCTGAATCATTTGATACCACTGAACTTACTAATTAATAATGACCTTTAAAATTTTAGCCANATTTGACACAGAAGATGTTTCACCGAGCTCATTGCTGTGCTTGCCTTTTGTGCCAGTGTCTTTCATTACGTAATTCAACTGTACTAGAAAATACAACCCCTACATATTGATAGTAACAGCAAGTTTTCAACACGACACTTCTGTAATACCATTTTTCGGTTCTCTTCAATTTTACATCTTTTTTAAAAACAACTGTTTGACTTCAGGACGTTTACAAACAATTGCCTCTGCAACTCAGCAATAGAGTAGCCAACTAGAGTAACATCGTCGGCAAATAATAATAAAACAAATTTCAATGCCGGCGTCAACTTGAATACCACTCCCCTTCCATTTTCAATTCAATAACAAGTTCATTTATAAACAAAGAGAACGCTTTCCATACAATGTTGCCTGACTTGTCTACACTCAAAGCTTGACATGTTATTTCTGATTCAGTCTTCATTCTAACATTTACAGTTGAATGCATACTATCAACAGTTGTTCAAACACAATCGAATCAAATGCGCAATGGCATGGTTTTGATCTTTGTTGTGGTAAATGTTTCTCAACCAAGCCGTTAACAATAAAAATGTTATCTATCTATGAATATTTTTCTCTGAAGCCAGCATGTTCTTCTACCAATACTATCTTCTCATGCTCCCAGAACGCTATATTTTTTATGAGATTGATATTATACCAGTTGAACATTTTCCTGGGAAAGTACCATTTGAATCTATGCAGTTAAGCAGTTTGTAGAGTCGGCCCTTAATTGTGTCCATTGAAAATTTTTAGAATTCTGTTGGAATTCCGTCTACATCTGGACTTTCGCCACTTTGCATGTTCTTAACTGATTCAGCAATTTCTTGTTCGGAAATATCCCTTTTAAGTGGAAATATGTCCTCGCTGTCCTAATTTTCTTCTACAGTCATAATACAAGACTAGCATTGCGCAATGAACAAAAATAATTGGTCAACTCGTCGACTGATATGTTACTTTTGATTAACATTCTATCCCACCACCAGAACGTTTCTGAATCTGAATCATTTGATACCACTGAACTTACTAATTAATAATGACCTTTAAAATTTTAGCCATGTGCATATACTTTGCTAAATATCTATTCTTTCGAGTTTTGAAGAATTGTTTACGGTTAAACCTTATTACTTTTATCTCTGTCGGCCGCGTGCCGGTGTATCCGTGTCGGTTATCACGTGACGTTTGCAAAGATTGCATGAAGCATCATTCCGAGCTATAGCTCTGGGAAATGGCGTGGGAGCAATATAAAACAACCACATTTATTACTAAAGAGAGCGAGTGTCTATATGTGTTCGATTTTGTGACCTGGAAATGTATTAACAATTTTTGTCATTTTTTCAGTTCTGTACACTGTATAGTTCATTGGGTTTGCATGTTACATCGCGGCGCTCGTATTGGTCTTATTGAACATAGGTTCACCTCTGCATATTTTCCTCATAAAGCCCGAGGGTGTCGTCGGGTGATGCTTTTTCACGTTATTTATTCTTGATCGGAGATGTTGTCTGTTGTGTTCAGGAATGACAGGAATTGGTAATAAGTTGTTAGAATTGCTAACAGTAACAAAAAACTCAAATGTTTGCTATTTACATATGACAAAGTGCTCCGTCTAGACGACTGAACGCTGCTGAACTATTTAACCAATCCCATAAATCATCAAATACGTGGCATGGAAAATACACATTTTGTGTGAATTGGCGCAATGAAGTAATGTATTTCTCTTTTTTGTTAAAATCTTAAACTCTTTCTTGGCGACCGTCGCACTTCACCCTTTTGGGTTTCATCTTTAGCGCTGATCAATCAGAAAGTATCGAACTGCGCTACCACGAAGAAATTAACAGAATTGAAAGAGAAATATCGACCTTGACTTGTAGCTCATTAATTCTCATTGACAAGATTATTATAAGTCTCAGTTGTTACCAAAGTTGATTCATTTGCGCCTAGCATTGCCAACGCTTTTCAGCCAACCAATGAAACCTCTTGAACGTGTCTCAGGTTTGTTTGGCGTGACATAAAGTTACCCAATACTTAAGAACACTTTTCGCAACAAAGTTGTAAAATGATTCTTATTGAATTCTTTGTCAAATATTGTTTAAGATCAAACACCATCCTGGTTTCATAGATTATTGCAGCCAGTGGTGTTTTGCAAAGGATTGTTAGAATTACGTTTCTCTGTTGAGCGGATACAAGATTTTGATACTTTGGTGCTCAAAACAAAATTACAATTGTACTTTGGTCTTAAGTGTTTGGCTACTTTGTTCAAAGAAATTGGTCGAATGCATTTTCAAAAAACAATAAATGAGCTGAAGTGGGGATCATAGATTAACTTCATTGATGCACGCTTATTCTGCTCACGCATTGGCGAAAGCCATCAGACGGACAAGACAAAAACCCACGGGCATTCCATTTTCAGGGCTTATGAGGACAATTTCGAATTGTTCTAAAACGCCCTCTACCCCCACACCCCTCGACCCCTCGACCCACAATCCCCTCGACCCACGACTCACAACCCATGACCCCCTCGACCCACGACCTGTGGCAATATAGGTATTTTTTGCGCTTTTTACATATTTCATAATCTTATTACGTAGCTGAGTGACTTTCCCATAAGACATACCTACACGCGAGTCTGCTCTGGCTCAAGTCTGGTGATTAAAAACAGAAAGTGGCGTAAGAACGTGATCTGAAATAGCCGACTGTGAGCGCGCTATCGTTGTCACGGAAATCGTTCCACGAGCGGTTACCAATGGCCCAGTTGTACAGTACTAAACTTATCGTGAACGCACGGAATTTTACATTTTTGTCATTTGCTTTCTGCTGTATACTCCTTTACAATATACTCCATGTAACGTTGAAATACTTTTTAGTTAACAGCTTGTTTTATTTCAAACTGTATTTACTGATGAAATTACAGTTTTGTCGGTTCCTCACACTCAGTGCTGTAGTGGTAAAATTAGGGGTAAGTAGGCGCCCAAAGCCTTGAGCACTGAACGTAACTTACGGTGCGTAGGTGCTACGTTCAGATACCAAAGGTGGTTGGCTGAGCCACGTGCGCCTACGCCCCTCTACAGCACTGCTAGCACTCTCCGTAAAAAGGTTGAATCTGCCATTCACTGAAGAGCAGACGAGATGATTACACTCTGCCGGGAACATTTTTAACGTTGGTAGGGCTTTGATTTGATTTGGTCGCCTTTTTTCTGTTTTTGCCTTTCAAACTTGCCGAATCGACTCTCTTAATTGCAAAAACCAGGGAAAAGCCAGCCTAGCACACGGCCCAACTCATTGGTCCAGCAAGTCAACGCTTCTTCTATGTTCATATCGAGTCGAGCTTGTGTAGACTGGGTCGAGGGGGTTGCAGGTCGCGGGTCGAAGGGGTCGTGGGTCGAGGGGGTCGAGGGTCGTGAGTCGAGGGGGNGTCGAGGGCCGTGAGTCGAGGGGTTCGTGGGGTGTCGGGGTCAAGGGGGTTTTAGAACAATCCAACAATTTCTCTTTCAAAATATGTAGTTGGGCCACCTAGATCCTCCATCGCGGTGACATGATGTTAAAAGTGATTCCAGATAACTTTTCTCTATAGAATTGTAGCCTCAAATGATTTTCTAGTCAAAACTGGTGTCACAAACTCAGATATTTGGTTATATCGTAGATCACATACAGATTCGCAACTCGGACATTCTCATATGGAATATCCCAGAGAAAGCGTCATTCTCCTCCACTGCTATACTCGGCTTCCGCGGGTAGAGTATTCTGACGGGAAACTCTGGTATCCGTTTTTCTGCCTAAAGAAATGAAAAAATCATTTCGGCATCGAAACGTTGTTCAATGTTGTCCATTGGTAGAACTCGCACACGACGTACTTCTGGTAAGTAAACCCAAGTATCACACCAGGCTGCGCTTGCGAATAGTAACGTTGGTACTTCTGCGCAGGTTGATAAATGAGAATATAGAGTTGATGATCCAGCGCTTAAAGTTCATGCAACATGACATCTGGGACGCCTGATCCCGGTATTCACCCATATCAATGCTACTCGCATTCCCCAATTTCGTTAGGCGCAGACATGCAATGTCATTTTCATAGAACGTCGGTACACTGGAGAACCCATGTAAGCTATGTGTGTCGATTTTGTCTGTTACATATATCGGAAGGATACAGTTGTTTATTAAATTAGGTATTTTAAACATTAATGAATTTTCACAATTTTTTCTGTTCCATGTGGGTATTTTTAGATGGGTGTTGACTGCATATTCTAGGAAGATCTCTTAGTGGAAGTGGAAAACATTGTTATCATAAAAGTAAAGGGGGTATAGGTTACGTTTGAATTTATGAAAGAACTTTAGACAAGCTTGGTTAAATCATGGGCTGCACAGCACTGAAATAAGTGAAGGGATATAGCCCACCCCAGCCCTTTATATGGTTCGCCGCCCATGTCCATGAGCGGCGCAGCACTGAAATAAGTGGGGGGCTATAGCTCCCCAGCACACTAGGGTGCGTCGCCCATGTAAATATGTCGTCAAGAAGAAGTGTTCTGATTTCCCTATAAATTGATTCAGTGTGTGAAAAAATACGAAGAATTGTTAACATTTCTCAATGCTTTTCTCTGCAAAACCTTCAATCTCATACAATTTTTGAAGCCCCATAATGATATACCAAAATGTAGATGTGAAGCGAATGAGTCACTGACCTTGCTGGTGCTGCTGCTGCTGTTGTTATAAAAACAGAGTAATTACAGGACAAAAACAGCGAGTGTAATTTCGGTAACGATACACATGGTGTTTTTTTTTTTCATTATTTTTCTTTTTCTCCCTCTTTTCCTCCCTCAACTCTGCAATCAGCTACTTGGTGTTATTAAATTTTGAAAATGAGCGTGACGTTGACCTTCTACAATAAGTTTTCTACAGTGAGTTATTAATTCATGACAGAAGTGCGTGATCGGTTCCGAAGTAGGTCGATACAGCGAAAGAATAAATTGCAGGTTCGACGCTTACGCCATCCGGTAAATAAAGGATAGTTCACACAGACTTAGGGAAAGTGTAGGTGTTTTTGAACAGTCAGCATGTCGATTTCACTGAGGTAGCCTTCAAACAATACAACATTGCAAAAACTTTATCGAATGGCATAACCTTTACCAACATGTGTAGAATGTCTAGTAAATTTGCTTCCGGAAGCTAGTGTTGGTTCGTGTCGAGCCTTGGCAGGGAAGTTGCCGGGCAAATCACAATCAAAGTCCATATTTGCTGGCCACTTTTGGTGAAAAATGAAGGTTGTCATATAACTGTAAAAGCTGAGTTATTATAAAGTACCATCATTCAAGGTTTGTAATCTAAAATATTTTTGCTCAAGAACCACCGAATAAAATTTTATGGCCTAATGCATCGCAGTTGTATAAAAGGGTACGTACACTACAACTTGTGGTCACAGCCCACTTCTATCATGTAAAAATTCGTAAGGTAGCTGTTAATTTAATAAGTTCTTGATCAAATTAAAGACGTATCATATGCTTAAGTAAGAAAAATTACTACCGTGCTGATCAAGTTGTTCTAGATGATGATACATTGCATATCTTAATACAGTATAATGAGAACTTTTTCTCTTGCAATGTGATTCTTACAAAAAGAAAATGACAAGTAACTACTTTTTTCAAAAACTTTATTGGTGCTATTTGCCTAGTTTTCAACACACTTATCAGTTGGTCAAAATAGTTAAAGCAATGCTAGGCCCAGTGTTTAACTTGTAAACAGTAAAAATGGTACTGGTTGGGGGGTACGTACACTACGCACAGTCAATCAACGGCAAATTTTGAGTGAGTTACAAATGTATGGGATGGTTTTGTGCTGCCTCTACTTGTTGGTTTGTTGCAAGTTGTCATGAGAGAGAGAACCTGCCTCAGCAACATCAGTTGTCACATGACGTGTCTTCTAGGATGTTACTAGCCAAGTCCTGTGTGGCGTTTTAATGACCACAAATTTAATAATGTCCATTGTTTTTTTTGTCAGACTGGATGTATTCTGGAACTATCAGTATTGTGCATGAGAACAGCAGTGTGTAAAAATATTAACTTGTGGGAAATACTTTATAGCCAAGAGGTTGAGGTACGTACACTACATAGGGGAACGTACACTACATTTCAATGACTTGTCAGGTTTATAAAAAATACTTAGAATCTACTTAGAGTTAGTTCATTTACCAAATCTATTCAAAGAGAACAAATAAAAAGTACAGCATAAATGTGTATATCTGTGTGCCATTCTTTGAAAACAGGCACATGCTAAAATATAGGGGTACGTACACTACACAAATGCTAATATTTCACTCAAAACAAATGCATTTGTAATTAACACCCTTTCAACCTATCATTTTAATAAAGGAAACTCTGTGACAAATGTTGCATACTTACCGTGTAAAAGTTATGTTTCATGGTATTTGTTCCCATGGGGGTACGTACTCTACACAATGGTATGTACACTACATTTCAATGACATGTCAGGTTTGTAACTAAATACTAAGAGTCTACTGAGAGTTAGTTGATTTACTAAATCAGTTCAAAGTGAAAAAATAAAAAGCACAGCATTCATGTACAAAAATGCTAATATTTCACTCAAAACAAATGTATTTGCAATAAACACTCTTTTAACCTAACAGTTTTAAGGAAGGAAACTGTCTATGACCAATGTTGCGCACTTACCAAGTGATATTTTAATTTCATGGCATTTGTAAACATGGGGGTACGTACACTACAAAAGGGGGTACGAATTCTGCATCACGTGGTAACATAATGCTGTATGGCCATTTATTTTTCTTTGGTGATAATAAGAACCATGTTGTTATTTAAAAGGCAATAATTTCATTTGCAATGAGCATTTGTCTTACTAAATTCCACATGAGGGTACGTACACTACATTTTGTTAGTCTTTTTGGCCCATTTTCAACATAGCAGAACTCAGTCAATTTCCAAACTTTTGGTTTGTTTAGATATTGAAAAATTTGCTGTGTTGCCTAGGCTAACATATTCTGAAGTTCTTTTTATTACAGAGTGTAGACTTTAGTTTTTAACCTTCTTTACAGTAGGTGAGGGTTAGAAACACAGAATTTACAAATTTCTTAACGAGGGCCTGTTTTATGATGAACCCTACCATTTCTCAATGATTCAGCACAACTTCATCTTAGTGATTCTGAAAGTGACTCAAGTTATTCCCAGTCATGTCTAAGCAATTGCTTACTTAATACAATAAATTTCTTTTCTACCGTTGACAGTTGAAAACTGTAATTTTTAAAATGACCACTCGTAACGTTAAAATGCATGAAATTCATAAACAAAAGCATGCATAAATTTCTCAAACATTGTCCGATTTTGATTATTCTTTTTTTAATTGGCACAACTAAACAATTCTTTGCATATGAGATTCATTTGGTAAGTGACCAAAAAGTTTATTTTAGGCCGTAACACAGTCAACTTTCGAATATGTACCTTGATTGTGATTTAGCCGTGTGCATTTGAGGCTGAAAACGTAGATTTTACGTATTTGCTATTTTTTCTGATCCTGGCTTTCTTTTCGGTAATTTGAAACGAATATGAGACACAATAAAGCTCCTGTGGTAGTGCGTATGGCTTTCCATTTTGTTGATAGGGCCTTCGACAGAGTGGAAGGAAGGCCGTAAGGTCCAGTATGTGTGCTACCAGGCAAGACACAGCGACAATTGTACAGCGCCACCTGCCTGTGGACCGATGGCATTTCATTGATAGCTTCGATTATTCGCTTGGGGGTACTCGACTATAATTTTGACGGGGTGTAGCTGGAAAATAAGGATATCTACCAGATTAGAAAGTGGACTAGAGAGGCACCCATTTGTCGGAAGCTTCCATGAAAAGGCCACACTTCGCAAAGTCTTGGGCCAGAAACATCAGTTTGAAGACGTTTTCTCTATTAACCTAATTCTTGCACAGCTTAATTAACCTAAAAAGCCTAAAGCAGTCCAAGAACAGGTGCACTGTCGTCAGAACTAAGCAGATTTTCCTACCAGTTTTGTGAGGTTGGAAAAAGAGTCTTTCTAGAGTGCTCTACTCTCATATTAAACCCTTTTGTAGGAAATTATTTGTCGGAAAAGGTATCCATCCATGCGAAACTGGCATTAACATTCCACACGTTGTGGGATGTTGTAATGGAAGCAAATAGCGCGCAACACAGTATATACAAGACCTGTTTTAATACGCTCCATTTATTTGCGCATTCAAAAATTCATTTTGTAAAAATGAACCCAGTGGCTATTTTTCGTCTGTTCGTTCTTTTTTTGTTTCTTCAGTCCCTCGGTCGTGAATCAGTTTATCCTACATTACCCTTGAAAATTCAAGTCAAGCTTGAGACTGTAAACAGCTTGGTTATTGGTTTACGCTTAGACTTTTAGTTGTAGCTTTTCACTCAAATTTTTTCCTTGACTTAATAATTATCATGCTAACTTCTAAATAAACGTGATGATACGTCCGTGTAGAAACTGTGTTATCCAACGTTAAACTATGGAAGAACACCAGGGATCGTTCTTAAAATGTTTCACTTTGCATGAGCGGCTACCACAATTATGACTCTAATGATTTTCATGAAACCCACAAAAATTGCCTAAAGCGAAAACGAAATGATTATTTAGAAAACTGTAACAGCGGTTTTGAGATCTTATCTAGAAAATTATCTCAAACGAAAGTTGGTCATGTTATGGTCACCGTCATTTTGCTAACACTGGACCTTTCCTTTTGGCTAAATTTTACTTAAAAGTACACTAAACCCTGTCTTGATGATTTCGACCAATCATCTTTCTGTCACCTGCTGATGCAGCCATTGACGTCAATCTTGAATGATAAAATCAGGCATCAGCTAAGGACTCATACTCCCAATGTCACAGATTGGTTGTAATGGTTCTCAGTGGGTGGTCTTTCCCACAGTTGCCGTGCAATTCGCTAAAAGCGTAGGTCACGCTTGCCCGTTTAGCAGACTTTGAAAGGAGTTTTCAATTTTTCCCGAAAACTTTTTAGGGTTGTCGAGGGTTACACAGCATTGTTTTGTTTCATAGAATTGGATGGGAACGTCGTATTATAATCTATTAATAGGCCAAATTTGGTTTTGGTAGCCTTTTAAAAACACGATCACGTGACCCAAGTGGTTGCAGTTAGGTATAAGGTCAATTTATATAGTTATATAGATACTTAGCCAAATGCACAGATTAGTGGAGAAATTCGTGCATAATTTTAATTCAGATCAGCATCTTAAAGAGTTACTGTGTATTACGATAAATATGCTATACAACGTAGGACATGATGACGGTGGTTTATTGTATCGAGATTCGAGATGCGAAAGTCGATTTAAACGAGAACGAAGTCCGAGTTTAGTTTTGCTTGTATATCAAGTATCTTGATGTAATAACCCAAGGTTATAATCACGTACGCTGTGCAATGCAATTAATATACACTGTCAAAAAGTATGACACAGCAAAACATTGTAAAGTGTTCATATAATTGTTGTTAAAAATAACGGTGTTTGGTATTGATCGTTTACTCTTTGTGATAGGTGGCATGTAAATATTTTATGGCAAGGACTACGGGAGAACAGTGCATGCCCTAAGCGTGTTTACCATGAATATGAATCGTTTATTCCTGTTATTGTCTGAAAACAAAAATAAACTTTACAAACGGAAAGACGCGTGCATGCTATGGGTCGATGAGAATTATTTAAAATGAACTTTCTAAGTGATCTGACGACAACAACAGTGTTTGAATGAATGACATAAAACAACATTGCATCTCTGTATATGAATCCAAGATCGTTTGATATCATATGTTCCTCTTGTGGGATACTGACAGATAACGTTCAAATTCGTTTGCGCCCACCACTCATAAGAACATTCGGAAATAGGCGAATACTTCCTATCTAACGAACTTGCGTGCCCGAGGTCATGTCTAGCGGGGTCAGGGATGCTCTTGACTCCTTAGCAAATTCTGTGAAGTTTCAGTAAACCGTGATGAAGATGTTTTTCTGTGGACTGAAGCCCGCATTGCTTCCGCCTCACCCACACTCAACCCAAAAACTTACTTTCGGTACTAGAGTAATCTTATGTTTTCGCCACAAAAGCATAGATGGTTCCAGTTTGTGAGTGTTTTGAAAGTACAATCGGTGATGCGTTTTTTTTTTGTTTTAATTTTTTCAGAAACGAACATCCACCCATGACGAGCACGACTGATGTTTGTTTTCACTCATCGTTTGGCAAAATATGGCGCTTCAAACCTTGCTTTCCCTTTCTTACCAGGCTTGCTGCAGCTTTTCAAAAACCACGAGACCGTGGATGAAATTGGTGCGGGGCGTTTTTTAATCGTTCAGTGACGTTCTCGAATTGATTCGGGGTACAGACCAGAACTAACTATGTTTTTACCTTTACTAGGCCTACGTCTTTCATTAGCAACGCCTAATGCAAAATACAACCACATCATACTTTGAAGCGCATACTTGTTTATCAAATTATGTATGTAACACTTACGAGCCCAAACTAATTTACAAAAAACATCATTACAAAGTTTACAGGAGGATAGCGTTACGTAACTATCTACAAACCAAGTGCGTCGTGTTGTCAGTACGGTATTTTGTCAGTCGAAACCATGCTAATATCCGACAGTTTTCTTTGGCGGAAGTAAAGCGACAGAGGTAGACGTTTCTTCATCATAAACATCACGACGGAAATCAATAGCAGAGTGCAAAGTGCAGACCCTGTTGCTATGGCGACTATTTCCCAGGTGCCAAATCCTTCGTTTATGGTAATGTGAATGTTGTCACCCTGAAAAAAGTATCGACAAAAATGCTAAGATACCACATTGCATCACTTCAATGAAACAAAATATTTTCGCTTACTTAAAGATAATCATTCTTTTATGTTCACTAATTTATAACACAGCATGAGTTTCGTCAGTCCAAATATTTCATCAACATAATAACACTTCGTAACATTCAGCCCTGTTTGTTTTTGTTATATTTTATTATTTTATTTTTTATTTTTATTGAACGAGCCCCCCTATTTGGCGGAGTGGCCAAATAGGTCGCCTCAGAGGAACAAAAACTCAGAAAAACGAGACAAAGGTCCACTAAAAAGGCAGGAACTACCAAAATCCGGCGGATGCACAATGCATAGCTCAGAACGTTCACCGTGAATCTTAGTAAAAGGTCCACATTTTAAAAATTTTGCCCCCTTCCCCCCCTTTTCGGGCTGGGTGCGCGCATGCAGGCTAATGCATCCGCAAACTTTACACCCCGGATATTTGATTTATGTAATAGAAGTAGGCATAATACCATGATCCAGACAGGGGTTGCATAACTCAAAGTTGCACCTTCAGGCTCAGGAGAACACTTGGCATGCCTACTGACTCACATGTAAATGCGCTTGTAGTTCAGGTTCAGGTTCAACACCGAACTTCACTTCATCATGAACCACGTTATTGAATAGTTTGTCTATAAAAGTTTAAGGCACTATCAACTTAGCTGCATGTAAGACTAGGCCTGCGGCATTTGATAAAACGGGCCTTCCCTAGATCCTTCAGATTATTCCGGTAAACGGAGCATATTGTACAGTTGTGTGGACCTCAATGACATGATTGTGTATGCACTAATTATTCACAAAGATAAAGTAGATATTTTTTCGTAATTAACATGTATGCTTCTTTACTTGCCTTGTTGTTATGGGTATTCGATTTATCTGTCGTGTAAGGCGCCGAATTAGTTGTCGAATGGGTAACAAGCAGTTTTGTCGAGAGTTCAGTAGTCACAACTCTTCCCGTCGTCTGCTTAACAGAAAATGCTCCTGAAGTTGTCACCGCAACAGTGGTTCGTCCAGTAGATGACGTTGTAGTCTTTTTGATAGCTTCAAGAATAAGCATTCGACGAGTAGCATCGGTTCGCGTCTTGCCTTCGCTATCGGTTACACTTACCAATAACATTCTGGAACGAGTGAGAAAACTTCAATAGGAGACTTTCCATGTTGGCGCTCTCTAGAGTAATGAGAGCACGAAAGTGGCTTCCGATTGATTCAGATAGAAATTCAACTACTTCACAGCGGTTCATCAATTCAAAAGCAGAATAACAAATTCCATTGTCAGTTCCTCCCATTGTTTGACTCGTTTAAGACCGCAAATTTATTTTAACTTTTCGATTCGCACGCTTTATCAGCCGCAGCCACTGGCTTCATCGGCGGATGGAACGTGATAGCCTATCCTTGTTCATCCATTGATATTTGATAAGTTTGGCTTTTTTCATAAGGTATCAGTACATCCCACCGAACTGCAGTGGAAATTTGCCGGCTTTATAATAGCAGGAAATATGTTGAAACGCTGTTAAAATCAGTAGGTTGAAATCTCCCGTCCGCATTACATGGGGTCTGTGGATGGTGCCGTACGCCTGTCCACCAAAGACCTGATCGCCGTCTGGCCGGTTACTGAATTTCAATATGGCGCGGCTACTTCGCAAGTCAGCTATTGTTTGAGCTTTCATTCAGCAAATAAATTCTTACTGAGGCACGGCAACACTGGGAATGCCAACATCATTCTACTACACTGCACTTGGTGTGATCACTGGCTTCGTTTACATGCATGGAGATATGTCGCGAAGACTTGCGTGATCTTGCGTTCTCGCAAGTTTCTTACGTCTAGGGAAGGTTGCCCTGGCTTCAGTGTTTGCTGCTTTGGCATATGCATGCAAGGCCACGTGTGAACTTGTGAGGAGTCAGGCAGGTCGAGAGATTTTGACTTTCCATATCTTACATTCACAATTCGAATATCACGGTTTGCGGTTATTTTCCACAATGGAAGAATTGGTTTAAGCCTAAAATGAGCCTCTCGAAGCAAGCACGAGTTGTCTGCATTTAAATCATGTTTAGCAAAAGTAGTTTTAGACAGTAGTATCGTTGATGCATATAACAATAACTTTCACCAAATTAAGTTATGTTCTTCCGTATAGCTCCAGCACATTTGTCAGAGAAGGACGTTGTGTAGAGAAATTCCTTGATATTTACAAAACACTTCTTACCAGGAATTTCCGTAGATAAGCCCACGGGCGTGTATTCGGAAAATGAAAATTTTCAGGCGTTTTAGCAACACCAAACAAATGCCTGGGCGTTTGTTTGGAAAAGGGGGCGTGTAAACGGAAAGCCATAGTTTTGCTTGACTTAACACTTTTTTACTTAAAACTGTGTTTTTAATTTTTTTGTTAATAAATGCAGTTCTCCAACGCGTTGTTCGTTTTCATAAATGATAAATGCTCCACAAATTGAATTTGTGACAAAAAATGACGCTGAGTGGAATATTCCCAAATAAACGTCCCACTGTCTGGACACTTGACACCACAAGTTGTAACACCAAATAAACGCCCATGGGCGTGTATTTGGCATAATTTTCCGTACAAACGCCCATGGGCGCTTCATTGGGTGGGCTTATCTACAGAAAACCCCGGTATATGTTTTTTAAAAAAGCAATGTGGAGGTGACTACAATTATAAGGTGCCACGTTAATACCTTGACGTGTAAGTGTATGTGATATTGCGAATTCAAGACCATTTTTGAAACGAACGTGTTTTTCAGTTCTGGCCGGTAGATTCACTCACCCGACGCACTCCGGTTCAGTAAGAGCAAACCGTTATATACATGTGATTGATTTTTGAATCAGAAATCGTCGTTTCGGAACTAATAGAATGCTCTGGAGGGTTGACCTGGACAGCGTTCTGTAGACCAATTTTCTTGTGAAAAAGTTAGACCTCGCAAGACCCCGAAAAATCACGCGGGTGAAATGGGAGTGCTTCGCGGCTATTTTCGGGAGCTCACTTACCTATCCTAGCAAAATGACGGGCACTGAAGTAATTGGTTGGTGAGCTTAAACTGTTGAATTGTGGGGTTGAATTCGCCGTTTCAATAAGTGAGGAATTTTTGGCCGCAGGTGCTAATAAAACGTTTGGGGTCTACGGAACGCAGCCCTGGCACACGCTGGGAGAGTGGATGAAGTGCCGTCGATGTTCAAATGTGAACTTACGTCGACGTGAACGGTGTTGCATTTGAAGGAATGGACAAAGTTATTGTCCCTCGTCCTGTCTCGCCATACTTCAAGGGAAAACGCGATGGTTGAGCGTGTGCGGAGAATCCCTGAAAACCTCAGGCAGATAATTACAAACAGCAATCACTCACCAGGTGGCGATATCGTCGGCTCACTTAGACCTGCCAACCACTATGTCGTGGAAATCGACGATATATTGTAAGTTCAAACAAAAATCCGAACATGTATTTTAAGATACGATCTAAAGAACTTACTGGACAAGTGATGGCAAGTTACCTGTCAGCAATAAAGAAGGGACCGGGTATGACCCGAAAGCTATGCGATCCAAAGGCTCACCAGACTCCAAACAGGCAACTTTTCATCACTCTTCCTTATTAACGGAGTCGGATAATGAACATTCATTCCACAATTCAATGGACATTTACTGAGAAATACAAGCAATATCCATCAGGATTAAAAGGTTAAGACGAAAACAAATCGAATATACGTGTACTTTACATTATGGGTCCTTACGGCGTAAAAGACTGACTATATTTTAACTCGTGATTAGAATTATTTCCAAGGTTTCTCTACAAATTCTGATCAATCGAAATCGTGGAATCGTTTAACATTAACAGTTGAACCACTTGGCACTGGTTAGTAGTCGATAATTAATTTCTGGCCCAATTCATCATTGCATTATTTCCCTTTAAATCTATCATGACAGGGGGATATAGCCCCGGGGCGTACTCTACTATATTTTGTAGGGTTTGCAACAGAAATTTTAGCATACCCACTGTTAAGAGAGTGGACGCTTGTAAAGTTGCCCAGTTGTAAGGCACCACCATGAAAAATCTCCTTTTCGTTTTGTTCTGAAAACACCAGTGTTTCTAGGGGATAATTCCACAAAACAGCCCCTGTCGTGTGGACTGTTTGACACTGGCTGTACTTTTAACACATTGAACCTGAAGCAGTATAAGAAAAGATGTCACGTCTTCCTAAACCGCTTGGAGGTCGTGATGGGGTTAGACCATTTCTAAAATATACTGATCTATTTACACCAACCTATAGCCTATTTGAATTGGAACGACGTTTCAGTCGGTTATTTCTCCGGCCATCTTCAGATGTTACAGCCTTCTTAAAGGAACGAGCACGTAGGTATGGTACAGATCATTACCACCATATGAACAACAATGAGTACATCTTTCACAAGTATAGGTAATACTAACAAATCCTCTGTAGTTTCCACTCAAAATCGTGATTTTCTGATAGGTTTTATGCGATGAATATGCCTAAGAAAGGGCTCACTTGATGAATTCGAAGATCTGTGAAGGAGTCCTTTTTAATGTACAAATCTACAGAAGGGTTTACAACATCATGTGTGTGTGTGTGTGTATGTGTGTGTGTGTGTGTGTGTGTGTGTGTGTGTGTTTGTGTGCGTGTGCGTGTACGTGTGCGTGTGTGTGTATGTATGTAAGTATGCATGTACATGTATGTATGTATGTATGTATGTATGTATGTATGTATGTATGTATGTATTTATATATGTATGTATGTATTAAAAACTTTTGTTACCAATGATCTACTCATTTCTGACAACATGGCGTCTCTTTTTGTACTGTTTCGGGCTTAATGGGTTAAAAATCAGCCGTCCAAGAATCCCTTCGAAAGGGCCAGGCTCATGGAGTAACCCTTCCAAAGGGTGATGGTCATTGAAAAAGCTCTTTGATCTAATCCACTCTCTAAACAGGAGGGTGTCTTTATTTTCCTGCTTCAGTCCCCAGTCAACAATGTTGTCGAGCACCCCCCCCNCCCCCCCCCCTCCCCTCAGAAACTGGTTGTGAAAGAGTCTGAGCAACGCGTCCCGTAATACCTCTTCTACGTGATTAACCAAATAGATAATTGGTTCTGAATGTACAATCGCATCATACGTTTCTCCGGATTGTCTGCTCTGCATTTCTCAGTCCTCGCTATAAATAATTTAATTATAATCAGTGCAATCTGTCGTCTTGCCCCTTCCAACATACCGTATTTCCCATAATGAACGTCGCCCGTCTTAATAAATGTGAATACATCAATTAGTGTTTGGTCTTCCGATAGTTATTTAGACTAATACATGAAAACTAATAAGCCCAGGGGCCTAATTCACTAAATTGTGGTGATTTTACGACGTTTCTGCACAAAGTCTAAACGGACTTACGACCAGCCGTAAGATTTGGCGTAAGTCTCCCTGTGGGTTATATGTAAACATGTTTTAACTTTCCGAGATTTTAGTCAAACAACCCTAGGGAACGCAGATCAATTTCAAAATGTTGCTTGTATTCTCCTTTCTGCAAAAAACATCGCATTCTCCTTAATTTAATTTTTGAGTACATTGAGTACATGTGATACTTGCGACGTGTTCATGAAAAGCGCGGTTTGTACTCTAATCGTTTTTCTTCCGAACCACAATTTCGAGATTATGTCCGTTCATTCACTAATGGGATATAATTGTTTTAAAGATTAGACCTAAGAACCAAGTTCGTCAAATCAAAAACAAAAATGCGTCCAATTAATTTTTTATGTCTCTTTTCAGCATAACACTTTGGATCTGACAGCAGAGATCTTTTAAACACGAAGATCTCTGATGACATCACCAGTGCGTAGATTATTCAACGTATATTTTTCACTCGCATGTGCATAATGTCAAATCGGAAGAATCAACTCGTTTGCAATATGACACTTGAACTGGCTTGATCATCTGATGTAAGAAAGGCAGACCCAACGATGCACAGGACAGACGTGAAATGGAAAGGGCGGAGTTGTGAAAGACGTGCCATTGTTTGATTTAATAGCACGCCATTAAAACATGCAGTCAATATTAGGTTTCGAAGTGGAAATTTTCAACAATACCACAACAACTGTGTAAAAAGAGGGTCGAAACATTGGTTGCATGAACTGAATTTATTTTAAATGGATTTAATTTTCTGTTTTTGTGCGGGAGAACATCTCTGGTGCTGTGGCGCAAAGTGTATAGAGATTTAGCGTTTGACAGGCGATACGACAATGACATGCAACCTGAGAATGCAAACCGAAAAAATGTTTGGTCTTTTCCACCTCAACCCCGTCCTTCCCAATTCTCATCATTCCGTCACATTTTTGACTCCGCCCTTTTCATCTGCTGCTCCGATGTTCAGGGTGTAATCTACACAACTGAAACTGCTTATGTTGGACGTATGTCTCTATTTCCAAACACGAAAGGGGGACGTTGCAGTTTATAGCACTCGACCAAGAAGTCAATGCGTACATGCCAAGAAGTCTAGCTGCGCGCCTGAACCTAATGGAACTCTGTTGGCTAACCTCATTATTTGGGTACACATCTCCTTCATTTTTCATAAGAATGCGATGTATTTCAAATCAACTTTAACGTGAAATATAAAAACAAGCTTTTTATGGTCAGTCTAAAATAGTTTTGTAGAAAGTGTCAATGATTCTTGAAGTAGTAATTAAGTGCTGAAACTTATTTATCTTCTATCGTAATACGTTTATTTCATCAATCAAAACCAGGATTCTTACATAATACCAATACCGGTGTGCAAGGTAGATTCCAATAACGCTTGGACCTCACTAGAAAAGCAAGACTTTGCGAGTTTACGCGAGATATAGTAATGAGCACGTGATTTTGGCTAGATTTTTCTCGCCAATAAATCTAGCCAGTTTATAAATGACTGGTGGCTTGTTCTTGCTTTAAGTGACGTCACAGAGGGAACACGCTACTACAAAAGTGACCTATCAGATTATAAACATCTTAAATTTCCCGCTGAGAAATCAATTTCGTAATTGTCAATCATATTGCCCCAGTTTTATGGGGAATAACGGTAGTTATTTCGCATTTGTAGGAAAAGTAAGACAATTATTCCACGACCGTTTCACCACGAATGTATAACAATTATGCAGCGGATAAGTTTTTAATGATTTTCACGCAACCAGCCCAGGTTAGAATGCCTGTTCTGTTTGTAAAATCACACCACCAGATAGCGCAGTGTCATACAAATCTAGATTTGTGAGACTACAAACGGCAAAATTTGGACCAAACTGTGTTCCACGATCATATCAATACCTGTATCCCGTATGTCTGTATTCACAGGCTGGTTACTTGTCTAGTGGTAGTGGGCGGTAGAGAACGGGCAGTTCCCCTAAAGATTGGTATCATCCGAATGGAGAAAAATTTAGATTACGACTAGAATGTGTGGAACCCGCGACGAGCGGGTAAAGATTGTAGGAATTTTTCAAAAGTGGCTGATAACAACGGCTACCTTATCATGGGCCTGGGGCGTTTCACCTTTTCGGTGTAATCGAGCCGATGAAAATGTTGATTTCATTTACAGATTGTGTGAGTTATTATTATTGATTTTAGAAAGATCACCTAGTCAATGAAGACACAAATGTGAGTGCAGGTTGCACAGAAAATACGAAAGTAGTAAGCGAGGTTGCTGGTTGTGTACATGGGCGGCGCACCATAGGGGGATGGGGAGCTATAGACCCCACTTTTTTCAGTGCTGCGCCGCCCATGGTATACTATTCGTTTTGTTCTAAAGGTCTGGAGGAGAACAGTGACATATTTTGCGGCATTCCATAGAAACCGGATTGAACGACTACAGACTGATACAAAATTCAGCCGCCACGGCTGGTGGCCGGTCTTAATAGTACTCAGCGTCCTTTGATTTGCTTTTCTTGTTGCTGAAAATGGGAATGGTTGTAATAAGCAATATCAAATCTTACGGCATTAGTTCTTGCGTTGACAGAAAGTGTAGTCGCATCGTTGTCAAAGTTAATTAGGTTGAACTTCACCGTAACTGTTGAGCCAGGTCGAACATCCCCTACAAGGTATTTGTAGCAAGTTAGCAGTATGGCTACGCGTTGGAAGTCACGTGGTATCCGTACCTCCCCCCCTCCCCCACCCAAATAACTTCGTGCTTACACCAGCTGAAACATCCGGGTAGACCGGCGCTTCATAGACACGAGAACCTCGGGAAAATGCAATAGCACGCAAGACGTCGCAAAATATATCGCCATGTATTGCAAGCGAAGCACGTGATCACCCTAACATCGCGAGGTTCTTGCGTCTACAGTATTATTTCTAAACTGTGATGAATTCATGATTAATTGGCTAAACTTTTATTCAGCAATTATCAAATTTCTGTCTCAAGTCACTTTGATGAAGCAGGACCCAACTGCATGAACCCCACAGTTGTTTGTATTTTCTTTAGACAATGTATATACAATTAAATACCATGTCTTTCCTGCAAAGCAGATTACTATCTTACACCTAATGCTAATGTGTCCAAAACGAGTATTGTTACAAGTATAGGATTTTAGTTGTCGATACTAAGTGAAAACGACTTCAAGTCGGCAACAACGACTTGAAACGGTTACTAGTTCGATTCTTTAAGAGCTTGTTAGTAGTAACGAATCAGAATTTCGAACTGTCAATAGTGCTTGGTAGAAAAATATCCTATATGGATTTTGGATTAGGAAAGGATATAGGTGACGTCATAATCCATTCACTTATGATGCACAAACTTGTTTTCGTTCACCTGTTATGTTCACGTATCGAGAAAGCCATTGATTAAAATTACAGCTTTTCCTATGTATTTTTAAAGCAATGTTGCATACTTAGCTGACGTAGGCCAGAACCCATTGCAGACAAGCAAACAAGCATGGATCCGTGGGGGGTCAGAGGTCATGACCTCTGCTTAACCAGTATTGTTTTGCTGCATTGGTGAAATGTGACATGTTCCCATGGTTGCCATACCCCCTTCAGTAATAATCCTAAATCCGGGTCTACGAGGGTTATTACTTGGCGAAATAAATTTCGCCAAGTATGTTGCTCTTCCACTAAGTTTGTTACTTGTTTTTTTTTTATTTGCACGATACAGGTTGCAATTTTCGTTATGATCATCACGAAATTTACACATAACACGTACTTCCGGAAGTACTGGAAGCCTATTGTTTTTCGTCAAAATCGGATCCAAGATGGCGGCTGTGGCGGCCATTTTGTTTCCATTTAAAGCTTCAAATACTTCTGGAGGCTACAATTTTTTACGTAAAAGGCTAAGAATCGACACAATAAATGGACAGGAAGTTTGCTATAAGTATACCGGAAATTGTTTACTTCCAGTTAAAGATGGCGGAATTATCGGCGATCGCGCATGCGCACCTCGATTTTGGCCTAAAAACGTTTTCTCCTGTAGAGGGCGCATTATGAGACCAATTCCTTCGAATTTTCACAAGTTTTAGTTCCTTATGACATGCTATTATATAAAGCCAAAAAACCGGAAGTTGCTTTCAAGATGGCGGTTCTGGCGCATGTTGACCTATTTTCAGTCGTGCTGAGGTGCCACCTTAACGCGATAAGAAAATGACGTAAATTTTTGCATGTGGATTCTTTAAGGTATACTCTTTTAAATGAACTACATCAATTTTTTTCTCAGACTTACCGTTTTCGAGATATTTGCCTTTAAATTTCTTAAAAAACCCAAAATTTCATTTTTTTCGAAAAAATTTACAGAATTAGGCGATACCATCAGTTTAGATAGAATTTTAAACGGGCTTTCAGAAGATATTTTCCATTTTCCGCTACGACGTTTACTTTTTGAGTTATTTGAGATTTTCTGATAACGCTGTTCCTTTGTTGAGCGCTCTTGCTGCATTAATGTTGGTTTAGCTTCTATTGAACTAGACTGTAGAATATTTCTTATTGATTTATGACATCTAAGTTCGTCATATGATTGTTATGATGTTGTTCATAATCGCCACCACCATCATCACATTCGTCATCTTCGTCATCATCTCCGACGTCGTCTTTTCTTCGATAATTTCGCCAAGTGTCGCTCAAGACTGTAGCCTATTTCTTAGTGATACCTGACCTCTACGTTCGTAATATGAATGATATCATAACTTGCATTGTCCATCATCGCCACCATCGTTGTCATAGCTGTCATCTTCTTCATCATCTCTGTCGTCGTCTTTTCTCGTCATCTCTAACGTGTTTTTTTTTGGTTAATTTCGCCAAGTTTCGCTCCTCGGAGCGCTTTCATTTCCCGTTTACTCCAGTAGTTTGCTCACACACGCACACACGCACACAGATCGATGCATAACAGCATTTTACCAGTGACTCATTTATTTTTTAACAGAGTGACCACCAAAATGTGCATTAATTGGCACAAATGCAATAAAATAATGACACGCAATCTTGGCAATAATCTCTATGCACGCGACTCACCGGAAGTCCCGTAAACCTCCAGTTTCGCGGAGTCTGCTTCAACTGGTGCGGCTGCCGTTCGTTCCACTGTGTTATTTTCCTTATCGTAACCAAAGACAGCAATACGCACAGCCTGAATGGACACACAGATGTAACGTAAATGGTTTATTGTAGCAATTTTTTTGGAGATTGAATGTACTGTCAAGTTTAATGCAAAGGAATGGGAAACATGGCGCTCATCATCATTGGGTCCTCTTTCGTGACCCCAAAGGAATGAAAACGAAATGTTGGTTACCTACATGGGGAATTTTCAACGATCAAGGCTCCATGTGACAACGTGAATGCCATGTTCAGGGAGGTCCATCTAGCGCATGTCGCAGTTTCTATTCTCTGAAACTTAATTTTGCCGTCACTAAGTTTATGAAAAGTCTCCTAGAATGTAGAAAGCACAAGCCTAGACAAACCTTGAAATCGCTCTAACATTTAAATTCAAAACTTACAAAATAAGTATGCCTATATAAATTGGTTTTGATTAGATATTTCACGTGCAGGGTGCAAATTTTACCTCATCGTTGAGTACAACTTGAGCCCTGTAATTAATATCCACTCGACCTTCGACCCTGACAAGCGACGATGATTGGATAATATCGCCGGTATTCACGCTGAGCAACTGCACCGTCTTCAGGGAATCTATGTGGTCGTGGCCAACCGTCTCTATCACTATGGTGACGTTTTTTCCTAAACACCAATATGTACGTTAAAGGTGTTGTATCGCTACGGTGAGAAATCACGTGAAATTAACTCAATAAGCTCACTATTTAAAAAAAATAATTGCAGGCGGTCTGATACACGTTGTACCAGACGTGCGCAGGCCTCGCATGTGGGCCCATTGCACTGATCACCTGGAAATATTTTTATGCTTTATTGATATATGGTTAAAACCGAGCTGAGGAGCTAGAAACCTGGCTCAAGCGTTTAGCAGTGTGACCTGGTGGGACTTGAACCCACGACCTCGAGTAAAGAAAGCGGGCACTTATCAACCAGGCCACACTGACTCCTCTTCACTCACTATTTACATGAATGCGTCATTCTGTCATTTGACATTAGAGCGGTCTCGCAAAAAGACGTGAACGTGAATTATCACGCATTTGTAATACCGCGTCATCAATGCCATTGTTAGCTACATGTAATCCCAAAAGTGTTTGAGTGTTTCACGTGAATACAGGGAGATTCGCGTCGCTTAAACGCAATACCTGTGGCTCCCTTTTAATCCTTGTTTGGTAAGACATCGAAATAATTTTTTTTGCTTCAGTATGAAATCAACACGATTCTTTTCTCTATGAATGTCCTTAAAGTTTATTTGCAAGAAAGCACCTTTTCCCAAATCCTTATTCTGCCGGGGTTCGCTGGATATCATCGAACTGGAATGGATTTTTAACAGATATAATTTTGTGTTGTTAAAATTTTACATGCTTAATTTGCATGCACCTATTTATTTTAAACTTCAATTAAATTTTGCATTCTAAGAGTTGACCATTTCTCGCAGGAGTTCGTAGAAACGATTTTTTCACGTAAAACAAGTTGCAATGGCAAAATGACTTTTACGTTTTTTGTTTTTTTTTGAAAAGTAGCTGACATGTACTAGGCCTACAGTAACTGGACACCCTGAGCACAGTAATGTTCACGTATACTTTCATGTTCGCGTAAAAATTTAGTTGTTGCGAAACCCACTTTTGTAACTGTAGCGTATGCGTCATAATTTACGTTCACTTCGCTTTGCGAAACCTCTCCATTGATGGAAATTTTATTAAGCCTTGTGCAATCTAAATGAGATCACTAGAATGCTTTATTTGATTGGTTCTCGCTGACGACATCCAGCTTACAAACCAATGGGATGTCTTAGCCGGTTGACCTAGCTGAACCGGCAGAGTGAAGCAAATGCAGCTAATATGCACGCACTCCACCGCAAAAATGTCAATCGCGCCATCTGGTGCTGCTTCCAGGAACGTCCATAGAACAAACCAAAGAATACTAACCGTAAGAACAACTTGTGTATGAACGTGCGTGCGTGTGTTCGCGTCTGCTAGTGTGAAGCAATGTTTTCATGACAGATATCAAGAGCATCTATGGTGCTCCTTCTCGAACACTTTTAAACAAAACAAAATAAAACCTAAAAAGAAATATCACCTATTATCGGATTTGAGTCCACTGGAAGCCAGTAGCCTGGTAGCTTTTCTTCAATGAAGCTGTAACGAAAGCCAAAGCTTGTCGACGCTTTAACTTCAACCGAGTAGTCTTCGTGATCGGTGATGATAGTCCAAGGTCCTGCAAGTACGAACGAGACGTGCTACATTTCATTTACATTGGTGCTCACTAGGTGGGGGTAATGCAGAAAGTCATCTCTATAAAGCTGCAATTCGCTCTGTTTAGCTGGATAAAAACGAAAATTGAGTTACGCCTTACACTCCCATAACATCTGTTCCATAATATTCGTTACCAAGATAGGTTCCATTTTTGTTGCTAAAAAGAACATCGAAACTATCAGCAACTCAAGGAAACGCCTCAGAGTTTACTGGGTTTGGTTGGCCTTAAAATGGCAAATTTTAGAAAGGTGCATGTACGCATCGCCTGCGGCTTGGCCGATTTCATGAAAATAAAAGGCCTAATTTAATTTAATTTTGTTTTGTGTTCAGTTAAACAGGGCAAAATGCAGTTATATAATATCAATTTGGCTACAGTCCTTGAGTACGTAGTAATTGTTAAATTCACGGCAGTGCTACATGTATCTTCTTGTTGGACACACTAAATCTGGGAAGCTGCATAAGCATGACCAATGATTGGGAAGGAAAACATGCGGTGCCACCATAGTGTATGAGCCTGCAGGGGATCCATACAAGATCGTTTTCTACATCGGTAAATTCGGACCCACTAGAGAGGAGGTCGTTCATACCTGTTATACTTGACATTCGTTATATTGAGAATGACATCCACAGGTTGAAGATTTTGGAATCTTTGCTTATAACATATGAAAAATCCGTGTTGCGCCGCACATTGGCTATTTTCTTTTATCGGTTTTCATTGTGTCATGTAAAAGTGTATCAGCTTGCACCCTGATTGGGTTTTGGCCCTTTTGACGTGTTATTGAAATTGTAAGCCTTGTCTCACTTTTTGTTTGCCTTAAGATGAGACATGAACTTTGTCGATCAACCAATATACCGGTAACTCGAACGAGTTTCTAAAATAACAGCCAACACTCCTGCGTATTTAGCAAATTTTTAACACCTGAGAAAAGAATGTAGGGCTGCGTTCCTTAGACGCAAGAATTGTGCGAGTAACGCTAGTGTGATCACATTCTTCGTTTGTAATGCAAACCTTGCTTGATCTTGCGTTTTCACAGTGCAAGAGACTCATGAGTGATAATTCGTAATGCATGGCGATATCTCTCTTTCTAGCAAGAAACTAGCTTTGCAAAATGCAGCCCCGAAAGCATGTATGTCTACGGGTATGATCCTTGTAACACTAGCGCCACCTATTGAATTTCGAGTTCCTCATTACCATGATCGTTATTATAACTGTTATCATTACTCTGCGCATACACGCGTAGAGGAGTGTTATTCCTGCGTTTTTTTTTTTCTTAAATTTTATTCTTATCCTTAGTCTTACTCTTATTCTTCTTGTTGCTGTTGTTATTACTATTGCTAATGTTATTTGATTTCTAATATCAACTTTTAATTTTCAAAACTGAATTCATTTGCGACATTTAATATTAGTTGGAAGCGATACAGCAGAGTATCTTGAGCATGTGTTAAGGTGTAACGTTATGGTTTTCAAAAAACTTTAAAGTACAAATCCCAAGGTCAATATTAATAAAATGGGCATTTCATTCCCTAGCTTACTAATTTCTTACCGCTATCAGCCCAGTCACTTTTCTAAATAATCTAGCCATTTGTCGTACAAGCGTACACTGCGGAAGTTCACCTTACGATAAACAGTTAAAGGAATGCCAACTCAAAATACCAAACCATAGGAATTTAAACTCTGTCAAGCAGCTAGGGAAGGAAAAGTTTTATCTGTGGATACTAAAAATACAACATCTATCGCATTTTGACAGCAGTGTAACAGTATAGTCCAAAATAAAACTTTAAACTCATCCAAACGTCAACATCTTTTCTTACCAGGTATTGGCGTGGATAAAAACAAAATTTTAATTCCGAAGCTGTCTACTACTGTAGTGAAGTTGGTAGCCAGTGAACCTGAAATGAGAATAGCGCATGATTTTTTTTCTTTGATGTAAATGGACCCACCTAGCAATCCAACTTGTGGCCAAAGACAGTGCCAGTGTATTTCCATAAAGCTTTATTTTCTGACATGAAAACGATAAATTAGAAACCAATGTTTCACAAGGGCCGCTTTAGTTACAAAAAACACGCGATTACGTAATTCCAGGTAAGAGATTAAACAAATGCATCCTCTGGAAAGATGGACGGCGAGAGGTAGATAGATCACGAAGGACAACATACTGCCAGAGGTGAACTGTTGTTACTGGCCATCTTTTAACAGTGCACGTGGCTTGCCTGCGTACTTTTGCACTCAACTAGGAAAGGCAATGCGAAGGAGTCTGAACAGCAGTTTCAGAGGGTTTATTGATTGCTAGTTAACTATTTTTTTTCAGACGGAAAATTAGTTGAGTAGTCGAACCGTGTGTCACAAAATCGTTGTGTTCCGCTTACTCAAGATTATGAAACGGACTAACAGACGCCCCAAAAATAGCACCAGAATTCAAATATATGAAATTTTGGGTCTCTGCTGTAAGAACTTGCCTTCAGAATCAAATAATTGTATTTGGGGCTTTACACTAGGGTCAGAGGTCACGTGAACGGAAATGGCCACCATCGTGTTGTCCACGTAGAAGTTGTTGGAATCATTAGGAGCGAGGTTGAACTTTGACACTGTTGTAGATGTGCCCTGAAAATGGTAAATCTTAAGAAATAGAGTTATAAAAAACATGAAATGGTTAGCAGTTCAAGATGTACTCGTACCTTGACGAGTGTGATTTTTTTCAAAATAGAACATCCGATTGCTCCGACAGCGTTATGCAAGTTTTTAGACTCTCACTGATCATATATGAAATGTTTTCATGTTTCCACGATAACTCAATCCGCAAGGCTCAAAAAAAATTTTAAGATGTAACCGCCAAAAACTATAAAACAAAGTATCGAAATGCTCTAAGCTAACAAACTCTAACCTCGGTTAAGGTTCTTGAGACATCGTCGATGTTTTTCTTGTCTGTGTTAATTACACCACCCCCAGATTTTTTAGCCAATATTGCGTATATATCGGAACCACTCGAACGCCTGTGCCTTTTTATCTGGTTACCATTTTGGCCTGTAAAATTTGTTGAGTGAAATGATAAAGAATGGCAACACCATCAGGATCCAATTTACATTGAGAAAACAATTACTTACACTCAGATGCCAATCAAATCAGAAGTTTGACTCCGGGGAACATGCATTAATTTTACATAACGATAGCTATAACAAGAATCATGTCACGTTATTTATCGAGACTTTCCATACTTTGTATATTTCGGTAGTGGTCTTCCTTTAAAGCCTTGCTCAACGGCAATAAATCCCGTTAACGGCGGCAAATCGTTCCGTTGAAGCAATCAGTGGACCCTCATTTTGGTCCATGATGTTTTGTGGCAAATTAGAAAAGCGTCCTCTATTAGAAAAGTAAAGCATTAACCACTTTACCTGACTTAGAGCGCTTTGAAACACTACATTTCCCAGTAAGAAGAAACTCCAGTTTTATGTTCTTTGCTTTTATCATCGCCAAGACACCGTCGAGTCTCTGCGGGTCTTTAGCATCTGCGTCCGTGAACACATAAACAGTGGAATCGGTGAGAGCAACACTTAAAGCTGAAAATTAAATAGGCATCGCTGTTAAAACTTCAATCTCTGGTGAGAAAGGCAATTCCCTGATCTTCAAGGCAACTTTGAAATAAAATGATTTACGTATAACGTTTTAGTATTTGCCGTGCAACGTTAATTTAACTCCTAACTTACCCCGTTCTATACCAAGCATGGAGTATTCGGGACAATCACCTCCGCCTGCAACCCGCAGATCCGCGATCCACTTTTGAAACTCGTTGGAATCTTTGGTAACACGGACATTCCCTAGATTAGCTGAAATTAGTATTATAACGGAAATGTGTAATAGCGTAGCATCTTCAAATGGTACTAATACACAATGGCGGCATGTTTTCCCTGCTTCTCCAGAAACGTGGATTTTGTTGAAAAATGTTGATGTAATGCGGATTAAGTGCACCTATTTAGACCCTGGTGTCTCTTATTCTCTGTCTTTTGGAACCAATCTCATTGCGATATGAGAAGAAACTCCGTGTTAAGGCGTGGAATCTGGCCCCCGAGTTTGCGATTATATACCTTGTGTTTCAGCGTTCAGGCAATTGAGCAACAAAAGGAAAGATCTGATAGAATGATACGATGACAATGCTCCAGGAGTCTGTTTTATGAAATCAACTTAAGACTTAAGACGGAAATTTGGTATTACGCTACCACTTCACAATTACTGAAAAAGGTTTACCCAAGGAATTATGAGTGGATCAAAGTCTAGAGATAATTTATAGAAATTATCTCAGTAACTAGCAGCTATGTGTATATTCTAAAAGACTTTGTACTTGTGTTAAAGTGAGATTTAGTTATTTTTCTGAAATAGTCGCGTGGAGCGTAATACCAAATTTTTTACTTAAGTACTAGGTGACTTTTCTTGAAACAGAATGTAACCCATAACTTAAGTGCTGTGCTGGGGTTTTTCGTGACACGAACCTATCAGACGTTTGAGCTGCACGCTCATCTAACCACGGTCGCAACAATCCTCAACTCTCCCGGGTCGTCACAATTCGAGCTATTCGCCTCCCAGTAGCCCCCCATCGGTTGCACAACCATTTTCAGTTCTACACGGTCGAAACTTCGACTCACCTTCCTTTTCCACAATTCTTTGCCTTGGTTTCGCGACGTGGGGTCCCTGTGGCTACGAGGCGGGGCCACTGTTTTGTCACTAAGCTGTAGCTATATGTTGGCTTAATGGTACTATGTAGAAGAATGTTCCGACGAACAAGTTATACATATCTACACTTCATATCAAATGATATACATATAAATTACAATACTGAGACAAGTTATGGGTAATATGGTCCTGCCAAATGTACTCACGCGGATCGCTAAACGTTGATAACACATAGTTGTATGGGGCGTTTGGTGTTCCAGCAGTTTTTCGGATGAGTTTGTTCACTTCCACCTTAACAGCCGCGATATCGTTACTCATTGAACCCGAGATGTCAATCACTAACACAAGCGATCTCCCACTTCCCATGTTCAGCAACTCCTTCACTTTGCCGTCTCCAATAATTTGCCTTAGTCCAGTTCCTATATGAAAATGAAGCAGGTAACATTACGTGCTTTGAAATGTCATTCCGTAATTTTTGAATTCAAAAATTTTTGTAAAGCCTAAAACTCACCCAGTGACAAGATGAATATGCAGGGTAACACTCTGGTAACCTTGAACTGTTTAAAAAGCATAAACTAGTCTTTGCAATAGTTTCGACAACACAATCTTTCAACAGTCATTACCATTCAACGATATTTCCGTGGTCTGTTGATTCGAAAACATTCGTTAAATCTTTCAATGGTATACTTTTTGTTTTCATGGGCAACGTTAATGTTCAGGAGAACATTTCTGTAACTTTGCACTCAATTTCCACCGCATCTTTAGAACATTTTTACCTCCAACAGAACTTAATTCCATGCCTATCTGTTCCCGAGAAGATAAACTACATACCTTTAACTTTGTTGTCGAAAAACAAAACGGTGGCTTTTATTGCAGCCTTGGCGGCGGTCACGTGCAAGTCATGATGAGGCGACAGATTAACATCACTTGTGTCTTTATTGATGCCACCAGTTGCAGCAAAAAAACGAGTTGTGTCCGGAGCACCTCCGTGGCTGCATTTGCCCTCTGTGTCAATGACTAACAAAACAGAAACAAGGGTGATAGTGAAGTAAAGTATAGTAACCAAAAACATTTAATTTACTCGATACGTGCATTCCTGATAGTATAAACTTCCGAGTGTAGATCTAATAGAAACAAGGCTTTGGCAAAGCGCAGAGAAATGCTTGTAAGTCTTTTAGTTACAAAATCAAAATGTTCTTTTTGCAAACAGCCTTCATTTTTGGATATCCTTCAGGTTACAAAAGATGAGCTGGTTCTTGGATTTTGTAGTATTGAGCACGCCAAACACCATAAGTACGTAGCTTGTAATAAGAAGTTTTGGGAAGAATTACGTATACGACTACTCGTGAGAAGGATTTCCCTCTTTTTTGCGATAGAGGTCCCCACATGTTCTTCGGCTGACTCTGCTGCATGACCCTCTAACTTGTAACATGAGTACCTCCAAATGCAAGTAGACGTACACTTTCTTAAAATTCTGTATTACATGCCACACGTTACATAAATCTGATATGGGTTCTTTTTCACTAAACTGGCCTAACTTTATGACACTTTTACACTTAGTTTAAACGGAGAATTACGAAATAAAGTTACAGCATTTTATTGAAATAGGTCCACGGTCTGTTGTAGTTTTTCTGTCTGGGCCTCCAACTGTGCATATTTTCAATGCACAAAATATGCGATCTTGCCCCCAAGCCACGACCAACACTAATGGCGGAGACGTTGCTATTTCATTCGCGCACCCAGCCTAAAATGGGGGGCTTGAATGTTTTAAGTGTGGCCTTTAGTACTAAGATTTACGGGATACCTTCAGAGCTCTGAATTGTGCATTCACCGAATTTTGGTAGCTCCTGCCTTTTTAGTGGTCTTTTGTCTCGTTTTGTACTTTTTTCGTAGGTTTTGTTTCTCTGAGATGGACCTTTTTGCCCACTCCGCCAAATGAACGAGCACCTTCCCCGAGCCTCTCCCCCTCCACTGGGTGCGCGCATGTACTTACTAGCGGCGCCTGGTGAGATGCACGTTTTTACGTCGTCTGTTCAATGACCGAAAAGTGGCGGCTTCTCTGGTAATTTTAATAAAAACATTGGAGTTGCAAATAAGTTGATTTAGGCTACTTACTCAGTGGTTTCGTGACGTCTTGTCCTGGCTTGTAACCACTGGTCAGAATATCCCTGACGATGATGTTACCGTCGCAAGGGTCTCGCACACCCCTTAAATATCGCAAACGGTGTTGAACTATTTTGATTTACCATTGATTCATCAGTCGAAATGATTTACGATGTTATGTGAGTAAGCACATAAAAACTGATCTGTTTGTCATTTAGGATAGAAAATATAATCAGTTAAACTAAGTTTTTGGCACATTTCTTGCCGAAAGAGACCCAATTGTTATGGTTGTATATTCACAAGCTTACATTTAGCCAAATGTATACAAAATTATAGAAGTCAACCCTGTAAAATTACATATATTCTCAATGTAGAAAGCCTGTGGACTTTAATTTTAAACTTTACCAATCTGTCATTATTTGAGTCACGTGACCATGTTTTAGTAAAAAGAAGCAAAGAGACCAGTACATTCATTTTCAAAACAACAATATCGATGAGATGGTCATTTGACACGAATTTTCAAGATGAAAGCTCATATACACTGTAACAGTTTTCCAAATTGTCATTTCGTTTTTGGTTTACGCAACACCGTTTTGACAGCCCCTCGTCCAAAAATGGAGCATTTTAACAACAATTTCTCACAAAATGTTTTGGCGAACAGAAAAATAAAGCATAGTATGTGAATCCAACCAGCCATTTATGACACGTGAGTTCCCAAGTTAGCCAAATTTGAACATCTCCCTAGGGTCTTACAGTGTGTTCAAGTTCCCATAACAATTATTAACTTTGAAAAATCTGGGCATGAAAGTTCCTTACAAAGTCTGTCAGTTCGGCGAGCGTGACGATAGTTTTGTGCCAGTTGCTTGCCTGATGTGAAGATGAACCAATAACCTCGAGCCATAGGATTCATCTTGCGACACAATGAGGACCTATTTTAGATTAACAATATTTTTGTCTGAAGGAGATATTAATTGTATGTGTCAAGGCCTACTAGCGGTGCCACTTTGGATGGCCGCTATCCTACAGTCCTTCGTGTGTATGACGTTTCATTCAATCCTTAATAAGGTCGATGGACCGCTAACTTACAGTGGCGAAGTCTCGCAGTTCTGACATGTTGGAAGATTAAGTGGGGCAACGGCCATCAAAGGACGTCCAGTTATTCCTGAAATAAGTCAGATCAATTACCTCTCAGGAACTACATGTCAGGTTCACAAATCTTTTTACATTTAGGCCAAAAAGCACAGTTCGTTCTGGTCAAAGAACTCTAGTCCAGGGGCCCGTTCCTAGAAACTGACTTAAGTTCGTGTTTCACTTAAGTCTAAGTTAGTCAAAATTAAGACAAACTCAAGTCAAAACTCAGGTCAAACTTAAGATCTCTTTCTTGATATGGACCTCAGGTAAATTTAAGTTTCATCTTAAAATTGGCTGAAATTTAAGATTTGTCTTAGCTGAGTCAGTTTTCTTGGAACGGGTCCCAGGATAAGGGTTCTATGGTTCTAGCGTATATTATTTAAATGTCAAATCGGTGGTGTGATATTACTTTGCTTAGTTGCTCACTTGTTCAAAAAAGAAAATTCACCTAAGACGACCAAAAATGATGCGGGATTTGGTTATTGTTTACTCATGGCTTGGCAAGCCACGCCATTTCAAGTCTTACTCACCCTTGCTTACGGACCTCTCTGCAGCTTTCAAAGAAAAACACTTGGGCCCAAAGTCTAATCCTTTTGCTCGAAAACAAACATGAAATTATCGTCTGCATTTTCTATTATTCTTTTTGCGAGCTCAAGATACGTGTCTATTATGTATGCGATCGAATACATTATGGTTTATCCATGACTTTTTAGACCCAAGTTCGTACTTGGTGACCCCTATATTTGAGAAACAAAGTAAAGCAAAAATCAGAAATTAGAATTTCAGACTCGAACTTTTAGCCTTATTGCTGGGGTCATCAAGTGCAAAATAGGATGAGGCAGTTATTCATATAAGTCATAATGTACTTGAACATAAAACGATAGACACGTATCTTCTGTGTTATAACAAAAGTAGAACGGAAATGTCAAAAATAATTTCCAGGTAGATTTCTGGTAAAAATATTAGACTCGGGGCCCAGAATTTGGCTGAATTCGATGTGGGTGGACGTTGCTTTTAAATCGGTTAACACATGTCTCAAAATGAGTCATGGTACAGACGAAGAACAACTATGCTTTTGGGGCTTATTTTGAATACGAATACATAACTATGAAAGAGCCATGTGTAAACTCTAAGGGAAATTGGACATAATTAGAATCGATAACTCTAGGCCTTGTTTATTCGCGTTGAGTCCATCTAGTTAGGTGAGTCTTATGCAGGTGCATGTCTTGAACATTTTAATAACCAGTAAATTTAAATTGAAATTATGTCATCATCTACTGTAATTGATAACTCAAATGTCAGTGTTTTTCTCATGTTTGGAATACAAGCCCATATGTCTAGTACACAACCAGCTTCACGTATAGCAACATGTACTACCACTTTTCCTTGAGTCTTACCCAGGTCTTCGTAAGCAGCCTCTCCCTTCATTTCGACCCAGTTCGTGTTGCTATAGAACATCTGCAACGTATGCAGATACTTCCCCACCATCTCTCTGGCGGCGCTGTAGTCGGGAGAAGGTGATTTTAATAGTGCGATCAAGTTGTCACGTAAAGTTTGGAGAACCAAATTACCTGATAAAAGGAAAATTATATTATCTTTGAGGAGAGAACGAAAATGGGACTCAGTTACAATAAACAATCAGGAGCCCGTTCACATCATAGTTACGCGCTGGGTAGTAACAACGACGCCGCATCATCACACGTCACGTGACAATTATTGAACAATGCAGTTGATGACATGCAATAGTCATACTTATCCAGCAGACTAGTTAAGTGTGGACTAAAGACCAACAGGAGACACATGGCAGTTCGAAAGCTGCCTAAGCATCCGAAAAGCACAAACGAATGCCAAGTAATGCCGGTAAGCTCCGACGTTTTGTAACGAACGAAACTTTTTCCCAAGGAGTTTTTCTCTTGAGTCACCATCGGACTTGCTTGGCTTGGATGGTTTTTCAAACAGCATCAGCTCCCCTCTCCCCTGGCCAAGCCATTGATGGCTCTGCTAAAGCCACTCAAACCCACTTTCCATTAAAACTGCTAGAAATACACAAAACCAACTTTTGATTTAGACCATTTACCGTTATGAAATTGGTCTGAAATTTCCCCTCAGTCAAAATTGGTGTGATTTGTGGACCAGGAAAAAGTGACGGTTCGTTATTGCTTGAGACCAGGCTTTTCCTAGCGTGTCATTTTTTCCTGAGCATATTATCGTGCAATAACGTACTGTCATTTCTTTGTCGAATATCAAATCATTTCTCATCTGAGTAAGGAACAATATGAAACCAATGAGTTTTCTAAATCGACGGAACGCGGGTTCATAGCCGCTTTACATGCCAGTTCGAAAAATACCATGATGACTGTTGATGCTAAAGTCATGAAAATTGCGCCACTTTTCTAAGCTACAGTAGCCAGTATCCAAACGTTTGTGGCTCGGCGAGACGTTTTCAAATATACGCTAAATCCACACGCAGGCATGCTACAAATTTAGGTAGCTAAAATACGTGTATATACAGACGTGTTAGTCTTGGCTGTGTTCCGTAACGCATGACACTCGCGAGAAGCGAAAATGCTGTGACAATTTGGGCAAATTGCGACAATTTATGCCACGAATGCTGACCCAAATTGTCGCAATTCCGAAACTGTAGCACTCGGTGCCCTTGTGTCAATTTTGACCTGAACAACGCACGAGCAGGAAAAGCGGAGCACATTGTGCACAGCTACCTGAACGACAGCTTGATAAATGACACAAGATAACAGCAGTCCGTACCTTCCTTTATCTGTTCGCCATTAAAATGGTACTTAGCTGAGTCCGCTTGCTCCAGGTCTACTCTGTTATTAGCTGTAACTACTTCGTCAATGGCTGACTTAAGCTTTGTTGCTTGGACGCCAACTGCGTGAAAGGATTTGCTTGAACATTTAAAACAACATATCTAGGCTAAAAATAACGAATTAAAGAACGTTAGAAAAAATATGGACTAATCATATGTTTAGGACCATTACCCTGAAGTTTAAACTGAAGTTATCGTATAATTTTAATAAAGATCTCAAATAAGACATTAACTTGGATATGATGAGCCTTTCCATAACTTTCTGTTGTGAACAACATAGAATCATATTATTGGGAATTAAAAATAACAAAAGTGTAAACGGGTTTGTGCAATAATAATCTTTCTTACAAACAATGCTGAACCACAATGAAACGTGTTATCGAAGTCTTGGCTTGCTCTTTTTGTATTTTACCAAAAATTACAGGAATTTTGTGGGGTGATTTTTGGTTGTCAGAATTGAAAATTAAAGCGTTTAAGAACAACAAGCAGTTATTACTGTACATACCCCCGTAATACTTGTCAAATAACTTCTGCGGTGTGAGTGGATTTAGTGACGTCAGACTTCCAGCGGTGAAGTTCTTCCCATCTGTCGTGTCTTCTTCCATCATTTTCGCCACAACTTGCAGAATACCAATTTCTGTTATGTCCTCGTGCGTGTAGTCATCGTTTTTCTTTCCGCCCAGGAAACCGTTAAGATGGTTGGGTAGAAACGCGTCGGCTGGCGTGCACAAAAACGCCAGCAGAATTGCTATAAACAGCGGACTCTGCAGCTCATCCATTGCTCAGATATTCCTTTGGTCTTTCAGGTAACACGACGTGTCTCTACAGATAACATTTACGTCGACTGCAAGATAAACACTGGAGATGCATTAGCAACTTATGATAAGAACTAATCCATAACAGAGATACTGAACAATTGTTACATGTAGGTCCAAAGTGAGTAAGGTTTCGATTTGAAAGTTCGGGTTGAAATTGAGGTTAAAAAATAACTGCTCTAATGTCCTTTCTCTCGTTTTCATTTAAAACATCAACTTTCCCCATGCATATGTTAAGAAATTATCCAGCCACGTGTGTCACTTTTGTACTATTTTTAAAAACGTTTCCGCCCACTCGCGTCCTTTTCGTATCTTTCTCCGTCCAAACTCATTTTTCCTTTGCGTTTTCAAACATTTCTGTCCACAAAAATATGCTAATACTAACGCCAGCGTTTTCAACAGGTTGCGTTTTCGCCGGTACATTCAAATACGTTAATATGATCGTGACGTCAGCGTTCTCAGAACGTTTTTTGGCGGTGTATGGAAAACGTACCCGCTTTTCAAATAATCTGCTCCGGGCCACGGTTTGAATAAATGTATTCAACATCGAAACTCGAAAATTCCCGTTCTACTTCAATGCAAACTCAAGATGAGTGTACGTAACTCTATGCTCGAGTACATTATGGTTTAAGCGGATGAGTTTCTAGTTTTGAGATACAGATTAGTGTAAAAATTCGAGATTTCGAGTAACAGCTCAAAATTTCGAATTCAGGCTTGAACTTAATGCTTTAATGTTTGGTTCAGCAAGTGTAGACTAGGATTAGACAGTCATCCGCGTAAACCAACACACAGACGAGCATAGAATTATAAAAACTCTTGCACTATATTAGAACGGAAAATGAGGCAGCAAACGTGTCTGACGGATGTTTTCAGCATTGTGGGTAAACACAGCGAGATTCGAGTGTCGCTGTGTACTCCAATACGGCCCTATTCTATTTCGAGTTCAAAGATCAGACCCAGGCCCTGTGGATTTCGGGTTCTATGTGTCTCTGGTTCTATGTGCTCCGGGTCCTATATGTAACGCGTTCTACGGGTCCTGTGTTCTATGTGTCCCGGTCTGTTGCGTTATAGTCCAGGCGCTAAGCTAACCTACAATTGCCACTTTAGGCCCACGTGACAATTTTGTGGTGCTTTTTCGATCCTAATATAGGACAAAAAATTGCCAAGTGCTAAAGTAACGTGTTATTTTTATGCACCCTCCTCATCGTCGTTGTCAGATCAAGCAAAGCCCCATTTGTTTGAAAATGCGCCTTTAGTTTGTGAAATTTTGGCTGGGTCGCAAGGGCGATCTTATGTTGATTTTCTTGGCTGGATAAGTGCTGACCAGAGACAAATTGAACACGGTGTGAAAGGAGCCATTGTCCCCCTGGAGAAATTGTCTGGCATGCGTGGATTTGAATGACGCATCCGGGTAACTACCACACCGGCACACACAAAATCCGGGACTTATAGAGCTCCGTCCGATGCGCAGAAAACTGGACATACAGAACCCGGGACACACATAACCCAGAGGTCACAAAACGGGACAGATAGAAGACAGGAGACTGGCTGCTGCTTGAAATCTCCTTTTTCATTTACTTCAAAGACCAAAGATCACATTTTCCGTATAAGGAAAACGTGCTAGGTCTACGTCTTGACATACCAAATAAGGAGGCGTGCTTTGCAATGTGGTAAAAATCGACGAAGTGACGAGCAGTTGAAAGGGTTTTTTGAAACTTGAAATTTGAAACTAAAGAAAAATGCTTTGACATCAAGAGAAATTCGTTGAATCAATGTGTGCTCTTTTGACCGACATCAGCAAACTGAGTGCACGATGAGTGTCCACACTCTTAACTCGTTTTCAGTCTGACCCAGTAAACTTTTTCAACAGAGTTGAGTCACAATACGAGGCCTAATGGGTCTATTATTTTGATCTTGAATCTAAAAGTCAAAGCCAAACACGTTATTATTCTAAGTCCCTACATGTTCAAGTTCGGAGCCTGTGTTGGCTAGATGGTTGATTTTGAGTTTTCGGATAGCGAAGGAAAACTTGCCGTTGCTCCCCAGCCGCACGGCCGCCCAACCGACAGCCCGGCCGAAATCAGCCGCCCGCCGTCGCTGCTTGGCCGAGGCGCGCTTCACTCACCATGAGTGGCCGTTAGCCCTGAAATTCATCCGCCTACAGTTGGCCGGCCCCCCTCACCCACCGTGAGTCGTCGTCTGCCCTTGGCCACGCAGCCGCCTTTGTTGGCAGCTTAGCCCGTCCCGCCTTTACCCATCGCGGTGAGTCGTCGTTGGCCCTGGCCGCGCAGTCGGCATTGCTGCCACCTTGGCCCGGCACCGGCGCCTGACGTACTCTGAGGGGTCTACGGACCTCTGCCCAGCACCTGACTTCACCGGCAGCTTGGCACGGCCCGCCTGACGTACTCTGAGGGGTCGTCGGTCCTTCGCCGCACAGCCAACTTCATTGTCAGCTTTTTATGACCCAGCCCGTCTCCACCGTCTGCCCTTGATGGCGCTGCGGACTTTATCGACAACCGTTGACTTGACCTAGCTGCCCGCCTCCGTCTTCGCCCTTGGCTGCGTTGACGATATATGGTACGATATAGGGTAAAGTGAAAAGTAGCCTTTTAAAATGTGTCGATAAAAGACAGAATTTGTTTCGCGAGGGAAACTTGCCGAAACGTTCTGAACCTGCACCACTCGGTTCTCGATTTCGGATGGCGGAACAACCGGGTTTGCAAACCTTCGAATGGGCCCTCCACCAACCTGGGGGTAATGAATGCGTGACCATGCAGTCCGCGACTGTCGCTATTACGGAGGATATGCAGGGGCCATGGGGGTACCGTACAGCGCCTCGCCCCGCGCGCCAGCGCAGAGCCCGACTTGACCACTGTAGACCACGATGGCGTTTCGCCGTACGCAGAGCCGGCAGCCTCCGGCCAAAATGGAAACCTGGCAATCCACCCCGCTACGTTACGCTTGTTATATTTTCAAAGCTCCTTGAGAAAGCGACACAACTAGCCAATAAACGATACATTTCTGTGGACTTCGAAATTTTCGCACATACGTAGCGACAGATCTGCAGGGGGACTGCAGCGCTTCGGTCCTGCCAGCGCAAAGGCGGCACTAGCAGGCGTTTCGTCGAGCGCAGAGTCGGTGGCGACCCCGGCCAAGTGCACGAGACCTCAGTGGCACACACTCCCGCTACATTTGCTTACCTTTGTTACATTTTCAAAGCACCTTTGAGAAAGGAACACATTTCTGGAACTTTTCAATTCAATGTTTCTGAAAGCTACACAAATGGCCAATAAACGACACAAATCCGCGGACTTGGAAAATTTCGCAGATTTCGCCGATACTGGCTCATCGCCGGGTCTGCAGTGGACATGTAGAACTACACAGCGCACAAGAGCGCACAGGTCGACAAGACGGGCCGCGGCGTTTTACCGAGCGCAGATCCGGAGGAGACACCGGCCCAAGCGCGAGAGACCTCAGTGGTACTCAGACCCCGCTATCCTTGCTTACCTCTGTTATATTTTCAAGGCTCCTTCGACACCCCGGCCAACCCGCGATCGAGAACGACCGGAAAGCGATCGAGAACGAAACCGGTTGCGAGAAGCGAAGCCAGGCAAGGTGAGTAAATTTGATGAATTTACGTTGTTTTTACTTCCAATGTGAAAACAGACATAAGTTTAAAGTGTAACACATTGAGGAAGGGCAGGTAGAGGTTTAGGCTGGTGTCTGTTCCAATTATTGGAGACAAGTTACGTTGAACGAGGCATCGCTTGAGTCAAAGGAGATTCGTATGTCATTTTGGCAAATTGCGGTTATTTTTGGCACTAAATCAATAAATTGACCATGAAGTTATGAAGAAATGACTTGTGAAAATATAACACATTGCTTGTTTTTTGTAGTTTTGTCAGGATCTCTGATTTTTCGACACTTTTCTGTTGAAAGATGCGATCGAGAACGCAAAGATAAGCGATCAGAAACGCAAATTTTTGTAGTGTTTATGCGATCGAGAACGCATCGTGGTGTGCCGAACAGTTATGAACTTTTTACTTATAAAACGTGAAAAAGGTTACAAAATAAGTGTGGTGCAATGAATTAATCACATGTTGAGTCATTACTGACGGTTACTTTCGTTTCCAAACTAAACAATATCATAGCATTACCCTTAAATTAAAATGAGCGACTATACATAACAGCTTCTTATTTAATTTGAACTTTTCTTATCTAATAAAAGTTCGCTTTTCGTGGACAAAAATGGGGACACCCACATAAATATAGTGTTTCCACATAAAATATGATTATAGGTGGACACACCTGTCAGTAAAGGTTGATCAGCGAAATCTCTGTTTGTAACTGGGTACACCAGCCCTATTTAAATTATAGATATTTTCACAAATGAATTTATTTTCATTTCAGGAAACACGTTAACTGTTATTATTGTGAGGCGAGCTTCAACGAACAGATTGATCAGGGCGTGAAATACAGACATACTTTTAGACGAAACCAAGTGGAACAAGGGGTTCTAAACTAAGACTCACCCAGCAATTGTTAAATGTGGCGTGTAAGCAAGGAGTAAACAAAATGTTGATGCAGATGATAGCAGTGGCGGATTTAGGAGGGGGGTGTCAAGGAGGCCATGCCCTCTAAAATTCTCCCAGATACCATTTGGCAGTTCAGGGTGCGAATTGCCGACTAGCATATGCGCGCACCCAAGTTGGCTCGAAGGGTTAGTGCGCATATTCATAGGCCCTTGAACAAACCCCCTGTACCTTTTTTTAGTAATAAGGTCCACAAACCCAAAAATTCGCCCCTGGAAAGCGAGTGCCGAATCTTCTTGCAAGAAAAAGGAAAAAAACAAATACGCCAGTGAAGTTAGAGAATGATGATGATCGTGCCTGTGATTACACAGGAAATCAACAACAATATTAAAGCAATTCTACAATATTATTAATCTTTTATCACACATACCTCAAAATTGGTCATATGGAAAAAAGATATAAACATTGCTTTAGAGAAATCAACATAACAAATCCAGTGTACATTTCCTGCGAATTATTTTTGGAGTGTATTAGACTGAATCATCACTGAATCATAGACAATCTATTTCGGACAGGTTAATAGTATAAAATTCTCTCACAGGGAATCAACAACAATATGAAAACAGTTTCTACAGTTATGGCAGACATATAGTTTTCTTTTAAAATACTAATTGGTCATAACAATTGTATGTAAGAATCACCCAATGACACATAGAGTGGCCATTTAAATGTACCCAAACAACAAAAAATGCACTAGTTTTGTTAAAGATGCTGCTGAAATAACACAATTAGGAAAAAGGTTCAAAACAAAACGTCAAAATACTATCACATCAGACAACTACCAACCATAATCTCTGTAAATTTGAATAAAGTTTCGTGAAATAACAACTTTCATTACTGGACTGAATAATTTCATGGTGATTCTGATTCTCATGTCTGTAGAAGGAGGCATACTGTTTGCACGACACATTCACAACTTACAACAAGGAGTGTCCTCAGGCTTACTCTTTCTGTGAAACATTGATCGCAGATAGGGCACTGAAACAACTTGGTTCCTGAGCACTATGCTTCATATTGTGTTTTCTTATGCGGTAAAAAAATCTTGCTCCATGCAACACGGGGCTGGTAAAGGTCTTGAGTGACACTGTGTTTTATTGTCATGTGGTTATACAAAAAAGATTTCTTCCTGAACGAAGCTCCACAACATACATGCATACACAGCCCTTTGTCACATGCAGCTGTTGTGCTACCGGTACTCTTTTTTGAAGGCGTGTATTTTAACACTCTGAAGGACGCCTCATGCGGCTACAGTTCAACTGAAAAATCAAACGCATTTAATCATATTTGTGAGGCTACATCTTACACAGAAATCATAAAAAAGGTAAAAGTATAACAAACAATTGACCTGTCAACTAATTCATGGTCGTATTATTCTAAAATTATTGATATAACACCTTAACTTGAACAATTATTCAGGAAAATGCACAGAAAAAAAAACGTGCGTTCACGATCGCATTTTTTTGCGTTCACGATCCCCATGGAGAATTAACAGCTTCGTTCCCGATCGCCGTCTCACACAAGGACCTACTTGTATCGGTAGATAGCTCGAATTGTTTCACAAATTATAACTAGCAAAGGTGTCACCAGGGACGATTTAACTATAAACGTCACACGTGTCCACTGAAGAACCCAGGAATTGCTAATAACAAGTAGTAATTGACGAATTTACGAGACGCAAGTCATTTTACCGAAAGCCATTGCATTCTGCGGTCTCTATTTCAAAAAATAGCAAAAGCCAAGTATTATTTCAGATCCACAACAAAGGCTAAGCTCTGACGCTTTTCGATGTATCGCATTGGTACCAAAGTAGCCTCTATTTAAGAAGAAAATGACACTTAAACTCACCGGGTACTTCACTGCCGTCTGCCATTTTGGTGTAAGGTCTCGTTCTCGATCGTCTTCCGGGCGTTCTTGATCGCGGGTTGGCCGGGGTGTTCGAGGATCGGCTTACAAATGGCCAATAAACGACACATTTCAAGGGACCTTAATAATTTTTTAATGATAAGTTTCTAAAAGCGACACAAATTTTCCGGGTAGATTTCATTTCACAGACAATCAGCCGGGGACACGACTACGAACTGTACATCGCAACTCAGCCCTCCCCGTCGACCGCTGATGAATGAGGGAGGTCATCGGATCTGCAGGGTCAGACCTTGGCGGTTCACAGTAAGCACAAAGCCGGCTGTGGACCCTGGCCATGGCTAACATCCGCTTGTATATTTGCTAGTCCGGATACCTATCGTCAGGGTCCAAAGGTCGTCCGCCATCTTCTTTCGCGTGCAGCGCAGTCACTCGGGACTTAGCGTTCCAATTTGGAGTGCTCGTCTGCACGTTAGGTACTAACCTCTCGGGAGAAACACGCATGGAAGAACTGAGAGTAAAATTAATGCATTCACCGACAGTTTTTTTGAGACCACTTAAAAACTTGTAGATTTTACTGATGCACTTTTTTTTCATTTTCAGAAGATATTTTCGAAATTAAATTTTCTTCAGACGGAACAAAAAACAACTCAGAAATTGTTTAAAGGCCTATGGTCCGAGTTATAGAAGAAAAACCTCTTAACGCCGTTTAAGCCGGTTTTTTGATGTGACATGCAGTTCAAAAAGTTATTAACTTTCAACTTGTGCAAAAAGTTTGAAAAAAATCGTTGTAAATACTACAAACGAATGAAATGTTTACAAAGAATTTAGTATCCCGACCGCTAAACAGATTATAAACATTACAACAACGCATGCGCAGCCACAGATCTAGAGGTCAACAGAATTTATACAAATGGCGGGGAGAGGTAGATCTATGAAGTGAACGTCCGAAGGCGAAACGCAGTCGTCCTGCTCTACGAGATTCAGAAAAAGACGTGTTAGCCAGTACAAAAAGCGGCATTACCAACAAACGTTGTACCTGTAATCGACTCGTTCCATAGGTGAGAAACAGTGAGGACAAGACTGAATGTTCGAACTCGTGAAGGTTTTACATTACAACAAATGAACAATACCAGGCTTTGGATGGACAAGTATAAGTCAGTAAGTGTGCTGTTTGTGAAATGTTCAATGACTCGTATACAGAGCATTCGCTGATGGGTGACTGATCTCAGTCAGCATACATCGGACCCGAATCATTTTGAAGAGCCTCAATTCGATTAGCCTTGGTACAAAGCTATATAATATACAGTCATCATTCAGCTAGCTGGCTGGCTACAATTCGATCAGCAGTTCAGTTTTCGTTCTAATACTACTAGTACTAGTAGTAGTACTGATTCACGCTGACCCGGACTAGTTACACCATGTTAGCGTTTTAACATGTAGTTAAAACTGGTAAGGCCCTTTCATTCTAACGTCGACATGGCGATGTTTTGGGGAGTTGCAGTAACCAGTAGTAGTACTGATTCACGCTGACCCGGACTAGTTACACCATGTTAGTGTTTTAACATGTAGTTAAAACTGGTAAGGCCCTTTCATTCTAACGTCGACATGGCAATGTTTTGGGGAGTTGCAGTCAGTATGGATGGTTAACTACGGTCCTGAATCGAAGTTAACTGTGCCAGTTGACTTCACAGCAGACAAGCGGAGCGTCGATGCTGTGGTGTACGGTAGTATGAATGATTAACTTCGGTTACATCGAAGAAGTTATTGTCAGGGGCCACTGCTATCATCGACAATTGCAGGGTAATGTCGTCGCTAAAAGCTGCTCATATTTTGCTCGAGTAGTCACTAATCGAATTAGAAATAGGTTTTTGTGTCCATTTGCACATGTCAATGTTCCCAAATTATCACATTAAAAAATCCTGGTGTACAAGTGTTGCATCTGCACTACGTTGCTATTACTTCGATGACAACATCATCAGCTACAGTTTACTTAGACATTCAAAGCCGGTAAAAACGGTTCGATTAACTTTCCAGTTTATGTCGACACTCTGCTCAGACCGAAATNCTACGTTGCTATTACTTCGATGACGACATCATCAGCTACAGTTTACTTAGACATCCAAAGCCGGTAAAAACGGTTCAATTAACTTTCCAGTTTATGTCGACACTCTGCTTAGACCGAAATTAAGTACAAAAGGGCTTTTAGATCAATTTCAACTAGCAGAACAATGTGGCAGGTGGTGTAAATAATTGTGGCGGGAGAGGGGGGGATGTTTGTAGGATGTGTTAGAGACTTCACCTGGCCACGCTAATAGCTTTATTAGAAAGCTCATATCAGTATTTGTCGTACTGAGTACAGTGGGGGGGATAAGTCTTGGTCAAGATGGCTATACTTGAGAATGTCTTATTAGTTTTGCTTTATTTTTTCCAGTTAGGAGAATACTGACCACCTACAGGGGCCCGTGTAACCGTAAGTTGATCTTTCTTATTACTTTTAGTTTTAAAAGAAAGAATAGGTGTGCTAAACTTCAGTTATTGATGGCCACTTTTCTCTGTATTTCCATCTTAGACTGTGCAGGTTAGGGGAAAATGGTTAATTGCAATCTGCATGGTCCAGGTACATTACTTGAACTCACAACCTCAAAAAATTAGCCAGTCAAAAGTGTAACCGTAAGTTGATCTTTCTTATTCCATTAAGTTTTAAAAGAAAGAATAGGTGTGCTAAACTTCAGTTATTGGTGGCCACTTTTCTCTGTATTTCCATCTTAGACTGTGCAGGTTAGGAGAAAATGGTTAATTGCAATCTGCATGGTCCAGGCACATTACTTGAACTCACAACCTCAAAAAATTAGCCAGTCAAATCACGTGATTGGAGTACAAATCTTATGTTTTCTCATGTCATGGAATTGCTAAATTTTCGAGTTGTGTATCGAATACAGAGATTAGGCTATGGGCTTCAACGTAAGCCGGAATTTTCATCAATTACAAGTCTCTTAAGTCGCTGTCCGTTTATATTAATGATGCTGTCTCAGCTACAAATTTTGCCTTCTGGTAATTAAAACAAAGTTGTTTTAAGCATAAAGGTGTGACAAATTCACTGAAAGTACATTCTTAAATCTTGTGATTGCTCCTGGTAAAGTGAGTCAAATTGTATTTAAACCCTCCTTCATCA